>OY728126.1:1103717841-1104317841 GCA_963277665.1 Viscum album
CGTCGTCGGGAAAGACGTCCGCGTACTGATCCACCACTACAGGAAAACTAGGACTCCGCACATCAAATGCTCCTAGGATGAGGCTAGCCAACTGATGATGGATGTGTTGTTCTATCCTCTGCGGAAGTCCATCCTGTGCTGTGAAGGCTCCCTTCTCACCGGTGAAGGTGAAGCTGCTCCCGTCGGTGCGTACACATCGCACCTTGCGCCTAATATAGTCAATCTGTGCATGGACTGTAGATAACCAATCCATACCCAAGATGACATCGTAAGGCCTCAATGATGCTACAAGAAGATCCCATCTGAAGCTCTCACCTCCTAGAGTAATCTCACACTGCCGGCACCAGTGCGTAATCGTCGAGTCTGCTCCCGTAGGAGTCTCTAGCCGTAAAGATCGAGCCAACGGCTCTGTCGGAATCTCCGAGCTCCGAACAAGGGCAGCGGCTATGAAATAGTGACTCGCTCCTGTGTCTATAAGAACTGCAGCAAGGGTGGAATAGACACAGATAGTACCTCGAATCATCTCGGGCATGTCGTGGTCGTAGGCCTCCACTGCCTAGAGTTGTGCCTGTCTCTTCCTGCCAGCTCCCTGTGGTCGGGGTGGACCTCCTAGTGGTGGTGGTGGTAGAGCCTCAAAGCGTCGCCCACCACCTACTGCTCGGCCAGCTCCTCTGCCTCGTCCTCCTCCTCCCTGTGGACCGCCATGGTCGACCCTCTGCCTCTGCCTGGGTGGCCCCTCAACTGTCTGCTGCTCCTCAGCACGGTGGGTCGGGCAGTCACGAGCCATGTGGCCCTGCCCGCCGCATGTGTAGCACTGCCTACCTCTTGAAAGATTGGCTCCACGCTGTGTGCCCCGCACTGCTGAGCCAGTGTCCTAAGACCGTCTACGTGAGGGTTTGGTCTGCCTGGACCCCTGAGTCATCCGTCGACTGCCTGCTGCGGAAGACTCTACTACGTGCCGCCCCGCGGTAGGTCTCGCCGCTGGAGAAGCCTCAGCAAGAAAGCTCTCGATCAAAAGGGATTGCTCCAGTACTCCTTCCTGAGTCGGAATGCTGACAGAGATCAGTGATGCCCTAATATCGTGTCTCAATTCCTGCTCAAAGGTCCGGGCCTGGAAGAATGGGTCCCTTACCATGTCGGTCGAGTAGCGCGAGAGATTAGGAAATCTCGCCGAGTACTGGGCGACCGTCAAGCTACCCTGCCGAAGCTGAAGAAGCTCCTGGATGCGCACCGCACGGAGGGTGGCTGGGATGAACTCTGAGTGGAAGAGGCTCTCAAGGTCTGTCCAGAGAAGAGATGCCTCATCGTGCACCTAGAACATCAAGCTCCACCATCGGCCCACTGCTGCGTGCAGTAGGCTCGCTGCGAGGATCACCATGAGGTCTGTTGGTGTCCTCACTAGCCTGAAAACTCGTACAACTGCCTCCAGCCAGTCCTCGGCTGCCTGGGGGTCCGTCTCCCCACGGAACCTAGGCGGTCGCTGGTGCTGGAACTCATGCAGTGCACTAAGGTGACGTGCATCATTAGCAGCTGGGGCTGGAAGCATCGGTGGCTCGGCGGGTAGAGGTACCGCTGGTGCCTCTGCTGTCAAAGGTCCCTGCACCGAGGCCTCATCGCTCGGCGGGCTGTCGTCACGCTCAACTCTCGGAACCCTAGCTGGCTGCCGTCGTGGGGCCATCCTAAAAAGGAAATAGGTGCGCCAAGGTCAGAACAGTATACCTGGTGAGCTGATACAAGTAATCACAAAGGAAACTTGAAACACACATGCAATCAATGTTTTCGTGCATTAAGTCGGAAATCAGAAGTCAGGGTCCTAGTGTACGGATACGTCGGCCGCCACACCAACACTAGGCTCCCTGGACTGATAACCACACCCAATACGCTAAACACTATTGCTTCACATAGAAGAAAGATCAGAGTCTGTGGTAGAACCGAACTCCTCTGATTCCAATTTGTCATGACCCGTCCTCGGGGCCCATGCCGTGACTACCCCAAGCACTCCTTCCATAGTCCAGGGGCTGGCGACTAGCACCAAGGCATAAATCCCGGTAAAGGTAAGGAATTTCCTTTGTAAAGTAAACAAGCACCACAGAGTAAGCAAGCGGAAAAATTAAACACTAAGAAAAAAACTGGTACAACAGTAAGTGCGGAAAAGTAAGTGGGTCAAAATACAAACCCAAACTGAAATTAAAGTACAACTCGAAAGGGGAAAACAGAAAATGAAAAGTAAAGCCGCAATGTCGAGCCGTCCACTGGGAGTCCCACCTGAAGGGTGGGTACAGATAGCCTCCACTGCTCCTCGGGTCCACCCGACCGCTCCGAGTACATCCCACCCAGTGGTCCACCTCCAGGTATCGTCCTGCTCCGCAAGCCTCCACCACGATCAGCTTTGTCCGTCGTCTGCAACCAACACAACGTAGTGCGGGCATAGCCCGTGGAGGGGTGAGTATAAGCTACTCAGTAGGGACCCCGAGACCCCCGAAGGTCTCCCAGAATCCACAAAGGATAAACCACAAAGGAAAGATACAATCATGAAGTAACATCCGACACGACTTAGGTATATGCCCATACATATACCTAAGTCATCAATTCTCGCTCGGATCCAACATCCGAGCTCAAGTAAAACCCAGTCCACACAGGAAAGAAAAACGTAAATCCACGTAGGATAGCACAACACAATCCACATAGGAAAGCACAACACAATCCACATAGGATAACACAACACAATCCACAAAAGAGAGTAAACAGGATTCAGCTCACACAGGTATACTTCTTCGAATGACGATAGAGATGATCACTGATCCATCTAAGTCATCGGACCCACAAAGGATCGATAGGTACTAACCCCCGCAATGACCCACAAAGGATCTAACCCACAAAGGATCGATAGGTAACTAACCCCCGCAAAGACCCACACAGGATTGGCCCCACACAGGACCTGTAGGCGCTGGCCCACACAAGACCGCTGAGCGCTGACCCACACAGGATCGGACCCACACGGGATCGGTAGCACTGACCCACAAAGGATCGCTGAGTGCTGTAGTCGTCGCCGTCGAATCCACTGAGGATCTCTGCACAGTCGTCGTCGTCACAGTAGCAGTCGCAGCCAGCTCTAGGGTTCCCGCACACAGCAAGCTCGTTCGGGAGGGTCCGCTCCACGAGCCGAGAGGATGATACATCAACTGACACATATTCCAGATTTGATGTATCCAAAAGTTCAGTATCGTCAACAGGAACTTAACGTCGCAGACGGCGCGTCAATCGGACGCCCGGTCTGAGAGTTATTGGTTTTTTCGTCCCAAGGGCCCGGTTGGTTTCTAAGGAAAAACCAACCCGACCGTACTTGACCTGCTTCCAAACCTCGGGCAGAGTAAGCCAAAAGATCCATCTCAGTTAGAGGAAAACAACAAAATCGACGGCACGTCAATCGGACGTCCGAAGCTCAAGATATGAGCGTTTCCGCTCCGAGGGCCCGGTTGGTTTCGTTTACGAACCAACCCGTCCGAACTCAAAGTAATCTGAAACCTTGAGTGTGATATACCGAAACGACCGTCTCAATCCAAGTATTGCATCACCGCTGACGGCGCGTCGTTCGGAGGCCCGTAGCTCAAGTTATGAGAAAAAGACCAAAAATGTCTGGAAACAGGGGGGTCTGGGCCCGGACCGACCCGTCCCGACCCCCCCTGGGTCGGCCCGAACCGGGTCGACCCGACCCGGGTCTGGGTCCGACCCAGTTGGGAACGACCCGGCCCGGCCCGGCCTGGGCGCGACCAGGCTCAGCTCGGCCGAGCGGCCGAGCGGAGGAAACCGCGGGGCGCTGCACCCCCGCGGGATGAGGTGTCGCGCCCCCACGTGGGGTCGCGCTTGGTCAACGGACGCGGATTTTCCGCGTCCCGTGTGTCACCGGACCCGCGCGGTCACGGGTCTAGTAGGCCGCCGCCGCCGGCGACCCGCGCCGCCAGTGGATTCCGCGGGCCACCAAAGTTGCTCCGGTGGTCCGAATCCACTTCCGTCTGCGCCGTAGTTCCTCTCGGGTCCCGTTCTTCACTGCCAGGCCCTCAAAATGCCACTACGGCCCCATTTTTCATCGTCTTCCAATCTGCGCATCAACGAGAAACTGCAGAGGGTTGTCGGGCTGTGTTTTTTTGGCCCGCACCCTCCACCTTAGGTGATAACAATCGGGAATAAATATTCAACACATGAATAACAAGCAAGGCACAATTTTAATATAATTAAAATTGAACTTTGATCTGGGTTCTTTGTTTTAAAAGAAACAACCATGAGAATAAAGATTGTTCTCAAATAAAATCCCTACCTCGCTGTAGTCATCAAGCATGCGTTCTTCGCGGAATTGACCGTCGCGGTAGGAGGTGATCGTCGCGTCACGGAAGGGCGTCGCGTCGTCGCGGAAGGGAATCGCGTTGATGATCTCCGAGGGGTAAAGAAAACATACGAATTTAATTTACATGAATTAAATCCATGTCAAGTATAAAATCCACAAGGGAATTAAAAGTTCCGCAATCTCTTACCTCAATGGATGATCGAGGATTTGTCACGGATGAATGAACGTCGCAGAAGAACGTCGCGGGAGAAGAATCTTCGGTGTCGCGGAACACGGCATCGCGTCGTCGAACGTCGAAGGTTCGGCGTTCTTCGTCGCCTTTCGTCGAAGGCCGGCGTTCTTCGCGTTCTTCGCATTCTTCACAAAGGAGGATGAAGGACTTAAGGTTCTGTCAAATCCTCTCAACGAGCAACACACAAGAAGAAAAAATGTTGGTCTTATTTTATTAACATGCCAACAAACGAAAAGGGATAAGTTAAGTAACGACCCATTAATTCATAGAATTAATTCAACGATTAAACTACCCAATTAATAGGAGCGTTTAATTGTTTAAGAAAACTCCCGAGTTGACTTTTATTTAATGGGGGTTTTCACGGGTGCGTTACTTAGCGGAAAAGAAACGGCGGGGCTCGTGCGGGCCCCACCTCACAAATATCCTACCAAGAGGGTAGGATATTTTGAATTGTAGCCTATCCACTTTAACTCAGCTTAAGCAGCTTTAAGTGGCTTTTAAGTGGCTTTAAGTGAAATAAAAATAAAGTTTTCACACCACTTTATTTTATTTCTTAGCTTTAAGCCCAAAAATTAAAAACCACACCCGAGCAAACGCAGCTCCGGAAGAGGTGTTTCTAAGCAAATACTGGCGCTGTGATTCCTTCGGTGCCCTCATAATTCTATTTCGAGCACCGGTTCAAAAGTTAGAAAAACCCGCTCGTTCGTTCACTGAACGTACCTGAGCCAAACTTCCGAAAATGATTCCGGGCACACCGGGCCTCGGAATCAGGTGCCGTCAGAAACTACGTTCTTGTAAAATTCCAAAGAAAATTAAGAAAAAAAATTCCTTGAAATTTACGGGTCTTTACAGAAACCCACATTATAAAAATTAATAATCAAACATGCATTAAAAAAGAAATTTGAAACAATAACAGTTACCAGAAGTAACATATAACTGGGTTTCGACATAGGTGAACATAGCTTGGGAGTGATGGTCAGAAATGGAGGGAAAACGTAAATATTTATAAGTATTGATTGAGGTTATCAATCAAAAACATGTGAATGATAAAAGATAATTTGAGGGACTCAAATTCATAAATATTTAATGATTTATAAGTCCATCAGTTCAACAAAAATTATTATATTAGGACAAAAAAAATTATTTTGATCATTATCCTGGCATTGAGTAATTCTTTTATTGACCATTAATATAAGGAAATATTATTTCTTGATATATTTCTATAAATAATATTAAATTCTTTAGTTTTGATTTTATAAATTTATAATTAATCTATTACTTCATGTAATGGACATTTAAAAATTAACTTTGATGACTCTAGTGCTAAAATATAATTTTATCATGTCATAAGGCCCGTAAAATAATGAAAATCATTATTATTTATCTATAATAATTCCTAAAAATCAACATGGTGAATACATTAATCTATAAACAAAATAATTATCACTATTGTTTCATCATAAATAATAATTCATTAAAAATAATTATACATTATCTATGACATCGCATATCCCTATGGTAGGCCTGAAACACTTATCGTCCTTCGGTCTTGGGTTCAAGAAATGAAAACTTTCCATACTTGATTAGTTTTCACCCAACATACATTATGTACTTTTCTAAAACCACACTAATATAATTTCCAAAAATAAATAAGATGGACATCCTTGAAATAAGGTAAATCACAAAATTTATTTTTAACCAAGGTTTTTAATATAAAATCATTGCAGAAATAATTCCTCAGAATTTTAACATAAAATTTTCATGAATGGATAACCTTATAACCCTTATAAAATTTGAAAATCCTAATATTTAGAAATATATTCACGAAATCATCTTCACATTGATTTTCTTGTATATCAAAACGTAGCTCTTGGTTGTCACATTTGAAACATGTAAATACCCACCAGGTAAATTACCATAAATTATTTTAGAAGACACACATGATTTTTTATTCCAATGATTTTTGGATATATTCATCAAATAAAAGAAGTTGTAAATTTCATCCATGATGCCATAGAAAACATTTTCAATAATCAGTTCTAGGGTAATCTGTATCATCCAATATATTGATCCATATCTGACATATCATTATCCAAAGATCATTATCTCAATTCCATGCATTATTGAAGGGTTTCCTTCCCATAATCAAAATATCACCATTCAATCATATCACTTTTCTATATATTAATTACCATTTAATAAGTCCTTGTAAATCCTTAATGAAAACTTATACTAAAAAGAATTATACATTTCAAGATTCATATAAAAAAATACTTGAATTCCAAAATATAAATACTTCATTAATCCAACTTTATTCTTAAACCATTACTTAGGCTTTATAAACTTATTCCTTAAAACATATTTCCAACAAAATGAAACAAGAATCATGAATTAAGGTTAATAATCCTCAATATAATCATTCTTTTTATTTTTAATGTATAAAATAGTGTAATAACATCACATACCTTTCACATATTATTTGCGGTATCATTATCTTCAAATGTATAACCAATACTCGTACCAAATTCCTGATTCTCAAAGTGAGATTTACGCTTGGGATATTTATTCACATAATGCACATAATTTTCAATATGAAATAATAAATGTAAACATGTTTTTTATAGTTCTCTATATTGAATAAAACCAAAAAGTACATAGTGAGAAACACATATCATATAAGAAAGCCACATAATCATAAAAAATTACTTATTGTGTGCCAATATCCTGGATCATACATCTTTATTCTATGTCACATTACATTTCACCTAGGTTATTAATAGTAATCTTATATTAAAATCATTCAAAATGGTTCGTGAAGAGTTTGTGAATTCTTAAAGAATATCACCCTAGGAGTTTCAAACTAGGTGTGTTTCAAGGCTCGTTGTTATGTACCAGATTACCTTGATTTAAGCCCAGAACGTCTTGATGAAGTTTTTACCCCAAGATACATATGTTTCAGAGCCACGTACATGTATAGTATCCAGATAGGGATGTATTTCTAGTAAACTACTTACTCAATCCTTTACCAAAATCTAGTACATTTGTAAAACGTTTACTCATCCATATAGTTATCCTTAGAGATATCACTATACATATCCTTCCAAATGATCACCTTATCATAAGGGATCTTATTTCATAGATGGCGTGTCGATCGGATGTTCAGTATGTTAATTACACCCCTTTTCGTGAAACGGGGGTGATCGCACCTCAGTACGTCTCGGCTAGGTCGGGCCTACCAGAATATGTCAAAGGGACCGCTTCCCAAAAAGGGGTCCTAATTCCACCAACGGTGTGTTAAACGGACAATCGATTCGTCAGTTACGGGTGTTTCTTTATTCGGGGCTAGTTAGATCTGGGCCCAGTTTGACTCGGTCTGGCCGGCCCGACACAATGGGTCCCAGGGTCTACCAAACCCCACTTGGGTCTGGCCCATTAAGGGTTGGCCCAGTTCACTAGGTACGGCCCATCGTGGTTGACCGGGCTAGTTCACGGGCCCAAGTCACGGTTGGCTTGGCCCGCCAGGTGGGGCTCGGCCCACTGGGCCGATGTTCTGGCCCCTTCGGTCAGCTCGCGTACAGCCCCGTCTGCATGAAGGCATCCAGTTTCTCCAGCTGGCCCCACGACTGTGGGGCCATTTCATCCGGTCAGTGGGTGCTTACCCAATGCGTGCAATGGTCGTCCAGGTGTTCGGCTGCTATCCAGCCGATGCGGCGTGGCGCTGGGCCCTGCCGTCCCCTCCTACCATAGTTACTACCGTCGCCCTCAGCTGCAGTCGCTGCCCTTCTCCTTCTCGGCTGGCTCAGTCCGACCGCCTCTGGCAACCATAGCATGCGCTAACGCCCCACCTTCCCACTGCCCATGACCAGTTGTCGTGGGGATCCTACGGCCACTTTCAGTCGCCGCTGGTATGGCGCACATGCGGTTCTTATCGTAGGCCACAGGAGGTGCTCTGGTGGTCTGTTCTTGGAGCTGTTTGTGCCTACGAGCCTCTCAGGTCACTACCGCCACTGCGTGACCCCTATCTCTGCCTTGTCGTCACATTTCCCGGTGGCACATGGGAAACACAAGAAAAACAAGGTTGGCGGAGGGACTAGGCCTTGTTCGGATTGTTCAGCGCCCTCCGCGTTAGCATTTTTCACCAGGGGTGTTAGAAACAGTCAGATAATTTAGAAATAACTCTGGACTTGTAACCCCGCATCAATTTTCCGTGTTTAGATAATGATCCGCAAATCAACCTATTGGTTGGTTGATCCGTGTTATTTTTATAAATCATGAATGGAGGAAGGAAGAATATCAAAATATCAAAAGCAAAAACCCCTACATGGATGAGACGTCCACTGAAGATGATCAACAGAACCTCCTTCGTCATTTTGTTCGGTTCGTGACTCGATGGCGCTCGTCACCGCTCACTTAATCTAGTCTCATCCTACAGGTGGTTATTCTCAAGTGTCAATCATTATTCATTAAGGAATAAATCCATCAGCGTTTCGTCGTAGGTTCTTCCACGTTTATTCCATTAATTTTCCAATGAAGTGTTATAATTAAATAGAACCCTCCTAGCGTTGTCTTCATTAATGTGGTGCATTATTGAAACGCAATTAACATGGTGCCATAACCGCACGAGCGGTGCGGTTACGCAGTCAAATGTTAACAGTTCATTTATAGACCCATAATCGTTCTGTCACTAGACTTCTGTTATGCAGCGTTGCCGCTTGGTGGTTATAGAAAATAAAATATTTCTATTTATCTATTTATAAAAAAAGGTCTGAAAAATATATTTCTCGGCCTACCTTTTCTAACCGAAGGTAGGCCCCCCTTAGGCGAAACCCAATATTCCGGATTCAACGGTGCCCTCAGATTCTCAATTCGGGCCTTGGTACAAAAGTTAAAAAAAACCGCTCGCATGTCCATTGAACGTACTTAAATAAAGTTCATAAAAGTATTATGGGATCCCCAAGTCTCGAAATCATGTGTCATCTGAGATCTTGGTCTCACATTCACTTCAAAAAACCATGAAAAATTTTTATTGAAAATTCTGGGTTATTACAAGAATAAACCAAAAAAAATTTACAAAAAAATATAGTTCGACCAATATTTAAGAGCATGAATTAACACTTCAAGTTCTATGTCATGAGTTGGGTAATTATTCTCATGTGGCCAAAGATGACATGAGCTATATTCCGACCCACAATAACCATGCATAAGCATGTAGCTCGACCCCACACCCAATACATAAAAATAAAAAGAAATTAACCTTTCCAACCTTAGTTATAATAAAACTATTAATCATAACAAAATGATTCTTTATCCAATTTAATTAGGACTGACACTCATAATTCCATTAAAACTTCACCCCCTTTTGAGTGAGGGTATTCAATAGAGACAAAATCCTTAAGAATTCATCTATAAATTATTGTTTGTATACCATTGGACCCAAGAATCTAAATATCCCAAAAAAATTATTTGGAAACTCCAAATACAAAATATCTCTCACCTTCTCAAGATCAACATAAATGCCCTAAACTGACATCACATACCCCAAGAATAAGACTTACTGGATCCATAAGTTCTAATTTGGAAACTTTGTATAAAGGCAATGGTTATAGAGAGTTCCTAAAATAATATTCATGTGATATTCATGACCTTATTTGGGTTTTAATAAACTAATATATTTTTTGTAACACGCTGTGAATTTAATGATATATATATTTTTTAAATAATTTTATTTCTTTGAAGTCTTTTGTTACACTCAACACCGACTTAGCTTGCAGTACCCACAACACTACATTTCTACAAAACATAATTTTATTATTGAAAATATTTAAATAGGATAATTATAACCATGAAGTTTTAAAAGAATGTATGAACATGATTAAAACTGCATTATGAAACTATGGTTTACACATATAAAAAAAACTTTTGAAATTAAAAGGAAATAATTTCAAAAAAATTTACTTAAATGAACACAAGTGTGTTTTATTCCAATAAAATTAAAAAATCACCCTTGATTGATTATATTAATGAAATATTTATGTGTGTGTGTGTGTGTATAACATTCAATATAAGGTTTAACATTCATACTATGTATTTTATAGACATCGTATGAAAATAAATTCATTTTTATGCTTAAAAACTTATTATTCTAAAAGATGTTTTATCACATTTTAATGGTTCACTTATTTTAAAACTATATTATAAAAATTTTACAAATTTTATTTGAAAAAATAAACTACCTATTTTTAATAGATATACCAAAATTTACTTTGGGTGAACTTTTTCTATTTTTCTATGAAGTTTCATGTTTTGATGAATTGTGAACAAATACTAGATTTTCATTGAAATTTTCATTTTCATATAAATTTTTTATATAGTTAAATTATTTTTTGATTTTGTTTCAATGTATAATTAGTGAAATTTTAAATCAATTAATACAATTTAGTTCATTATAACTATCTTCACATTGAAATTTGATATAAAAACATTTCAATATTTTGGACATTTTCACTTTAAAAAACTCGTCGTCTCATGTTGTATGTGGGATAAATTTTAAATTAATTTCTACTATGTAATTGATTGGAATTTTGGAAAATGGATTCAATATTTTTAATAATAATGCTAAAATTTCGTAATTAGGTACCTTTTATTATTGGACAATATGAAGAGTAATGTTTGTAAATTTTATTACCACATTAAAGGGTAAAATTGTGTAATTCGGGTTAAAAATAAAGTGATAAGGATTATAAAACCACCCTAAAACGGGACCAAATATTATTGTATGAATTTAAATAGACCCTTAATACATAATGTTTTAAATTTAATAATTTTATGGACCCTTTTCTATGAATATGTATTGGATATTATTAAAATTAAAGAGAGTGGAAAAATGTCTACCTCTTTCTTTTAATAAGTATAATATTTTTATTATGTGGTTAAATAGAATATATGCTATAATGTATATATTATTACAAAATTTAATAGGATTTTCTACATCATGGAAATTAATTATTAATTTTAGCGATGAAATAATTATCATAAATAATTACGCAATGATGACGCAGTAACTATTCAATTAATGAAAAACTCAATTAAGTGATATTATTATTTTTAAATATATTTTGAATAATTTTAGTTTATCTAAGAATTTTCTAAGATTATATGACATATTAAGAGTTTATACAAAGAATTTTTTTGAATTTTATTGAATTTTTTTATTTTATTAATGTCAATGTATCGAATAGTGTCAAAATTGACACTAATGATATTTAATGAAAATAATATTAAATTAAATTTGTTAAAATTCATAAAAAAATCCACGTAGGGACAAAAGATGATAAATTATGGTCTAAAATATCATAAATTAACCATTTATGGTTCAATTGACACCTTATATGTAAAAATACTAACATGTTTATTTTTAAAACGTTGTTACCATCGTTAATATTAAAATAGGTTAAATGAAGGATAATCAAAATGATATGGTTTAAAATTATAACAAAAAATTTTAAAAAATTGATGGTATTACGACCAGATACCAAATTATCTTTAAATAAAATTCCATTTTGGAGGTATTTTTATTGAGATATAATTTATTTTTAATTTAATCTTTTTGAGAAATTCCAAAAGTGCCCATCACCTTCATTGTAAAAGGACACCTCCTCCCTCATATCATTTCACCACTTAAAGCCTTCTATATCTACCAAAATATGTAAAATAATATTATAAACTTCCATAGACACAATATATAGGTTCTTTTCATCCCAAAATTCCAACTCTATAGTATTTTAGAGGATATATAAAGCAGCCGTTTTGAAGAAAAATGTAATCACTCTAACCGATCACTCTCTTTTTCTACTCATCTATACATCATTTTAATATATGACATATACTATAAAATATTTACAAAAAAATCCTAAATATGAAAAAAAACATATTATGATTATAGAAAAACAACAATACATCCCCTTTCCCATCGAACAATAAATGAAAGCATCACTCGTGCGTACGTACGGCTTACCGTCTCCACATAGCGATAAAATTCATTTTCCATCACCATATTTTATGAGTGGAAATTATGACGGGTTTAATGTTTATATATTATATTTGTTAAATAATTACACTTCTATACTGATAATATAATATTTACCTTTTTACCACCTAATATTTTGGGCAATGATAATGTCGCTCGTGCGTATGTATGGATTACCATCTATACGATGCAATGTGATTTTTTTCATCTATATATCACATGGATTGTAATAAAGATGAATTATGTGGATATATTTGATATATAAAACATTAATTTTCTCTTTAATGATAATATATCATATAATTTCCTTACTTTTAATATGACAATAAAATGAAAACATCGTTCATACGTATGTACGAACTACCATCTCCATGAACGGTGTATTTTATTTTCCATCTCTAAATTTTTTAAATAATCTTTAATAAATATATACTGAATATATATGAGATATTTATATCATTTTTATCAATCTGTGGATTATTAAATCAAGATCTATGCATGAGGACCATGTATAACAAGTTAAGACATGAACGAAAAACAAAGCGGTTATTACCTAAAACATAACGTTAATATGAAATTGTTAATAAGTGGGTAATATAAAGTCATAGGTAAATAAAATATGGTATTATATATTTTAATTTGGTTTTTATATATATAATAAACTAATATTTATTATACTGTGTATTTTAACATTTATTAAGGATGTAAATATTTAAGGTAAGGGAATTATGTCTCACTTTTATTTATGTGGGACATATGTTATATACACTAAGTGTTTCTTTTCTATGGTGTACATTTTTCTCATGAATGTATTCTGTGAGAATTATTCTAAAGATTATTATATTTTCATATCCATATAATTTTCATTCTTTTATGGGCATATGATTCTATTGATTATAATTTTTTAAGGTTTAATTTCACATTCTCATTTTTATTTGGGAATGTTTATACGTAATTATCTACTAGATAATTTTTATCTTCCATGTCCAGGTTTCTTAAAAATGTTTTTAAAAATATTTTTACTATTCTTCTACAAATTTTAAATTAATTTTTACCCATGTTTTAATATTTACTAAATTGTTTGAAAGGAATATTTTTGTCATTTTTTTAATGAGGCACTGCGGGATTTTTTTAGAAAAAAAGTATAAGAGGAATGGCTGTTAACTTATATGGCATGAATTTACATTTTCAATTTCATGATTCCTTAATTAATTTAATTATCCCTTACAATATTACAATTTTATTTTCAAATAAAATGTTTTATTTTTAAATTTTGTTGAATTTTTAGAAAAGAAAAGGATTTCAAAAGAGAAATGATATTTTCCTCTAGAATTAGTTTCAAGTGATCTGTCAAAATTATTTTCCATTTACAATAACAATATTTGATGTTACTTTTGATTTATTGGTGATATATTTGAATTATAACACCTTTATTATTTCTATTGTTGTGTTATTTTTATAATGGAATGATGTTTATGAAACCCATTTCTTTTACAGGGGTTGTATTATGATGAAATGATGTTTACAAAACCTATTTCTTTTCATGGGTTTTGATATGATAAATGATTTATGTTCTTGTGTAACACATATATATAGTTTTCATTGTGTGATGGGAGGGGAATCTCTATCTCTCCAATATATTAGTTAAATATTTAGATCTCATGTTATATAAAGGATTCAAATGATAATTAAACACAGTTTAGTAATACAAGACTAAAACATGAGTAAACATTTTTTAGTTATATAGGTCTGGATTGAGGAGTGAAATCAGTTCAGTAAAGGACTTTTCATACTATGATGGTCTTGGAAATGTGACTTGACTAATATGGAAATGACTTTATATTTTTATTTGTAATCTAAAAATCCATGTTATTATCTCATGGAATATATTCTATGATACTTTATGAACTTATATGATTTAATCCATGATACAATATCATGATATTTGATTCAAAGGATGTTATTTTTTAAATGTTTTGATTATGTACTTATTCCTTATGATTATATTATGATTGATATCTTCCTTATTACCCTTACTGAGAATTTGATCTCACCCTATTCATATGTTTATTTTCCCCAGGTTATAAGGAACGGTTTTAGGTAAGGATGCTAAAGGGGAAGATCTTTGTTGGAAACATTGAACAACTATCACCTGACTGGAAGTTTGTGTTCCATGTTTCCAAATGCACTAAACTAATATGTTCCTCACGTATATGTTTGTTTAATGTAATGAATATTCTTCTAAAAATTATTTTATATCCATGTATGAAATTCATGGGTCATTATAGTCGGTATCAGATAAAAGGTTTAGTCAACCATTAGAAACTAAAATAAGAAAACCTTAGTAAGATTTGTAAGGATAAGTCTAATTATAGTTTACAATCCTATAATTTTTCTCAAAAGAATAGATAATATTGGATTAAACCTAATATATTATAGATTAAGAGTTATTTCCCTTTTCTAGGTATTTTTTAAACTATGATTTGTGTCACTCCTAATATACTTTTGGGTTTAGTTAATGGATGGAACCTGAAGGAATCTTGTTAATACTAAATGTGATGGGGAATTAAATGATTTTCCTCCTGATAAACCAAATTTTATGGGATCTGGAATTCAAAATTTTTGCCTGTATACTCACATAATATATAAATCATACAGGACTTCTAAATGAGTAGAGTAGGGAACAACTTTTTGTTGAGTCCTACATGAGGAAACATCCACCTTCTTCTATTAGATCTTCTGATCCACTTGTTTTTAAAAAATGGATCAGTACCGTTGAAAATATATTTTTTATCCTCCAGTGTTCATAACATGAAAATGTCATTTTGATTGTTTGTTATTTAAAAGGTGATGTGAAATAGTGGTGGACTTTAATCTAGAATACGTGGTAATAAATGACTATATGGAATGTGATGATTTTAAGAACTTATTTTTTCAATAAGTACTTTCCTCGTATTCTTCATAGGAATATGGAAAAGGAGTTATTTCCTCATATGAAAACGGATAAATAATCTGTTGGTATCTATGAGGAATATTTTACAATACATTCAAGCTATGATTTTGGTTTCATCATCCAACCTAAATGTATGGTTGATAAATTCATCAGTGGATTAAAATCTAGTCTTTTAAGGTCCTTAGCCATAGAAAACATCAATGTTTATTAAGAGATTGTGTGTTGTGCTATCATGGTGGAAATTTTGGTTGGAGTTACAAATAAATCTGAGGGTTTAGAAATAAATTAGGATATATAGATTAATGTAAAATATAAAAAACATGGAGAAAAGAAGATTATATTTCCATTATGCTCAAAGTGTGGACTGAAACATGGGGAAAATTATCTTAAGTTGACTAGTGAATGTTTTAAGTGTTGGAAAGAAGGATATCTGGAATTTGACTCCCAAAGTGATGAAAAAAGATGTCTATTGATTCTAATAAAGAGAATGATTCCCATAATTCCCCCACACATCAATTCTTCAAGTGAAAGGAAAATGATAATTATTCTAATCAGTTCTCAGATCTAATGGTTAATGATGATGGTCGACATCAACAACCTCTTCAAGCCAATGATAATGTAAAATATCATGCTTTCACTATTAGTGATGTAGAGTACAACAAAAAAGTGGTGGAATGATTGAGTACTTATGTAATTGAATTCAAGAATAATGTTGTCAAATTACATTTATGGTAATACAGAGTAATTAAAACTCTAATAATATATACCCATGTGGTGGTCCCAATGCATGTGGGCATGGAGGTTTAGAGTTATGTTGTTTGTGGAGGGTGGAGTAACGATATATGAGGTGTAGATTAGGGCATTCATCATAGTGTAAATAAAAATAATTATTGAAATTTGAGGTGATATTTTCTAGTTTTGTTTTAGTATTTTTTTATTTCTATCCATGGTGGGATGACGAATGAATGTATGGTTCTATTGCATTTACTCATCCTAGATAAAAGTATTTTTTATTATCGTAATGAAAATATAAGAATTCGTCTATTGTGGTTTTAACTTAATGATTTGATAGCATATGTTGAATGGTATTAGTAACCATGAAAATTGATTGTGGTGGTAAGGTGATATTTTTTTAAAATGCAAGATTAAGGGATGGATAACCCTTAATATGTGCATAATGTTGGGATAATGAAATAATGATATTTTTTATTGCGATTAAATAAATGGGATAGTTTTAATAACCATGAGAATGATATGATGAAAAAGTGGTTTATGATATCATGGATTTAGTTTACAGAATTTTTGGATTTATGTTATGAGGAAAGAGTTAAATTTTTAAATCATGCATTTTTTCAATAAGTATTTATGGTAATTTAGTTTATTACCATGTTTCAAGAGAATACATTATATTGGTCTTTACATGTTTGATATATGAAAATTAAGAGATACATAATGTTTTATTGGGATAAATGATAATTTTAGTTATTTTATTTCAAAATTAATGGATTTTAATGTCTGGGAAGGTTCATAAGGGTAACCATTTATGAAATTATTTACTTTGAATTTTGGATGAGGTTTTATAGATTAAAGTATTATCTCTCTATATGAGGATTTATGCATTTTGGATAACCCATGTTAACCTTTTTTCTATGATGTTAAGACTTATGGAATAACCTATAATTGTATGCATCTTGTAAAAATTCACGTTCATCATATTTGTTTTCTATACATGATATAAAAATAAATCAATTTTTATGTTTAAAATTTGTATTTTTCTAAAAGTAGTTTTATCAACTATTAATGGCGCACATTTTTTAAAAATAAATTATTATACTTTTATATATTAAATTCGAAAAAACAAACATAATATTTGTAATATGTATATCAATGTTTACTTTGGGTTAAATATTGGTATTTTTCTGAGAAGCTTCATGTTTTGATGAATAATGAAATAAATACTTAATTTTAATTGAAAACTACATTTCATCTAACTTATTTATATAATAAAATTATGTTTTCAATTAGTTTTTAAGTATATTTAGTACATTTTTACATCAATTAATCCAATTTAGGTCATTTAATGAATTTTCACATTAAAATTGGATATAAAAAAACATTTCAAACTTTTGGACATTTTCAATGTAAAAACCCATTAGGTCATGTCATCCATGGGATTAATATTAAATTAATGTCTACCACTTATGTGATTAGAATTTTTGAAAATGTATTAAATATTTGTAAACTTAAGGTAAAATTTTATTAATTTTACCCCTTTTATTTTTGGACAATATGAATAGTAACATTGGTAAATTCCGTTACAATGGTAAAGGAAAAAATGGGTAATTTAGGTTAAAATAAAGTGACAATGATTATAAAATGATCTTAAAACATTAAAAAATATTATTGGATAAATTAAATACTACCCTTAATACATAAGGTTATAAATTTAATAATTTAATGGATACATTTCAAGGAAAATGACTTAGATATTATTAAAATCAAAGAATGTGACAAAATGTCACCCTCTTAATTTTAATAAGTATAGTATTTTTATTATGGGGTTAAATATAATATATGATTAATTATATATATTATTATGAAATATAAAAGGATTATATTCATCATGAAAATTTATTAATAAATTTTAATGATGAAATAATCATCATAAATTATAATATAATGATGACATGGTAATTATTCTATTAATGAAAAACTCAAGTAAGTGAAATTAAAAATATTAAAATAAATATAATTTTAATTATTTAAGGTGTTCATAGAATTTTATAATTGAATATAAAAATTAGTGACTTATTAAATTAATTGGTTCAAATTTATATTGTTGGATGTATTTTATTAAAGTCAAGGTAATAAATAATGTCAAAATTGACACTAATGATATTTGATGGAAATAATTATTTATTAAATTAGTTAAAAATCATAAAAATACCAATTTAGAAAAAATGGGATAAATTATGGTCTAAAATATAATAAATCGGCCATTTATGGTTCATGTTAATCCATATTAGCAAAAATATTTAACTTTTTATTTTGAAAATTTTGTTACTATAGTAAAAATTAAAATAGGTTAACTAAATGTTAATAAAAAAGATATGGTTTAAAATTAAAAAACAAACTTGTCTAAAATCAATTCTTATTTGGTATTAACAACATATAAATAACTAAATTTGAATACCTTTCCATTTGGATGTCTTTCCATTGATATTTAATTTATTTTTAATTTAATCTTTTTTTGAAATTTTAAAAGTGTCCCCCACCTTCATTATAAAATGAAACATCCTCCTTCAATAATTTCACCACATTGAGACTTTCATATTGAAAAAAATATTACCAATTATCTTCTATAATTTCCTATAAACATTATATAGGTTTTTTTCTTCCCAAAATACCAACTCTAGAGTCATTTAGGGGAAATCTAAAGGAATCATTTTGAAGAAGAGGTAATCACTCAAACCGATCACTCTTTTTTTCTACTCTATATACCTTATCTAAATATTTGATATATATAATAAAATAATAACTTCATAATATTAATTAATATGACATTTTATAATGAATATGAACACACCACTATACAGCCTCTTTCCCATCGAAGATGGAATGAAAGTATCACTTGTGCATATGTACGACTTATTGTCTCTGTGTAGCAAAACAATTCATTTTCCTTAACCATATCTTATGAGTGGGAATTATGATGCGATTAATGTTTATATATAATATTTATCATATAATTATTCTTTCTGGATGATAATATCTTGTATGCATTTTTTCCACCTAATATTTTGGAAATGATAACATCGCACGTGCGTAGGTATGACTTACCATCTCCACAAAGCGATATGGTTTTTTCCATATATATATCACATGGATGGTAATAAGGATTAATTTTATTAATATATATCATATTTTTAACATGAAAATTATTCAGTAATTATAATATATCATATAATTGTTTTCTTTTAAAATGATAAAAAATTAAAAACAACGTTCATGTGTACGTATGGCCTACCGTCTCCATGAACGGTGTATTTTATTTTCTATCCCTATATTTTATGAATCAACATTAATAAATATACACTAATTATATATATGATATTTATATCATGGTTATCATTCTTTAGAGGCTGAAATCATGATCTATGTAAGAGAACCAAGGATAACATGTCAATACACGACTGAAAAACAATGATTTTATTAAACAAATCATAATTATTACATTGAATTGTCAATAAGATATTAATATAAAGTCATTATTAAATCATATATGGTATTATATATTTGAATATGGTTATGTGGTACATATATAATAAACTTATATTTATTATACTTGAGGTTTAAATGTATATTAAGGAAGTAAAGAATTAAAGTAAGGGATTTGTGTCTCATTTTTATTTTTGTGGGAAATATGACTTATACCCTACTTGTTTCTTTTGTGTGGGGTATATACTGACCATTAATGTATTTTATGAGTATTATTTTTAATATTATGTTATTTTCATATCTATATTTTTTTTCATTCATAGTGTATACAATTCCACTAATTATAAAGTTGTAAGGATTAATTTCACAATATCATTTTGACCATGCACGTCATTGATTATGCGAAAATTTAATATTTATATAACCTACTTATGACTAGTACCTGTGTAAGACTACCATCGAACCATAAGAAATTAATTATGTTGTGGTAGAACAAATATACTAAAACAAACACAAACAATAGTAAAAACTAAATGATATGTAGAAGGAAATGTAATGTAGTGAGTGGAATGGTAGTGGAAAATGGGTGAGAAAGTGTAAAGACCTGGAAATTTCAAGGAAAATTTTTTTCTTAATTTTTTTTGGGATTTTACAAGAACGTAGTTTCTGACGGCGTCTGATTCCGAGGCCCGGTGTGCCCGGAATCATTTTCCAAAGTTTAGCTCGGGTACGTTCAGTGAACAAACGAGCCGGTTTTCCTAAATTTTGAACCGGTGCTCGGAATCGAAATCTGAGGACATCGATGGAATCGCATCACCGATAATTGCTTAGGAACACCTTTTCTGGAGTTGTGTTTTCTCGGGTGTGGTACTTAAAATTTTGGGTTAAGTAAAAGAATAAAATAAAGTGGTGCAACCAATTTTTTTTTAAGGTAGCTAAACCTAAGCTAAGTGGTTGGAGTGGGACCCACTATATCCTACTCCACTAGGTAGGATATTTGTGAGATGGTTCCCACACGAGCCCCACCTTTTCACTTCTTCAACCCCCCCCCCTCTTTTAATTAGGTAACGCACCCGCACCCCCCCCCCACCTTTTTAAATGGAGTCAGCTCGTGCGTTTAATTAAATATTAAACTCCTCTTTTAATTGGGCGGTTTAAACGTTACAATTAATTCAATTAATTGATTGATTCAATTTTAAATTTCAAAAACATTTGGCTTGTGTGTTAATAAAATAAGACAAGTCTTATTTTATTAAGGGGTTCGTTGTGCGTGAAGGCTTGGGAGAAATTTCTCAAAGCCTGGAAACACTCCTTCCTCGACGAAGAACGCGAAGAACGCGAAGAACGCCGACCTCCGACAAAGGTTGACAAGAACGCCGGATCCTCGGAGATCGACGACGCGACGCTGACGAATCTTTTCTCCGCGATGCGACGATCCTCCTTCCGTGACGCCTTCTTCTGCGACGTGCAATTCCGCGACGAACCTTCGTTCATCTTTTTCTTCGAGGTAGGGGGATTATTTCTTTCTGTTTCTGAATATTTTCTTCGTTGTTTATCGTTCTTTTGAGCCGCCTGATATCGCAATAACGGGAGGAGGTCGGACCGCACGAACATGGCCGACCCTCCTCCCCCCTTGATTGTTGATTTGTTTGCAGCACGAACAAGGTAGCGCGGTGCCGGTGCACCGCGCAGAAAATAGTAAAGATTGGGTGAAGAAGCGTGGCGCCGTCGCGCCACGCCGTTGAAGTCGAACAAGCCGCGGCGCCGTCGCGCCGCGCCGGAGAACCTGGAAGAGACCGCAGCCGGAGCGGGGCCGCGACGGAGGGACGCGGCGCCGTCGCGCCGCGCCGGACGGACCAAGGCCGCGGACTTTGGCCGCGGCGGAGCAGATAGAGGCGGCCGGCGTCCGGTCGCCGGTGCCGGAGCAGGAGGGCGGGACCGCGGGGTCCCGCGGCAGCAGCACGGCCGGCCAGCAGAGCTGGCCGGTCACCGAGAAAGCCGAGGGTCGTAACCCCCGGCTGGCCGACAGGAGCGGCCCCCCAAACGGGGGCCGCGGTTTCACCAACAGGCGGGGGGCAGCACGCCCCCCCACACCACTTCCGCTCGGCTATTACGGCCGAGCCGCCTGGCCACGCTGGCCGGGCCGAGCGCGCCAGGCCGGTCTGCGCCCAGGCTGGGCCGGGCCGGGCTGCGCAGGTCGGGCCGGGCCACGCCAGCCGGGCCAGGCCGCGCCCAAGTGGGCTGGACCCGGACCCTGGTCGGGTCGACCCGGTTCGGGCCGACCCAGGGGGTATCGGGCCAGGTCGGACCGGGCCCGAACCCCCTATTCGTGGACCTCTTACGGTCTTTTTCCCATATCATGGGCTATGGATATTCGATCGACGCACCGTCAGCTGCGATGTAATCCTTGGATCAAGACGGTCGTTCCGGTATATTAAACTCAAGGTTTCGGAGAACTTTGAGTATGGCCGGGTTGGTTCGGATACGAAACCAACCGGTCCCTCGGAGCGGAAACACTTATATCTTGAGTTCCGGACGTCCGATTGACGTGTCGTCGACTTTATTGGATTCATCTTGATGATAAGGAACTTTTGGAATACTTATCCTGAGTTTTGGATGCAGTTGGATAGTGACCGGGTTGGATTGTACCAAAAATCCAACCGGGCCCGTGGAACGGAAAAGCTGATAACTTTCAGACTGGACGTCCGTTTGACGAACCGTCAGTGGTGTTGGTGATCACGTTGGGAAACGGTCCCAATGAGTATAACCTATGAGAGTTCGGGGTACAGTTGAGATGTGGTCGGGTTAGTTCGTACACGAAACCAACCGGGCCCCTAGGACGAAAAGGCTAATAACTCACAGATCAGGCGTCTGATTGACGCGCTGTCTGTTGCTTTGAGACCCCTATGACAAGGAGGTCCTTTGAGATACTTCTTCATGGGACTTGTGATACTTGGAGTATCGACCATTAGCTCATGGAGCGGACCCTCCCAGAGACGAGCTAGTAGAGTGCAAAGACCTAGTAGCTGACTGAGACTTGACGAATGCTGATCGATCGACTCAGAGTGATTCGGATAGCCCAGTGGGGTGCGCTTGGTTGTAGCGACAGACCCACAGCGGAGGTGCACTTGGTTGGAGCAGTAGACCCACGGTACTCGAAAGAAGGAGTACCTCTGTAGGCTATGAGGGGGTGCGCTTGGTTGTAGCGGCAGACCCATGGTGGGATGCGCTTGGTTGCAGCGGCAGGCCCACAGTACTCGACAGGCGGATTACTTCAGAAGTCCAAGGATAGTGGGACGCGCTTGGTTGTAGCGGCAGACCCACTGTACTCGACAGAGGAGGAGTTCTCTAGCATCTGTGGTTTCAATATCGTGAAAAAAATCCTAGTTTGAGCTGAGTCAATGACCTTTCTGTTTACCTCATGATTGAGATGGGTCACTTGATAACTTAGGTATATGTATGGGCATATACCTAAGTAGTGGTTATCTGTTGATTTCATAATGTTTGTGTTTCCTCATGATTGAGATGAGTTACTTGATAACTTAGGTATAAGTGTGGTCGTATACCTAAGTAAGGGTTATCTGTTGAGATCCTTCTTTGTGGTTATCCTTGTTGGATTTAGTGAGACCTCGAGGGTCTCGGGGTCCCTACTGAGTATCGTATACTCACCCCTGCACGGGCTATGCCCGCACCTCGTTGTGTTGGTTGCAGACGAAGGGCGGCGCTGACGGAGGCTGAGTGTTCGAGGACTGGACGGCACCCGGTGGTGGACTTCACAACGAGACGATACTCAGAGGAGGTTGAAGGGAGAGAGCGTTGAGGAGGCTATCTGTACCTACCTTTCAGGTAGGATCCGTGGTGGATGATCCAGGAGTTGTGCTATTTGTACCTACCCTTAAGGTAGGATCCGTGGTGGACGATCCAGGAGCTGTGCTATCTGTACCTACCCTTCAGGTAGGATCCGAGGTGGACGACCCAGGAGCTGCTACTTTTCTTCCAGCTGTTAGTCATTTCTGTTGTACTTCCTTACAATTGCATCTGTACTTTTCAGATGGGTTTGTATTCTGGCCCACTTCTTTTCAGTACTTCCTTTTGTACTTAGTGTTTTACTTCCGCTTGTACTCTGGGGTGTTTTGTTTACCTTCATAAAGGCAATGCTTTCCCATTTTATCGGGATTTACGCCTTTGGTGCTAGTCGTCAGCCCCTGCCTATGGAAGGCAGGCTTGGGGTAGTCACGACACAGGCCCCGAGGACAAGTCGTGAAAAATAAGTATCAATGGAGTCGGTTCTACCACAGAACTTGTAACTCTGATATTTCTTTTCTGTGAAGCAATAGTGCTAAGGGTACCGAGTGTGGTTTTCAGTTCAGGGAGTCCATTGTTGGTGCGGGCGGCCTACGTATCCATACACCAGGACCCTAACAACTGATTTCCAACTTTGTGCACGAAAACACTGATTGCGTGTGTGTTTCCAAAAGTTTTAAAAGTCATCTCAAACCAGTTCAGCTCACCAGGTATAAATTGTTTGACCGTGTCATGTTTGTTTCTTTCAGGATGCCTCCCTGCGGACGACCATCTAGAGCCCCGAGAGTTGTACGTACTGACAGCCCGCCGAGCGACATGGCCTCAGTACAGGGCCCTATCCTAGTTGAGGCACCCGTGGAGGAACCAGCGGTACTACTACCCGTTGGGCCACCGATGCCACCAGCCGTAGCAGTAGAGGGTTCACGTCGCTTGAGCGCACTGCACGAGTTCCAGCGCCAGAGGCCACCCAGGTTCAAGGGAGAGACGGACCCACAGGCGGCTGAGGATTGGCTGGAGGCTGTGGTGAGAGTCTTCAGGCTAGTGGGGACACCAGCAGACTTCATGGTGATCCGTGCGGCCAGCCTTCTTCAGGCAGCAGTAGGCAGATGGTGGAGCCTGATGCTCCAGATGCATGACGAGGCAACACTTCTGTGGCCAGATTTCGAGAACCTGTTCCGGGCAGAGTTTGTACCACCCACCCTTCGAGCAGTGCGTATACAGGAGCTGCTGCATCTACAGCAGGGTAGCATGATGGTGGCGTAGTACTCAGCGAGGTTCACAGACCTCTTACGCTACTCCACAGATATGGTACATGACCCGTTCTTCAGGGCCCGAACCTTCAAGAAGGGGCTTAGGTGAGAGATTAGAGCTTCTTTTGTTTCTCACAGCATCCTGACGCAGACAGGGGGGTTGGAGTGAGCCCTCTTAGTGGAGAGTTTTCTTGCTGAGCAGTCTCCAGCAGCAGGACCCACCACTAGATGGCATGCGGCAGAGTCTTCTGCAGCGGGCAGTAGATAGATGACGCAGAGGTCCAAGAGGACCAGACCTACAGGTGGTCAACCTCATGACACAGGATCGTGTATGCGAGGCACCCGGGGTGGAGAGCGACTTACCATGAGCGGACAGTGTTACTCCTGCGGCGGGGTTGGTCACATGGCTCGTGACTGTCCAACCCGCCATACAGATGATCAGCAGATAAACGAAGGACCACCCAGGCAGAGGCAGAGGTTCGATCGAGGCAGACCGCAAGGAGCAGGAGACCGTGGCAGGGGAGATGGCCATGTAGCTGGAGGTGGACGATGCATCGAGGTGTTTCCACCACCACCACCAGGAGGTCCACCCCGACCGCAGGGAACATGTGGACATGGGAGAGCTCAGCTTCAGGCAGCAGAAGAATACGACTACGGAGCTCCGGAAGCAAGTGGACATGAGCGGAACTAGTGGTTTCCTTTTGTTCTTCGTACTTCTAGTTCCATGTTGTTGTTACATTTGTGTCTTTGTACTATGAGCTTCAATAATAAAAAGACACTTACCTTTGGGACATTTGCTTCCTTCCTTTTTTGTGTACTAAGAGGTTCCGGTTTAAACTATTGACTTGACCCTCACTTTCGAGATTCCTACTGGAGGAGACCCAGTTGCCTCACACTGATGACGACAGTGTGACTCGACTCTTAGAGGCGATAGTGACGGTTGCATCTCTTGGTAGTAACGTCAAGACCTTATGACGTCGTCCATGGCATGAATACATCATTCATGTCCGGATTGACTGTATTAGGCAAAGAACGTGGTTCATCCAGGGGATGAGACCCGATTTCTCTTATCGGCAAAGAAGAAATCATAGCAGCTCTTGTGGGACGAGAGATGGTACAGGCCACAACAGAGAAGGTCCAGGTCATCCAAGAGCGGATGGGGACAGCTCAGAGCTGACAGAAGCCTTATGCTGACAAGAGGCAGAGACCACTAGAGTTCGAGGATGGCGACCACATTTTCTTACGGGTCTTACCTCGACGTGGAATTACGGAGATTTGGCTGCGGCGGCAAGTTATCTTCACGTTTCATAGAACCCTTCAAGGTCCTCAGTAGGGTAGGTGAGGTGGTTTATCGCTTGACCTTTCCACCTCAGTTGCACAGGGTGCATGAAATCATCCACATACCTCGGCTGAGGAGATACGTGCATGATCCTTCACACATCATCGACCTCAGGGAGTTGGACGTCGATGACAGGGCGACATGCGTAGAGATTCCAGTGGAGATCGAGGATCGACATAAGCGGGTCCTACGTGAATGATCGATTCCTCGGGTGCGCTTTCACTGACATCACAAGAACCTCCAGGTGAGCACATGGGAGCGGAAGGCTCAGATGCGTGCTCAGTACCACTTTTGTATCCCCAGTTTGTGTTAAAGAATTACGGGGACATAAATCCCTGAGGTGGGAGTAATTTAAAGACCCAGAAATTTCAAGGAAATTTTTTTCTTAATTTTCTTTAGGATTTTACAAAATGCAGCTTCTGACGGCGCCTGATTCCGAGGCCCGGTGTGCCCGGAATCATTTTCCGAAGTTTAGCTCGGGTACGTTCAGTGAACGAACGAGCGGGTTTTCCTAACTTTTGAACCGGTGCTCGGAATCAAAATCCAAGGACACCGATGGAATCACAGCGCCGGTAATTTCTTAGGAACACCTTTTCTGGAGTTGCGTTTGCTCAGGTGTGGTACTTAAAATTTTGGGTTAAGTAAAAGAATAAAATAAAGTGGTGCACCCAATTTTATTTTTTTAAGGTAGCTAATCCTAAGATAAGTGGTTGGAGTGGGACCCACTATATCCTACTCCGCTGGGTAGGATATTTGTGGGGTGGGGCCCACACTATCCCCACCTTTTCACTTCTTCAACCCCCCCTATTTTAATTAGGTAACGCACCCGCACCCCCCCCCCCTTTTAAATGGAGTCAACTCGTACGTTTAATTAAATATTAAACGACTCTTTTAATTGGGCGGTTTAAACGTTACAATTAATTCAATTAATTGATTGATTCAATTTTGAATTTCAAAAACGTTTGGCTTGTGTGTTAATAAAATAAGACAAGTCTTATTTTATTAAGGGGTTTGTTGTGCGTGAAGGCTTGGGAGAAATTGCTCAAAACCTGGAAGCACTCCTTCCTCGATGAAGAACGCGAAGAACGCGAAGAACTCTGACCTCCGACAAAGGTCGACAAGAACGTCAGATCCTCGTAGATCGACGACGCGACGCCAACGAATCTTTTCTCCGCGACGCGACGATCCTCCTTCCGTGACGCCTTCTTCCACGACGTGCAATTCCGCGACGAACCTTCGTTCAACTTTTTCTTCGAGGTAGGGGGATTATTTCTTTTTGTTCCTGAATACTTTCTTCGCTGTTTATCGTCCTTTTGAGCCGCCTGATATCGTAATAACGGGAGGAGGTCAGACTGCACGAACACGACCGACCCTCCTCCCCCCTTGATTGTTGATTTGTTTGTGGCACGAACAAGGCAGCGCGGTGCTGGTGCACCGCGCGGAAAATAGTAAAGATTGGGCGAAGAAGCGCGGCGCCGTCGCGCGGCGCAGTTGAAGTTGAACAAGCCGCAGTGTCGTTGCGCCGCGCCAGAGAACCTGGAAGAGACCGCGGCCGGAGCGGGACCGCGACGGAGGGACGCGGCGCCGGACAAACCAAGGTCGCGACCTTTGGCCGCGGCGGAGCAGAGAGAGGCGGCCGACGTCCGGCCGCCGGCGCCGGAGCAGGAGGGCGGGACCACGGGGTCCCGCGGCAGCAGCATGGCCGGCCAGCCGGGCCGGCCGGTCACCGAGAAAGCCGGGGGTCGTAACCCCCATCTGGCCGACAGAAGCAGCCCCCCACATGGGGGTCGTGCTATCACGAACAGGCGGGGGGCAGCGCGCCCCCTCGCACCCCTTCCGCTCGGTCGTTACGGCCGAGCCGTCTGGCCTCGCTGGCCAGGACGAGCGCGCCAGGCCGGGCTGCGCCAGCTGGGCCGGGCCGCGCCCAAGAGGGCCAGACCCGGACCCGGGTCGGGTCGACCCGGTTCGGGCCGACCCAGGGGGTATCGGGCTGGGTCGGACCGGGCCCGAACCCCCTATTCGCGGACCTCTTACTGTCTTTTGCCCATACATTCGGCTACGGATCTCCGATCGACGCACTGTCAGCTGCGATGCGATCCTTGGATCCGGCCGGTCGTTTTGGTATATTACACTCAAGGTTTCGGAGAACTTTGAGTACGACCGGGTTGGCTCTGATACGAAACTAACCGGGCCCTCAGAGCGGAAACACTTATATCTTGAGCTCCAGACGTCTGATTGACGTGTCGTCGACTTTGTTGGATTCCTCTTGATGAGAAGGAACTTTTTTCATAATTGTCCTGAGTTTTAGATTCAGTTGGATAGTGGCCGGGTTGGATTGTACCGAAAATCCAACCGGGCCCTAGAATGGAAAAGCTGATAACTTTCAGACCGGACGTCCGTTTGACGAACGGTCAGCGACGTTGGTGATCACGTTGGGAAACGGTCCCTATGAGTATACCCTATGAGAGTTCAGGGTATAGTTGAGATGCGGTTGGGTTGGTTCGTACACGAAACCAACCGGTCCCCTGGGATGAAAAGGCTAATAACTCACAGACCGGGCATCTGATTGACGCACCGTCTGTTGCTTTGAGACCCCTATGACGAGGAAGTCCTTTGATATTCATCTTCGTGGGACATGTGATACTTGGAGTATCGACCCGTAGCTCGTGGAGCGGACCCTCCTGGAGACGAGCTAGCAGAGTGCAGAGACCTAGTAGTTAACTGAGACTTGACGACTGCTGATCGATCGAGTCGGAGTGATTCAGATAGACCAGTGGGGTGCGCTTGTTTGTAGCGGCAGACCCACAGCGGAGGTGCGCTTGGTTGTAGCGGCAGACCCGCGGTACTCGACAGAAGGAGTACCTCTCTAGGCTATGAGGGGGTGCACTTAGTTGTAGCGGCATACCCATGGTGGGATGCGCTTGGTTGCAGCGGCAGCCCCACAGTACTCGACAGGTGGAGTACTTCAGCAGTCCAAGGCTAGTGGGACGCGCTTGGTTGTAGCGGCAGACCCACTGTACTCGACAGAGGAGGAGTTCTCCAGCAGCCGAGGTTTCGATATCGTGAACAAAATCCTGGTTTGAGCTGAGTCAATAACCTTTGTGTTTACCTCATGATTGAGATGGGTCACTTGATAACTTAGGTATATGTATGTGCATATACCTAAGTAGTGGTTATCCGTTGATTTCATAACGTTTGTGTTTCCTCATGATTGAGATGGGTTACTTGATAACTTAGGTATAAGTATGGGCTTATACCTAAGTAAGGGTTATTTGTTGAGATTTTTCTTTGTGGTTATCCTTGTTTGATTTAGTGAGACCTCGAGGGTCTCGGGGTCCCTACTGAGTATTGTATACTCACCCCTGCACGGGCTATGCCCGCACCTCGTTGTGTTGGTTGCAGACGACGGGCAGCGCTGACGGAGGCCGAGTGTTCGAGGACTAGACCATACCCGGTGGTGGACTTCACGACGAGACGATACCCGGAGAAGGTTGACGGGCGAGAGCATTGAGGAGGCTATATGTACCTACCCTTCAGGTAGGATTTGTGGTGGACGATTCAGGAGATGTGTTATCTGTACCTACCCTTCAGGTAGGATCCGAGGTGGACGACCGAGGAGCTGCTACTTTTCTTCCAGCTGTTAGTAATTTCTGTTGTACTTCCTTACAATTGCAGCTGCACTTTTCAGATGGGTTTGTATTCTGGCCCACTTCTTTTCAGTACTTCTTTTTGTACTTAATGTTTTAATTCCGCTTGTACTCTGAGGTGTTTTGTTTACTTTCATAAAGGCAATGCCTTCCCAGTTTATCGGGATTTACGCCTTTGGTGCTAGTCGCCAGCCCCTGGCCTATGGAAGGCGGGCTTAGGGTAGTCACGGCACGGGCCCCGAGGACGGGTCGTGACAGAAAGGATGAAATGAATTATAGAAAGAGGCAATTAATGGTTGAGTAAGGGGGATTGGACAAGAATATATTGACTTAAATGTCACTACTCTTGAACAAGACCAATCAAATAGGAATTGTGGTTATGTGCAGAGGTGTAAAATAACTAACTGTTGTTAGATAAGTCACCCTCATCAGTGATCTCTCTTAGGAACTTTTATTTTTAATACAACCCAAGACAACGATTCTTCCTCAGAGTGAAGAGCTCACCACATCCATTTCTTGTTAGTACATTGGATGTGGTTTCCAAAGAAAAAGGATACTCTACCCCTTACCTTTTAGTACTTGAGGTAGAGTGAATGAAAACTCACGAGGAAGTGGAAAAAAGATCAGTGGATCAAAAGACATAGCAATCTTGTGATTAATCTGGATCCAAGAACAGATGAATTGATAGTAGTTCAATCTATCTGTTCCAACCATCCTAAACTACTTAGCAATTCATAGGAGAATCTACAGTAAAGGTAAAATTCATTAATAACATTTCAGTACACCAAAACAGAGTAAAGGAAAAGATCAAGAGGTCCTCCAACTCAGAAAATTCTCCACAAGCAATCACTTGATCTGCTCCATATCCCTATGCTCAGATGGATAGTACGGTAACTGATCTGATGATGAAGTCAAAGATGGATTGATCTGGTATTGGAAGGCGTGAGTATTTGGAAAAGAATGATCTAGGGTAGATGGAAGGGATCATGTCTCAATGAATGGTCGTCTCCCCGAGGGAATGAAATGAGTAATGGGTGGGTCCCACAAAAAATTGGATCTCCCGCCTACTAAAAATTTGTGCAGTCACATGGAATGATCTCCCCTACCCAATTAGAACTCTCTTTCCTGGTGGTTTTGGAATCTTCATCATGTTCCCGTCGTAAACTAGAATGCCCCTCGAATGTGGTAGGTTGTGATGCCCCTCGAATGTGGTAGGTTGTGATGCCCCCCTTGAGGACTCTTCATTTCAACCAAATGTCTTCGCCTAACTTGTGCCATGCAGCACATCCCTCTTAACTAATTCAAAATGGTTCGTGCAAATTTTAAAATTATAAAAATAATTTTATTATAATAATTCACTAAGATATATATATATATATATATATATATATATATATATATATATATATATATATATATATATAAACAAATAAAGAATAAAATAACTTAAAAAAACAAGATGGTGGGGTCGGGCGCATGCGGGAACAACGAGAAGGGAAGGGGAACCGAGGCTTCGAAAGGAGGGCAGTCGGGCGCTGGCGAGTTCAGCTAGGGTATGCGGAATGCGGCAGGGGCAGCAAGCACAGCTGGTGGAGGTTCTTCATCGGGTGCGGCGACTTCGATCAGGGGCGATGCCGACTCGGTCCAAATCAACCACCGCATATCTGCAGTGGTGATTGTCAGTAGGTATAGTTGGTTCAGATTCAGTTCGGCGAGCAACAACGGCTCCGATTCAGTTCGGGAAGCTGCGAGTGGCATCGGGTAACGTCGGCGGGCAACAATGGCGGCCGCTTATTCTTCAAGCTGCGCAGGGTTCAATCGGTCCAGATCTTGTGAGGTGGTCAAAAGGTGGGTTTCGGTTTGAATCTTCATCTGGGTATGTGGATTATTCTGATATATTTGCCTCAAATTCATAAATACGTGATTGTTTGATATTCCTTTTTTTGTTTTATACTTTCAATTTTGATTTGCTGGAGGATTTCTTGCCTGTTGTTCTACTGGAGGAGGAGAGTGACGGTTGAATAATGATTTGGGTGTGGCGGTGTGAAAACGAGACAGTGGCGGGGGATTGACCGTGGCATTACCATGAAGAGGTGGCGGTGTAAAAGAAAAAGACGAGGGTAGCGGTGTGAGGAGATAGAGGAGGGTAGCTGTGTGGGAAGACACCACCAGAATCCTGGCGGTGCGGGGGAGGCGAAAGGGAAGGGAGACACGGCCAGAGGATCTGGCGGTGCATGTGTGAGGGAGATCTGGCAGAAGAAGAAGAGGGAGGGAAAGTGTGCTGAGACACAGCCGACAAACTGGCGGTATGAAAAGAGTTTTTTTTTATTATACATTTTTCTTAAAAAAAATTGAAAATACATCTAGGTTAAAAGAAATTATTTTTTTACCCCTTAAAGGCGGCACCTGGTGTGCCGCCTTTGGGGGTCTTTCCGCTCAGAGCAAGACGACACATGGTGTGCCGACTTTGCCCAAAAATTAACCGCAAAGGCGGCACACCAGGTGGCGCCTTTGCATAAATATATTTTAAAAAAAAAAATATTTTTGTTTTGTTTTGTTATATATATATATATATATATAGCAAAACTTTTCAGCAGAATTTTTCTGCTATTTAATATCCAGGGGTTCTGCCATTACAGCAGTCTGGATTCTAACTGATACTTTTACCCAGGACTTTATTTTATAAGGGGTTTTGCCCTGAAAACCATATTGCATTTTCGATGTGGGATTCTGGTTCTCCTTTTCCTGTACAATACATTCTGCATTTCCGATGTATAATTCTGTTTTAAGTACGCGGTTTTGAAAGACTATAAAACATAAACTATAAGACCAATATAAATGAAACTTTAAACACCGATTAAACATATAAGAAATAGTTGAAAATAAAAATAATTTCATAAAAAATGTTGATACAAATTAATTTATAAGCTTTAAAAACCACCTACTTGAAACTTAAACATATTTCAAGTACGTGACTTTTAAAGCTTATAAAAGATAAACTATAAGACCAATACAAATGAAACTGTAAAAATTGATTAAACATATAAGAAATAGTTGAAAACAAAAATAATTTCATAAAAAATGTTGACCAAACACAATTTATAAGCTTTCAAAACCATTAACTTGAAACATAAAAATGTTTCAAGTTCCCAACTTTGAAAGACTATAAAACATAAACTATAAGACCAATAGAAATGAAACATTAAACATTGATTAAACATATAATAAATAGCTGAAAACAACAAAAATTTCCTAAAAATGTCCATAAAAATTAATTTATAATCTTTTAAAACCGTATACTTGAAACTTAAAAATGTTTCAAGTACGCGAATTTGAAAGACTATAAAACATAAAATATAAGAACAACATAAATGAAACATTAAACATTGATTAAACATATAAGAAATAGTTGAAAACAAAAAGAATTTAATAAAAAATGTTGATAAAAAATAATTTATAAGCTTTCAAAACAGTCTACTTGAAACTTAAAAATGTTTCCAGTGCGTGACTTTGAAAGACTATAATTATATTATTAATTAACTAATTAATTATTATATAATTAATAGTTATATTGATAATTAACTAAATAATTATTATATAAGTAATAATTATTGAGTAATAATTAATAATTAACAATTAATAATTAATAATTTAATGAATAATTATAATTAATATTTATATTACTAATTAACTAATTTATAATTTATAATTACTTATTAATAATTATTAATTACTAATTAATAATTATAATGAATATTTATATTACTAATTACTAATTAATAATTAATAATTACTAATTAATTACTTATAATTATTAATTATATTAATAATTAACTAAATAATTATTATATATGTAATAATTATATTACTAATTAATTATTATATAATTAATAATAATATTACTAATTAACTAATTAATTAGGACATATTTAGTTATTAATAACTAAATTTAATTATTAAATTACTAATTAACTAATTAACTTTTATATAATTAATAATTATATTACTTATTAACTAATTAATTATTATATAATTAATAGTTATATTAATAATTAACTAAATAATTATTGTTTAAGAAATAATTAATAAGTAAAAATTAAAAATTAATAAGTAATAATTAATAGTTATAATTGATGAAAAATATTTTATAATAATTATATTACTAATTAACTATTATATAATTAATAATTATATTACTAATTAACTAATTAATTATTAACTATTCCTTATATGTTTAATCAATGTTTAATGTTTCATTTATGTTGTTCTTATATTTTATGTTTTATAGTCTTTCAAATTCGCGTACTTGAAACATTTTTAAGTTTCAAGTAGATGGTTTTGAAAGATTATAAATTAATTTTTATGGACATTTTTAGGAAGTTTTTGTTTTTTTCAACTATTTTTTATATGTTTAATCAATGTTTAATGTTTCATTTCTATTGGTCTTATAGTTTATGTTTTATAGTCTTTCAAAGTCGGGAACTTGAAACATTTTTAAGTTTCATGTTAACGGTTTTGAAAGCTTATAAATTGTTTTTGGTCAACATTTTTTATGAAATTATTTTTGTTTTCAACTATTTCTTATATGTTTAATCAGTGTTTAAAGTTTCATTTGTACTGGTCTTATAGTTTGTCTTTTATAAGCTTTCAAAGTCACGTACTTGAAATATGTTTAAGTTTCAAGTAGGTGGTTTTTAAAGCTTATAAACTAATTTGTATCAACATTTTTTATGAAAATATTTTTGTTTTCAACTATTTTTTATAAGTTTAATCAATGTTTAAAGTTTCATTTATATTGGTCTAATAGTTTATGTTTTATAGTCTTTCAAAGTCGCGTACTTGAAACAGAATCACATATCGGAAACGCAGAATGTACTGTGCAGGAAAAGGAGAACCAGAATCCCACATCGGAAATGTAGTATGGTTTTCAGGGCAAACCCCCTTATAAAAGGGAGTACTGGGTGAGGGTATCAGTCAGAATCCAGACTGCTGTAATGGCAGAACCGCTGGATATTAAATAGCTAAAAAATTCTGCTGAAAAGTTTGGTTATATATATATATATATATAACAAATAATAATAATAATAATAATAAAATATTTATGCAAAGGCGGCACCTGGTGTGCCGCCTTTGCGGTTAATTTCTGGGCAAAGGCGGCACACCATGTGCCACCTTGCCCTGGGCGAAAAAACCCCCAAAGGCAGCACACCAGGTGCCTCCTTTGGGGGGTAAAAAAATATTTTTTTTACCGAGATGTATTTTCAAATTTTTTTAAAAAAAAATGTTTAAAAAAAACTCGTATGAAAATGAGGCACCACCATAAGGGGGTGTGGTGGGGTGGGAGAGTTAATAGTGCAAGTAGACACCGCCAGTGGGGTGTACCTATCAAAAATAACATAACCCAACTAAATAAATTAAAATAAAAAATTATATATTAAAATTGTAAATTTTTTCAAAAGAAATGTAATCAATAAATTAAAAAAAAATTCAAATTAAAATTCTTATTCGTAATATAAAATTCTTAAAAGAAAAACAATTTTAATTACAAAAGAATAAAAAAAATTAATTTCAGATTAAGAAACTGTTTACATATAAATTAAAACAATAAAACTAAATAAATTAACTAATTAATTAATTAATTAAGAGAGTGAATGAAATAAAATTATTAAATTAAAATATTAACAAATACTGAACAATAAAAATAAAAATGAATATATAAATATATAATGAATGGAATTGAAATGTTTAGATTAATATAATTATTTAAAGAATTAAAACTAAAAGTGAACATTTATTTAGTTATAGAAGAATTAATTAAATTAATGAATTAATAAAATAATTATTTTGAAAAAAAAGTAACAGTAACGAAAAGTAATGAAAGAATAAAAAGAATGAAAAAAATAAAATTGAGCTAAAAACAAAATAATTTAAAATGTATGGAAAAGAAGAATGAAAATATTAATTTAAGAATTATTCAAAATGATAAAAAACAATCAATAAAATACATGAATTTCCCAAAAAATGATTACTTTACCAATTATGAAAAAAACACAACAATTTGTAATTATTTTACAAAATACATTTCTTTTATATTAAAATGTCAATATAAATATAAAGAAGTATGTGGAAAAGTGTGTGATAACACAACCACATCAAAATCCTCCACACTTAAATATTTGTTTTTCCTCAAACAAGTGCATGCTTTTGAATTTTTTTAAATATAATGTATGATTTCTAAAAAACAGTTAAACATGTGCATGTCAAGACTTTAAAAATAGAGGCACAAAATCTGGTAGTGGGTCTGGCTTTTCAAAGGTGTGCTCAAAAGTTGTCCTGCCAAGTCTTAATCCTGCCAGGAGTCAAGGGAAATAAAGGCTCATTCATTGTCAAAGATTCCATTCCTCCTATATGAAGTTACCTACTATCCTACTTCAATTTTACTTCGTGTTCTAAATCTAAGAGTGATGATAGTTTGAATTAAGTGAAATCAAAATCTTAACCATTGGTTCCTTCAATTCTTACATTCTCCTAAATTCCAAAAATATAAATGTTCAATTTCTTTTGAATCAATTCCCTGATACAAATCAAATGATCTTCAAACTAGTCAATTTTCTCATTCTTTATATGGTTTCAAAATTCACCACACCTTAAAGAACTTATTTTGACCCCTAGGAACTAATATTATTATTGTCATTATTTTGTGTTTGTTTTCTTTTTGTTTTGGTTTTTTACCCAATAATGTATGTGAAGAGCATTGTGAAAAAGCACATATTTAATATGTACAGTGGTATAACACACACACACACACAGAGTGCCTAAGTCTTAGAGATTCTCTTTGGGGTCCAATTTTCCCATTTTACACCAGTTTCAAAGGACTTCTAAGATTACCATTTGAGTCTTCTCCCAAAAGTGATTAATTTTTAAATTAAAATTGAATCCCCTAGGATATAGTAAAAATTTTTATTTACCTAAATCTGTGATTCTAATTCCAAAAAAATATATCCTATCTCACACAATTCCTTAGTTCGTAAATAAAAAATCTTTAATTACAGCAAATAACACCACTCAACAATCATTCATCCCCTACAATTTCAGAATCAGTGAAACCCTTAACAACCAGTAGGTTTATATCCACTAGGTAGGATAGAGTGGATGTGCAATTTGAATCCATGTGACCCTAAGATTGTGAAATAAAATTTTAAAACAAAATTGAAAAATTTGACATTTTTTTTGAAAAAACTTTAGGGGAATTTGAAGTAACTAGAAAGAACGACCCCTCTCACACACACATAAAACTCAACATTCTCCCTAATGCTGACTCTCAAGGTGGGAGAAAGAATAGTTCAAAATAAATTGTTAATTTAGCATGAAAAGAATGTGATGGGGTAGCATTGAAGTTAAAAAGTTTATTTTCCACATATAAAAAAAGAAAAAACAAAAATACTGACCTGCACCTACCAGCACTAGTAAAAAAGATCATTTTCTTCTAAGAAGTTCATGCTTTGAATTTTATAAGAAAAAAATATTTATCAATGAATTCAAATAGTATCATGATATCACTACAGTATAATTGTGGCAGAATGAAAATGAAAGTAATGGGTGCAACATGTTTCAAAAATTAGCTCATAAAAATTTTCAACACAATATGATTTTTCTAACTAACACCCAATGATTCATAATAAAAAGTTTCATTGTTTTAACAAGAAATAAGGTGGAATCCCATACACATAGCATCTTGCAACATGTAGTAAAACTGAAAAAAGTTTTCACAATTTAAAACATTACATCTATGAATGTGGAAGCATTCCATTCAATTAATTTGAAATTTCCCCATGTTTACACTGTGCTTGAAGTCTAGATTTTCTATTTAAGTACCTACAAGATGTACAAAAATTAAAATTAGTCTTCAAGAATTAAATTTCAAAATTAAATTCTCCCAATGAGTAAGTTAGGGAGGGATATCCTAGGAAATTTCAACTAGCGCCTTCCTTTTGGACTAGATGTTCCAATTTAGCACGTCACTAATAAAAATTCACACAACCAACCAAGACCACCAGACCACCTACACCTAAAAAAACTTGTAGAAGGAAACCAAAACCCATTAATAAAGAGAAAAAATCTATCAATGAAATTTACCAATTGTAGAACACCAGTCCAAGGAGAAAAAAGAACCGAGCAAGGAGCATTTATTAAAAAAACAAAAAATTGAAGTCATGAAAATCAGTAAATTTACATAGAACCTTCTTCAACTATACAACTTGAAAAAATATTTTGAAAAATTACAACACTCAAGGAGTAAGACTCCTTCCACTATTAGATTCAAAATGCAGAACATCACTCAGTTAATATGTTATATCATGGAAAAAATCATAAGAAAATTTAAGGTGATTGGCCACACTAAAAATAAGCTCATTCACATTCTCTACCACACTTATGTCATTAAGAGGTTAAGAAATCAAAACTATAGTTTTTGTATGTGGTTGACTGTCAACAACCTCAAGACTAACAGATGAATCTCCCTTATGTGTAGTAGGTGGAGAATAATCAAGATGTTCTAAGAAACTATCAAACTCATTGACAAAGATTTCATCATCAATATAGTGAAAATCACCAGAAAAATTGCAATCCATATTTGGAAAAAAATTTGATAAACTCCACTAGATCACTCTTAACAGATTATAAAGACCCAACATTAACATTAATCTAGACAGGATGGACTCTAGATTTTCTCTTATCTCTAACATTTTCACTCCCAATAAAAAATGCATTAAGACCATATTGTCTTACCTCAGGTTGTACAATACATGAATTATATCCCTGGTAGTTTCCAAGAATGACCTTCCTTGAATGAGTGTAATAATTTGATCACACACCATGTGTAAGATCAAAATGTAAATGGGCATGGAAAGTTTCCCTAAATAAACTAACAAATCATACAACTTCCCATAGGGGTTTGAAAGTGACCTATCTACTAGATTTAGTGTCACTAAATTTGGTTTCAGCTACTCAAGGACCAAATTTTCATACCGTGGATAGGGAATTAGATTTATGTTAGCTCCTAGATCACAGAAGTACTTAATCTCCCACATTTACCAACTTTACTAGAAATTATAATGCTTCCTAATCATTTAGTTTTGGAGGAATATTTTTTGGAAAATTACACTACATTCTTCATTCAATCTCACTATTTATATCTCAACCCAGTCCCACTTATTAGATAATAACATATTAAGAAATTTCATGTATGAAGTGATTTGTTCAAAGATCACACAAATAGAATTTTGATATTAAATATCACACACATATGACAAAACATGAGATATCTAGGTTCAATGGTTTTTTAGCCTTTTTAGAAAAGGGATAACAGTGGGTAATTCATCAAAACAGGTGGGTTAGCCTTATCATACTCAAACCATACTTTCTACTTTTCCACTTTCACAAACTCCCACTTCATGTTTACTTGTTCTTGAATTTTTTTTGCGAATGTTCAAAAATCTTCTTAGTTTCATTGAATCTATGTAGATGTATATAATTGGTATTTTCTAGGTTATCACTCGCAAATTTATATTGAAAGTCAAGTTCATCTTTCTTGGGGTTTTCCATGTCTGGTTCTTGAAGTATTATACCTGATCTGGTAGTTACTTCTATGATTTTCTCTCTGGGGTTTGACTCTATTATGTGAGGAAAATTTCCCTTTTGCATCCCTACTAAGTCTCTAGCCATTTAGCCTGTCTGAATTTCCAGAATATGAATTCAAGTATCATTGTATTTTTTAAGAGAAATTTTTTTCCCAAGAATCTATTTCATCATTACCTTATGTTATTATTTAAAATTTGAAGATTCATCCCCATATTGGTTTGAGTTATATGATCCGGGTTGTGTCTTGAAATTTGGTGCAGTTGACTAGTAGTTTGGGAAGTGAATTATTTTGTGATGCCTTATTATATCCAAGACATATTTGTAGTGTTTTTGTAAGCAGATCTATATTTATTTGAGAACTAAACATTTTCCACTTGGCTCATATCTCTAAATTCCACAAAATGGGCACTCTCACCATATTAAACAGGGATATCAATGACAGGATAACATATTTGAGTGTGACTGAACATTCCAAAGTGGAAACACTACTCCATAAAAACCATATCATAAAAAACAACAACATGAGGTTTTTTTTCAGTCCTATGACTGGTTATCTTTCTATTTCACTTGTGTTGGGATATTTTATATAACTTATCAAACAAATATTTAAGTTCATCAGTTGTGAAATCATGGAAGTGACCCCCACAAGATCGATCAACTAGGCTCTGGTCGTATGGAGTGGGAGAATTTTAAAAGGTGTCATTGAGATGATGGGGAGATAACTGATGGTTGGGACTCTACCTAATAATAAATTTAAATCAATACAATTCCTCGTGAATTTTTTCCCTCATCCTTTAAAAAGACAGTTATCTTGTGCCTTAGTTCTATAGAGGGGTTCTTAGGGTATAATTTAAAGATAAATTAATTGAAAATATGATCCCAAGTATCAAAATATTCTACATACAAATTTTAGAACTAAATCCTAGACTTTACCATGAGACAGAATGGGAAAAACCTCAACCTAAGATCGTACTCACTCAACCCATGGAGAGGTATTTGTTTCACAGAACTATAGAAATATCAAATGAATTGTAGTGAATTATCATTAGGATGAGCAATGAAGGATGGAAGAAAAGGGAGATGAGACTGTTTAATTTCATAGTTCCTAGACATAGGAGTGATCCTTATACATAAAGTATTTCTAGAGACTGATGTAAATATAAAATCTTTAAGTATAGGCCTCTCAGGGACTTGATTTTGATGCTATGGGAGATTGAGATCTGGATTTTCAATTTGAGCTTCTTGAACCACTAAATTCACGATTTTAAAGTAAATTGAAAAAATTATTTTTCATTATATCTTAATGTGTTGATTTTTTTAGATTTTAACTTTTTATTTTTTTAGTTTTTGTTATATATATATGTTTTGGTTTTTTACTTAGTCTAATATGACTTTTCCGTAAGTCATGCCAAAACATGACTGCTCACATCATTGAGTACAAATTTTTTTAATATTTATATAACATAATAATGAATAGTACTATGGTAAGATCGGTGTCGAACCACATGGAAATACTTATATTGTGGTAGAAAAAATATACTAAAACAAACACAAGTGATAACAAAAACTAATAGCTAAATAGAAGGAAATGTAATGTAGTGAGTGAAATGGTAGTGTGAAATTATGGAGAAAGGATATAATGTATTAGAGAAATAGATATTCAATGATTGGGTAAGGGGGATTCGAACAGAATATATTGATATAAATTTTACTACTCTTGAATGAGATGAATCATGGAGGTACTATGGTTATGTGAAGAGGTGAGAAATAACTAGCTTTCGTTAGATAAGTCACCCTCACATGTGATCTCTCTTGGGAAAAATTATTTCTAAAATAACCCAAGATATTAATGCTTCCTCACAGAGAAGATCTTACAATGACCTTTTCTAGTTAGTTCTTCAGCAGTGGCTGCCAAAGAAAAGGGATACTCTACCCTTCACCATTTGTTTCTTGAGGAATATTGAAATAAAACTCCCATTGAAGATGAAAATAGATCACATGATCAAAATTCTTATCCCTCTTGAAAATAATCTAGATCCAAGAATAGATGAATTGAAACTTTTTCAATATATCTATTCCCACCCTCCTAAACTACTTATAAATTTATACTAGAAGCATTAGTAAATGTAAAATTCATTTAATACATATCACTATATAAAAAACGAGTAAAGGATAAGATAAACTGGTCCTCCTATTCTAAAAATTATCTATACTCAATCGCCTACTCTACTCCCTATCCCTATGATTAGATGGATAGTATGGTAATTCATCTAATGATGAAGTAAGAATATGGAATGATCTGGGAGTGGAAGGCGTGAGTGTGTGGAAAAGGGTGATTGGAGACATATGGAATTGATTGTGTTCTCAATGAATGGAAGTCTCCCTGAGCGAATGGAGTGGGGAATGGGTGGGTACCCTAAAAAATTGGATCTTATGCCAACTAGAAATATGTGAAATCATGTGGAATTATATCCATTTCCTAGTTATAACTCTCTTAAATCTGGTCCTGGTGGTTTTGGAATCTTGTTCGTGCTCCCGTCGTGAACTGGAATGCCCGTCAAATGTGGTAAGTGGTGAAGTCCCCCTTTCTAGAATATTCTTTTTAACTGAATGATCGTGCATGACTTATTCCATGAAACACACCATACTTAACAAATTCAATATGGTTCCTATAATGATTAAAATTATGAAAATTAATTTATTACAAGAATTCATTAATATATATTGATATAAACAAATAAATAATAAAATTACATTAAATTATATACAATTAGTATATATATAAATATATATTCAATTATTAAAATATGTACCTATTTAAATTTATTATCATAAATATAATGTAATTTAATTATATAATATGTACAACAATATATATATATATATATAAACAATCATATACTTATAATTATTAAAATATACATAAATATAAAAGTTATTATTATTATTATTTTGTATTATTTATATTAATTATATTAATAACTATGTATAGTATATGATATTTTATTATTATATGTTATTATATATAATATATTATAATTTTATAAAACAAAAAAAGAACTCAAGATGGGGGGGGGGGGGGGGGGGTTAGGCTCGCATGGGAGAAGGGAGAATAGAATGGGAGGAGAGGCTTAGGAAGGAGGGCTGCCAAGTGTGGGTGAGTTCTGTGAGGGTGGGGGAAGGTGGTAACAGTGGTAATCTCCACTTGTAGAGGTTCTTCATCTGATGTGGACAATATGATCAAATGTGGAACAAAATCAGAGTAGATCTCGTGTCGCACATATGTAGTGGTGATTGTGAGTATGTCCTGTTGGTTCAGCTTCATCATGAAGAGCAATGACGGCTCAGATTCAAGTGAGGCACTCGATGATGGAACGGTGGATCTGATGGAGCTTGGGTAGGTGCAGGTGGATTCAGATAATACCGGGGGAAATAACATTGACCGATTGTTGTCCATGTTATGTCAGGTTCAATCATTCTAGATCTAGTGAGGTGTTCAGATGGTGGGTTTCAATTTGAATCTTAATTTGGGTTTGTGTGTTCTTTGGATCTAGTTGAGTTAAATTCATCAATATGTGAATGTTGGATATTTTTGTTGCTGTTTTCTATTGTGCTACTGGAGAAGGCGAGTGATAAATGAAGGATGATTTGGGTGTGGCGGTGTGAAAATGATACATCATAGGGGGTTTGATGGTTCCAGTTCCATGAATAGCAAACAATGTGAAGGAGAAATAGGAGGTTAGAGGTGTAATAAGGTAGAGGACTGTAGTTGTGTGAGGAGACACCACTAGAATCTTGGCCCTGCTAGGGGTGGTAGAAGGATTGGGAGACACCAACAGAGGGTCTGGCGGTGCATTTGTGAGGGAGATATGAAAGAAGCAGGAGATGGAGGGAAGGTGTGTGGAGACACTACTAGCAAGATGTATGTATGAAACCGAGACACAAATAGAAGGGGATCTGGTAGTGTAAGGGAGTTGGTGGTGCAAGGAGACACTGCCGGTAGGGTGTACCTACAAAAATTTAGAGCATGTTTGGAAGTGGTGGAACCAAGTGAAAAGAAATGATATTGAGAGGAGAAATTGATTTCTCATGTTTGGAGAGGTAATGTAAAGGGAGGAGAAATGATAAGAGGATAAATTGAGAGAAATAGATTTATATCATGGTATTGTATTTAAATTACCCCAAAATTGGGATGATTTGGAAAGAAATTATGGTGGAGGGTTGTTAATATTTTAAAATTACAATTTTATCCATGCATCAAAAAATAATGTCTTTTATTTTCCTTTAAAAAGATTCCCCAAACAAGATGGATATAAATCCCAATCATTTCTTTTCTCTTACTAAGTTATTGATCTAAACACAATGAGATAAATCCCAATCATTTCATTTCTTTTATTTTCTTTTATAAACTATGAAATAATTTCTTTTATTTTAATAAAATCCCACTAAATAGAGTGTAACAGAAACAACATAAATATATTAAAATAATAAAATAAAAATAATAAAATTTCATTAATTTAAATGAAACTTAATCAATAAATAAATATTACTAATTGAAATTAAAATTATAATACATAATTTAAAATTTTTAAAAGAAAATGTTTTTTATTTATAAAATAATCAAAATAGAGTTAATTGGAGATTATAGAATTGTTAATATATAAATTAAAATAACAAAAATAAATAAATTAACACATTAATTAACTAAATCAGTTAATGAAATAAAAGTATTAACCTAAATGATTAATGAATTCTAAATAATAACTATAAAATTAAGAATAAAAATATTTAATGAATGGAATTGAATTGTTGAGATTTATTTCATTTATTAAAGAATTGAAACTAAAAGTAAAAATTTATTTATTTATAGAATAATTAATAAAATAATTATTAAAAAATAAATAAATGAACAAATTGAATAATAAAAATAATGAAAAAATTAAAATAAAAACAAAGGAATAAAAAAATTTATGTTAAATAAGAACAAATTAATTAATTTATGAATTATTCAAAATGAAAAAAATGATCTGTAAAAACATGTATTAAGAAAAAAATGATTATTTTACCAGTTGTGAAAAAAAACACAAAAATTGTTATTTATTTAACAAAAGAAATTATTTTGATATTTAAAAGTCAATAGAAATATATAAAATGATGTGGCAAAGAGTGTCAAAACATAACCACATCACATTTTTATTTTGTATTTTTATATGTAAGTATCAACTGGAGAATATTTATCTTCCATGTTCATGTTTTTTAAAATTGTTCTTCAAAATATTTATGCTATTATTCTACAATTATTAATTTAATTTTTACTCATGTGTGAATATTTACTAAATGGTTTTAAGGGTATATTTGTTTCATTTTCTTAATGAGGTACTTTGTGAATTTTACATAAAGAAGTTCGAGTGGAATATTTTTATCTTATATAGAATGAATAGATTTTTATGCTTTAATGACACGTTAATTCCTTGAATCTTCTCTTAAAATAATAAAATATTATTTTAAAATAATTTTTTCTCTTTTAAAATTGCATGCAATTTTAGGAAAAGAAAACATTTTCAAAGCAGAACGGATATTTTCCTCAAGAAATATTTTCATGTGATCTCTGAAAATTATTTTCTATTTACTATAACATTATTTGATGTTACATAAGATTTATTAGGAATAATTTTCAAGGATATTATCCCTATTGTTTATATGGTTGATTTATTTTTATGATGTAATGATATTTATGGAAAACATTTTGTTGACACGAGTTATGTTATGATGAAATGATGTTTATGAATCCAATTTATTTTCATAGGTTACGTTATGAATAATGATTTATGTTCATATGGCCCACATATGCATGGTTTTCATTATGTGATGGGTGGAACATATATATATCCCTTTAATGTATTGGTTAATGATTTATATATCATGAGACAGATATGACTATAATGTGAAGTGAACTTAATTCAGTAATATAGGACTGAAAAGAGTGTAAACATGGTTCAGTAATATAGGGTAGGAATGAAGAGTGAAATCATTTCAATAAAGGACCATTTCCACTTGGATAGTTTTGTAAATGACCCTTGAATAATATGGAAATGATTTTTTATTCTTATGTGTATGCAAAAAATCTATGTCATGCTCTCATGGAATATGTTTTATAATTTATTCCCTGACATGATATCATAATCAATAATATCAAGGATATGATATTTTAAATTTTTTGATTATGTACTTATACCATATGATTATGTTATTATTGACATCTTCCTTGTTACAAATACTATGGATCTTAGTTCACCATTTTCATATGTTTCATTTCCCAAGTTTATAATGAAATTATTTGGGTAAGGATACTAAAGGGGATGATATTTATGGAAAAAATTGATGATATTTCACTTGAGTGGAAGTTTTTTTCCATGCTTCCAAAGGCACTAAACTATTAATTTACTCGAGCATGTGTGTGTGTGTGTGTGATGTAATAAATATTTATCAAAAAAAGGATTCAACATCCATGTATGAAATGCATGGGTCGTTATATTTTTCATTTTTACCGTGATTAAAAATTCAAGGAATTGATCAAATATCTAGTTCATAAGAGCTATAAATACCATAGGTTCATTGGTTATGCTGAATGAAATCACGAGAGATTCATAATGACTATACCTTATTTTAAAATAAATCAAGGTAATGACTGACTGCTTCACCATGGTATTGTAATATCATGACTGGAAATCAATTTTTAATAACCTCTCTTCCCATTTCAACTGAAAAAAATATCATAAATGCAAGTCAATGGTTATTTAATCTTAATGGTCACATGATTCAACTTCCTTAAATTGGATCGCAAGTAAAGATACCCATTTTATTTATTGGTAAAGATCACATGAGTGATCTATAGAGATATACTGGGTTAAATTGAGCCTTTGACTTCCAAATCATACAACCAAACCTTTATCACATTTAATTCAACCGGAGCCATACGACATGATATCAATGAAACAGGCTGTTCCCTAATCATATGAATAATAGAATACTCGAGTTCTCAATAATGATGTAACATGGAGAAGTCATCCAGGAACAATCCAAGAAACTCCATAACCATTGGTGGAAGCTCAATCCCAACTTTTATCGTCATTGGACTATATCAAAAGAGATTAAATTTGAAATATAAATATACCAACCTTGGGAGGATGAGTTCTCGATCGAATGGATAACATGAATTTTTTTACTTAAAAAATATAAGATATACCATCATAGGTACTGAATTTATGCCATTGATGATATAAGATAATGAGATATTTAAAATTGGTCACCCATTACATCCAAATAACAACAACAAATAGGTTCATATAATGATTAAAGAAGTCCCATGATAACTCCATCTTAGATATGCAGATAACACATGAATTAAAAAAGAAACCAAACTCATTTATCTTCCCAATGGGTGTAGATATTTCTATAATATATTACATAAACTCATATAAAATATTTAACATTTACCCAATTTAGTTAGTTATAAATAATTGAAAATCACCTATGTCAAATAAATAAATATCCATAGATGATTCTATAATATTTCTACCTCACGCAGTTTTCGGTCCTATCTATGATTCTACATGTACTTACTCTACTACATGCATCAGTCTACCTTTAAAATAGGTATAAGGCCTACTACCAACCCATGGATTGACCCCCCAACTTACAATTCCCATATAATGGTCCACTTATGACTCCACACCCATGATATTATGATACTGTTTCCTTCGACGCATCAAAATTAACCATGGACCCCTTGGAATTTATAATATTCTAGTTATTTGAGAAGGATTTAGTTTAAAAAACCTCTATAGATGGAACCAGGTCCCACATGCCTGAAAAGGCTTGGGTTTTACCTGACATGAATGCCTCATATGCCTAGTATTATAATATTGACTGCAGAAGAGTAGTCCACTCCCCATGTAAATCAATGTAATTGACCGGGATGAGTTCCTAGAACCACTAGAACATCCCCATATAGGTTAATTACACTTCTTATTCCATTATGTGAATCCAAAGTTACTAACAGTATGAAAATAGGTAAAATAAATTATTCCAAAAATATCATCCCAACTTATCTCAACCACCATTGGTCAATCCACCACCGCCATATAGGTGGGAAGATTAAGAAAATATATTATCACATGGTAGGTCTCAGTATCATCTAGAATCATCATGAATTTAGTAAATATTTAAATCCATATCAGGAGCACAATTGATGATATATACAAATTAGTTTTCATAATCTACAATTTTCCATTTTCATTTTAGAAGAACATAAATTCATTGAACTTTAAAAGTGTCATCATATCTAGATAAAATTTATTAGTGAACATAACAATGAATTCATCCACTCTATAATCATAATAAAATTAGATTTAACAAAGGAATTTCAATACTTATGGTTGGGTTATTCAAGCACAAACGTGAAACCACTCAATTTAAGGGATTCTTGAGTCTCATGGATCTCAAAAAACCTTCCAATATTTTCCAAAACAATATAATACCTCTTGAATATTTTTTATTCATCAAAAGGATAATGATTAACATTGAAGAAATTTTTAACTTTAGTCCCTATATTAAATTGGACCCAGACACACATCCATGGAATGAGTTGGACTGAGGCCCACTCTTTAATCCATGGTTTGGATAGATCTCATATAGAAACCTTGATTTTTCTTACATAACTATTAAATAATTTTATTAATAAAAATCATAATAGTGTTACAATATAGGATCAAAGGTTTAATGTCTTGTAAAAATTAGGACCATAAATCACATATTCATAATAAAACATAAAAATTAATTTAATTCCTTCTTCTCTAGCTTTTAGAGGCCCTCGAGTTATCCTTAATACAAGTAGTCACTTGAGGGCATTCATCAAATAAAGGGGTAAGAAAAAATACTTCTAAGTGGATGAATAAAATCTATGAGTAAATATAACCTATATGAGAATAATCGTAATAATCATACTATGATCATAATAATCATGATAGGAAGCATTAGAAAATGTCATAGAATGTGGCAATGTATAAAAATGAAACATAATTTCTTAGTGGTAAAACAACCACACATAGTTGTGAACAAATCTATCATCATGTTCTTGAAAAAGATATGTGCATAGTCATAAAATCATAATTTAAAAAAAATATAGCATCATGTTCACTCGTATTACACATTATATCATGAGATAAATCACATTACCCAATGTATCAGAGTGTTATATAATTCTGGGTGCACCTGTCACATCATAATATTTACATAATCATGCATGCCACATAGAAAATATATAAATATTACACATAAAATAACCCGTTGAATATAATTGGTTTATTTCAAAAAAAAAATACATTAATGAATAAAATTCATTGATCCAAAAAATAAAAGGGATTAAAATTCTTGTTATAAAAATCATAAATCATGAGTGAAGAAGAAACAATCTTAAGAGAAGTAAAAAGTGTGTTTTTAGAAAGGTGATTTCTTTTGGAAAATAATTGTTTTTTCATAAAATTATATTGGGAACATCTATATCCTAAAAATGAAAAGGGATGAACAATGAAATTATGTTTTAGGAATATTAAAATAACATCCACATTGAAAATTTTAATTAAAGAGGAATAACCCAAATAAATGAAATTGGGTTCGAGAAATCCCCTTATGTTATGTCTAAATGATTTATCCACTTTAATATCCCAGATAATCAAATTAGATTCTCTAATTAATAAAAATTTAAGCTCTTACATATTTATTTGATTTATTATAATTTTATTAAGTTCTTTTTTGTCCATTTTTGTGAGTTATAGATTTCAATTTCTTCATTCTAGGAGTGTTTGTTTTCTTTATTTTCATGATTGGTTCGATTGTATACAAGTATAGAGGTTCATGTATAATGAGAATAATTCTAAAAAAATGAAATTAGATGTTATAAATTAAATTATATAATTCTAATTGGTCTTATATATAATTTCTTTATATTTTATGATGATTATTCATTAGATAAAACGTTAATAAAGTTGATTTAATTTATTTTGGTTGTTTTCATGATCATCACAAACATATATCATTTTATTTGATATCATATTTATATATTGGTACAATAACATTATATTAAATATAATATATATAATAAAATATGATTTAACCCTATGAATAGTTTTATGACCAGACTTGATGTCTGTAATGGAAAATAAAAATGCATCTTCCACGATGGAGGCCAATCGACACATCATGGTTGATGATTTCATTTTTAGAATCTAAGGGATAAGAGATGGGGTTTGATGATGGATCTTATAATAAAATAATAAAATAAAATTATATATGTGATACTAGATTTATCATAATCTTTGGAATGAGTAGTTAAGGAGAGGATAATAAAATAAAATAATTTAAAAACAAAAGAAAAGAAAACGAAGGAGGATTTACCTTTTGAACTTCTCTCCTTGAGAACCTCCTTTGGGAAATTGGTCTTTGAATTTTATTGATAATAAAGGCTCTTGGAAATGGGGGAGATCATTGGGAATAAGAGTTAGTCTAATTTTGATAATTTTAATGTATTTGATGTTTTGAGGAGAATAGAAAGTGAGTGGTGGTATTTATATGGGAGGAGGGAGGTTTTTATTTTTATTTTATTCATTAGATTAATATTTTGAATCAATACCCGGAATATTTTTTATTACCATGAATAAATATATAAAATAAGGAATAATAGTTTTAGAAAATGGAATTACATCATATATACATCATCTATGACTCAAAAACTCATGTATTTTGCTTATATTGAAAATTATCATATTTCACTATTCACAAAAAATCCATCTATTTTAGAAAAATTAAACAAATTCACCCAAACCATTTTTCAATCTGTAGAATTAAAAAGTGAAGTCCATTTTATGAAAATTATTTTCTAAATATGATAAATTTAATTTTTAATTAAAATCATCATTTATTCTAAAAACATCGATTTTATAATTATAACTGATTTCATGACACATTGAAAATTCAATTAAAGTCACATAAAATTATCTTATATCCATAAGACAAAAAAATATTAATTTATGAATCTATTTGATGAAAATGATTTTTCTTTTAAATAATTATTTTAATCATAAAATGGTAAATGAAATGATATGCTTTAAAAAAATACCAACACCTAATTTATCAATTTTATAACATTTATTTACTTATTATATGATATAATTATATCATATTTTCATTATTAAAATTCTTAAATATGATTTATACTTTCATTGGTGTTGTTACTATTCAATTGGATTGAATACTATTTCTAATGGTCAAGTTACTATTCCAAGGGTGAAATTACTATTCTATCAGTATAGGTTTCTTAATTTATATTAATATCACTTATTTAATTCTTCATTAATGAGAATAATGTTTTTATTGGGATCTATATTTTATGTATGTGTTTTATAAAATATAACATAAATATAAGATGGTAAATTCCATTTGAAAAAATTCAGGTCATTACAGTATTCCTCATTTTGATGTTTCACCCCCGAAATTTCTCTTTACATAAATTGGTTACGGTATTTCTCCTTCATTTCATCCTCTGGTTCCCAATTAACTTATTCATAATTATTATTCCCACACAACACATTGACAAGTTTTTATTTCTTTATTGCATATGACTTTATCTCTTCGGTCCACGATCCTTACCGATTTCTCCTTGTATGAGAGATCGTTCCCTAGTTGCACCACCTCTAGATTCAGTACATGTGAGGGGTAAGGTATGTACTCCCTCAAAAGATATACATATAACTCATCATAAACTTCAGCCATATTAGGTGGAAGTGAAAGCTGATAGGACACTATTCCAATGTTGTCAAGGATCTCAATAGAGAAAATGTACCTTGGGATAAGCTTCCATTTCTTTCGAAAATGAGTGACTCTTATCCATGGCGATATTTAAGGGAATAATTTATCTCTAACTCCAAAGTCCATGTCCCTTTGATGGTTGTCAGGAGATCTCTTTGGATCACTCTAAGAAACATTGACATGTTTTTAGATGGATTGAATCTTTTCTATCACCTCTTACACAAGATCCAGTCCAAATAGGTTTTGTTCTCCAAGTTCAGCCCAATAGGTTCGACTTCTACATCGCTTTCCATAGAAATCTTCATATGGAGACATCTGAGTACTCAAGTGGAAGCTACTGTAGTAAGACAACTCAACCAATACGAGATGTTAATCCCATCCACAATCTAATTCCATTAAGAATGATCTTACCATTTTCTCGAGTATCTGAATAGTCTTTTTTGATTGGAATTCAGTTTAGGAGTGATTTTCCATGAAAAAAAATTAAATTCAGTAATCAAATATTGCTTAAGACTTCTCCAGAATTTATATGTGAACGTTAGACCATGAACATAGATGATCAAAATTTTAATACCATGCAGTATCATTACTTCCTTTACAAATATTGTGGAAAATTTTTAAGCCATTGATCTTCCTAAATACATATAGAATGTGAATTCTTGGGGAGTTGGTCCACCATAACACATATCGCATTGTTTCCTTTGGATGTATTTGGGAGGCCAATGATGAAGTCCATTGTGACATTCTCCCATTTCCACATGGGTATATGTAATTTTCTAATGATCCCTTTGGACATTATTCAGTCTGCTTTAAAATTCTAACATATCAAGAACCTTGAGATATATTTCATAATATTCTTATTCATGTTATTCTAGAAGATGTTTTCTCAGAGATCATGATACATCTTGGTACATCTAGGATTGATATAGAAAGTTAAGCTATATGAATTATCCAATATATCCTTCTTTATATTAGGTAACGAAGGCACACACAACCTTGCTCAAAACTAAATCACACCATTATCATTGATATGGAACTCTTACAACAACCCTTCAATTAATAAATTCAGATTCTTTCAACACCCTAGATCATCCATCTGTGCCTCCTTGATATCTTCTTGGATTTATGGTTGGAAAATCATTTGGTTAAGGTAGGATGTATTTTTTATTGTTCTAATTTCCAAATCCATTCTTCAAAAATCCATTAGGATAGGGTATTTTTTCAATCCTCATCATGGATGGGGTAACATGTTATTTTCTACTAAGAGCATCAAATACCTAATTCTCTTTCCCTTGATGAGTTTGAATAGAGTAATCATAGTCCTTGATTATCTTGAAACATATCATTTAATTCATGTCGAGTTCCTTATGTTTGAATATATACTTCAGACTCATTTAATTAGTATATATGTCAAACTTTTCACCATAGAGGTAGTTCCACACAATTTTGAAGGAAAAAATCACAGCTGCTAGCTCCAGAATATGCATTGGGTAGTTCTACTCATGGATATTCAGCTTTCAAGAGGCGTAGGATATCACATTATAATTATTCATGAGTACACAAACCAATCATTTATTTGAAGCATCACATTATATCATAGAACATTCTCCACATGTTGGTAATGTGAGTAAAGATGAAGTGATCAACCTATTATTTATAAACTTGATGCTTTCCTCACATTATTATGTCTAGACATACATTACCCCTTTCCTTGTTAACATAGTTATTAGGATAGAAAATAATGAGAAATTATTAATTGAACATCAGTATTAACCTTTTAATCTAAGAAAACTGCAGATTTCTATGACACTAGAAGGTATAGACCATTCTCCAGTCACCTTTGTTTTTGTGGGGTACACAAAAATTCATTTAATTATGATCATGTGTCCCAAGTATGTGAATAACTACATCCAAAAGTCACATTTTCAAAACATGGTGCACAATTTCTCCTCCCTTAAAATCATTAACACAATCCTTATATGTTATTCATGTTTCTCCTTTCTATTGGTGTAAATGAGGATATCGTCTATAAACACTATAATAAATTTAGTGAGTTAATGTATAATACAATATTCATCAAATACATGAATATTTTTTGGGATTAGTTTATTCGAAGGGAATCACTAGAAACTTATAGTTCCAATACCTTGTATGAAAATATGTCTTATAAATATCTTCCTTCTCCACCTTCAATGGATGATATCTAGAATGAAGATATATATTTGAGATGTACTGATCTTCTCGTAGTTGGTTGAACAAGTCATCAATACATGGAAGAGGATACTTATTATTTATAGTGATCTTGTTGAGCTCCCAGTAGTCGATATGAAACCGTATTGATTTGTCATTTTTCTTCACATAGAGAACTGGTGCACCCTAAGGCAATGCACAAGGGAGTATGAACCCTTTGTACAAATTCTATTGTAGCTACTTATTTTACTCATCTAGTTCTATAGAGTCACACTTATATAGAAATTTTTAGATTGTATTATCTTCAGGTAGTAATTATATTGAGAGAAATACCTCATAATCTTGGGGATTTCTGGGTATATCTTTAAAAAATACATCACCATATTCACCCATAATGGGAATTTTTTACAGGATGATATCTTTCTTTAACTCATCCATTTTTGTGAGGTATTCTTCTTCAAAGGGCCTCAATACCCACACCATTAACTATTTTCCAAAGGGTATTCATGGTCTTCCACGAATTTGTAGAGGAGCATGGGATGATTAAGAATTTGAAAAGATATTTCCTTTTCCTGATAGCTGATATATGCACTATATAATAATATCCAATGCATACCTAGTATATCATTGAAATCCACCATGGGAAGTATCACAAGATTTTCAAAGAGAATCGTCCAAAATATTCCTATAGGAGAAGAGTCCAAAACTTTGGTAGAAATGATCACACAACTAGGTGTTTTTATGAATATCTGTACATCATGGTTTTTGGGATTCAATTAAATAGTTCTAGAAAACATGAAAGATATAAAAGAATTCATAGAACTTTTATCAAATAAGACTTTTTTTGATTCATGAGTGAATATGAAGTGTTCGTTTTAGGAATTCATTTTCTTTCTCCAATTTAGTAGTAGTGATGGCATAATATTTCTTTTTCTCATTTATATTTATTGTATACTAATGCTGATTACCCTAAAGGATTCGAGATTTAGTGAACTCTCTTTCATAGTTTCCTTTCTCTGTATAGTTTTTTCATTTAACCATGGGTGTTTATCTCTTTTACTCCATCATATTGGCCAACTTCTTTTTGTCTCTTCAACATTCATTAGATTGATGGATTTAACTCCCACACTTGAAGCATTTCCTAATCTATTTGAGGGAATTACCATGATGATTCTTCACACAATTTTTACCTATGAGTGGTTGAGATTTCTATCAATTTTTTCTTTATATTACCCATCTTGAAAATCCATCATTCATTTCATATATCTATATCCCTATGATCATTATCCAACCACCATCTCCAATTTGAAATAACATTGAAAAACTTCTTTATAAATCCCAAATTATCTAATATATGGACCCCTTCAAAGTCATGGTTTTAAACCAATAAATAATTAATCTAATTTCTATAACTTTTGATAACAAAACCCGATGAATTCCTTGAAAGCCTTGTGATGTTTTCTTCATAAGCTGTGATATATTCCTATTCCTTTTGCTTCATCTCTATGATTTCTTTCTCCATATTTTTCCAACAGTTGGTGGGAAATACTTGTTAAGAATTGTTTTTATAATGTCTTTCCACTCCATCTATTCTATTTTATACTTTATAATTGTATTATTAATTAATTACCACCATTGATCACCCTATCCATCTAAATGATAAAAAACCAGAGTCACATTATCTATCTTAAAATAATGGAGTACGTAACATATCTTATCCATTGAGTCTACCCACTATTACAATACTAGTGGATCGAAAGATTTACTAAAGATAAGTGGTCATTGCTGCATAAATTATTTGACAACTAGTTTCTCCCTCTTAGGTGATTCTAGAAGTCCCGCATTAGTCATGCTATTTTTCATATCCTGAGATATATTGGTAAGCATAACCATAGAATTTTTAACACCACCTACAAAGACATTGGGGATGTCATTCAAAAAATCATTACATTTTCCCTCACATGGTTTTTTTCTTGGTTTCCATGGGATCATACAATTTTCTAGAATAGAAATGGTTTGCAAAAAACATAATTCAACACAACATGAAGAAATAATTTATTTCTGCAAATTAACTTTAATGGAATTTAATGTGGAAATTGATAAAAATGAAACATCATGTCTAATTAGTTAAATACGACACGTAGTTGTGAAAAAATCCATCAGCATATTCACACAAATCATATGTGAATAATCATAACATCATCATCGTGAAAAAATATAACATCATGTTCATGAATATTGAAAATTATCTCATGAGATAAATCACATTACTGAAATCATTGGAGCGCTATATAATTTTGGGTGCACCCATCACTTCATAAAATTAACATAATCATGCATTCCACATAGAATGTATATCAATATTAGACATAAAATAAACCATGTAAAGGATTGAGTTTCAATTCATAAATCGAACATTTATGAACAATATTTGGGGATCCAAAAATAAAAATAGATTAACATACTTGTTATAAGAATCATCAATCTTGAGTGAAGAAAAAATAATATTAAGAGGAGTAAATGGTTTGTTTTTATAAAGAAGAGTTATTTTGGAAAATCATTATGTTTGTCATAAAATCGTACTATGAATGAAACAAGAATAACCCAAAGAAAGGAAATTTAGTTAAAAAAATATCTTTATCTGATGTATGAATTCTTTATTCACTTTAATAACATGGATAATCAAATTATATTCATTAATTAATAAATCCAAAATATTTTACGGATGTATTTTATTTATTATAATTTTATTAAGTTCATTTATGGCGATTCTGGTGAGTTACAGAGTTCTATTCCATCGTTCCAAGAGTGTTCATTTTCTTGGTTTTTATGATTTTTTTTCTTGTATACAAGTATGTATGTTTATGTATAATGGTAATAATTATGAATAATTGAAATTATATATTATTAATTAACTTAAATAATTTTATTTTATCATATATATCATTTTGTTTTATGGCATGAGGATTATTTATTGGATAAAGCGTTGATGAAAATGATTTAATTTATTTTGGTGGTTTTCATGATTATCAAAAAATTATGTCGTTTTATTTGATACGACAAATATATATTGTGTAAAAAAAATTATATTATATATAATATGTCTAATAAAATAATATTTAACCATAATAAGGGTTTTATGTCCATCCATGAAGGTGGTAATGGAAAATGAAAATGTATCATCCACGATGGAATTAAATCGACACATCATGAAAAATATTTCATCTTTAGAATAAAAGAGGTAGGAGAAAAGGTTTGATAATGGATATTTGATGCAATATCATGATTCATTGGGTTCATATGGGTGATGGTCAGAATCAAATTTTGGTGTCCCAAACTTCATTAACTACAAAATAATAGTACAATAGAAGTGCGGGGTCGAACCCATGAGGAGGAAGCTATTTCGATGGGGGATCACTGGATTGGGACCCTTGGGAAAGAGTGCATTCAAGTTTACTTAGCATTTGGTACTTTTTCTTAATATAATTTTGGAGGTGAATTCATGTGAGTAAAGAGGGTTTGGGATCAATTTTGAGCATCTGGGTAAAGGATGATCTTTATTATAATATTATCGGGGTCCTAAGAATTTGGCTGTGAAGAAAATGATGGTAAATAGTTAGCTTTGGTTAAGTCACCTAGTTCTACATGTAAGGTACTATTCCATGATCAAGTGATAGTAACATCCATGGTGAATTAATTTTTTCTTCTAGGGAAGAAAGTGTCTTAGGATAGTGGTCATAGCTGAGTCTACTTCATTTATGATAGGGTTGTTTGATTAAATATAACGTGATTAGGGGAATTCACACAAATCGGGTAGACTATTATTGTTTATCCTTACTACTAATCCATTAGGGTTTCCAAAATTAGAATTAAAGATTAATTATTCATGTAGATAAATCTAATATTGATCCATACCTCTAAGTGGTTTAGCTACTCATAGTGGGTGGAGGTGCAATTTAATAAATAGGGAAAATCATGCATGAAATTATATTAGAATTTAATTAAGTCAAAAATATTAATGGGTTTGAAATTGAAAGGGGAATGAATATGTAATCATAATTACAAAAGACAAGTCAAAAATTTTATAACATTTTTACTTGATATAAGAAATAGAAATGGATCTCATACATGATGTTGGAAGTTGATATTGAACAATGAGAATCGATGCAACGGGAATGTGAAAACATTGAAGAAAAATGATCTATTACTCTTGAATTGAAAATAAAATTTAAAAAATGAATAAATTTAGAATTTAAAGGGAAAAGGGGCAAGGGGACTCAAATGGGAGAAAACAGAAGAGGATCCCATCTAGAAATTGTTGTTAAATGCTCTGCCACAACCCTGTATTTATAAGATGATTTGGTCACGATGTGTACTAACGGTACACATCGTGTACCATTGATTTGTGTATAATTCGATATATTTGGGATCTCCCATGCGTATCATGAATTTTCGGAATATTTATGATGTTTGAGTGAATACATGTTGTGTAGTGACAGTTCATGATGTGTACTGGCATCTAGTTGTTCCTTTTCATGGATTTCTCTCAGATTTCACACTCAACTATTTTGTCTGGAATCATTTCAAGTACTGAGGACTCACGATGTGTACTAGTTGTTTACTCTATTGGATTTTCGGCTTGGTCATGGCTTGGATCATGACTTGGGAATTCTGTGAACTACCCGTACATGACATGTATGGATAGGTCACAACGTGTAGTGGCTAAAATCTGCATTTTTTTTCATTTCTTCCTTTGAATACTATGAATAATTATTCCTGAAAAATTGAGAATATAAAAGTTCATTATCTAGTAAATTAATGTAAATACATTAATAAATTACAATTAAAAGTGTATATGAATTTGGATTATCAAATCCCCCCACACTTGAAAAATTTTTTATCCTCAAGAAATACATTCCCAACAATGATTTCAGAAATAGATAAACAATTGTTAAAACTAGAAATAATAATTTTTTGTAGGTAATTAAAGTTAAGTGTAAGTAGAAATAATAAATCCTCTAGAAATATCCCTTCATTCAAAATTAGTCACGCCTCCTATTCTATCTTTTAAAAAAAATTCTAATCTTTTTATTGCAATCATTTTACTATTCCGTGAGTTATATACCCATGTGTAATTTACCTATTAATCAATTTTCTCTCATAACTTAGGGTAAAATGAAATTGATATTATGATAATACCTTGAGTAAATGTTCTTGACCATAATCTTACATTGGTTATATCATCTCCACATAGTAAAAAAAAGTACAAAATTAATCATGAGGGATTCTACAATAATGTTCTGATGACCCTGAAGCTGTGGGTAGGTGAGTAAGATGTAGAGATCAAGCTCAAAAGGAGGGTAAGTTCTGAAGTAGAATGAACGAGTGTCAAGAGAAGTGTAATATATGCCCTCCTTCCAGATAATCATGTCCATACTCCAACAACTCTGGTTGGGTCCATATATGGGAAGTACATAATGATGATTCTATTCCTTTGCTTTTTCTTTTTCATTTCTAATTTTTTGAAAGTCATATCTTGGATAGATCTCACATCGATACCCTAACCACATATGATCATTTGTGAGATTCATTAGTCTATAAAATGTTGATTTTTTACCTTCCAAGTACACAAAACATATCAAAATTTCTTTTCTTTTGTATTTTGAAAAGGAATAGAATAAAAATGAAATTCAGCAAAGTATATATGGATCCCAACCAAATAGTCTAGGAACCACACCATACATCTCTAAAAAATAGAATAATACCATAATATATGAATTCCTCACTCAAACTTGTTCAAATGTAACATTATGCATTATTCAAGGATTAGGGTAAAAAGAAAAAATTGGCTTGGAATAGATTCATCATATTAGGTCATTCATGGAAACTATGGGATAATCAAAGTAAATATGCATGGTGGGTCTCATAAAAAATGGCTATAAAATAGTGCCTCAATCATTTTAAATTTGTACTTGTTCATTCATTGCTTCAATAAGATCTCAATAAAATTTCTAGTAGGTTGACATGTCATAGGTACCTCTCAAGAAATATTCTCAGAAAAGAATGTGTAATTTAAGGCTTATAATCCTCTCAAGTAATGAGAATAAAATAGACACACACAATTAAAATGGTAATAAAACATTGTAATGGGTCAATTGACCATAATTTCAGAAATTTTGAATTTGAATAAAATTTTTAAATTCAAAAATCATTTTACAAATTTTAAACAAAGAAAAAAACATGGATTCTAACATTTTCCATCATAGGTTTTTTTTAATTTACATGGGAATAATTTTATTCAAGTATTAAAGAATGCAGAGAATTTTAAAAAAAGTCTCTGAGATAAGTGTGAACAAAAAATAATTCATGTGCATCATTATATAAAATCATTAGACCCCCCCACATCGAATGAGATAGTTTCCACACTTTCCATGAAATTTATGTAGGAGTGCCATATTCTTGAAAATTTAAATAATTTGAAATGGTATTTTTGATAAAATTAAAAAGATGGAATCGAGAGCTCCTTAGATGAAGTGGTGTCCCATGAGTGAATTTTAGTTATCAGTATGTTAAGTATGGGCACTATCAAAATGGGCTAGAGAGAAAATCCTGCAATATATAATATTTTAGTCCATAGGTAAAATAAGCAAAATTGTAAAATAATAGTTAGGTGTATGGAATAAAAAGATTATTTAACTAGTTTTTTTGAATTTAAATCGTTCAAATGTTTAAAACGATGTTCAAATAAAAAATAAAAATGAATTATAAAAATGAATAAACTATGAAAACTCTATTTAGAAAAAATATGAACAATGATTTTCCTCCCATAAAATGATAACAGGACATAGTCATCCAGATGGGTGGACCTGAATTTTCATCAATGGGTCCACCGGCTTCGTTACACCTTCTCTAATTATAGCTATTGAAGGCTGTATATTCGATGTCTTGAGGTTTCTTTTCCATGTTGATAACTTCAGGTGTAGCAACATGAGCATGAATGAGATGAGGAGGGAATGTAATTATGGGTTTCAATGGATGCTAATATACATATATTTATATGAAATTCTCTTGATGTTCTCATGAAATATCTAAGGCGTGCTAGAGTTCCATTTTTTTCAAAATAGATGGTGATACTGGACCATTGAGAACCGAAAATGAATCAAAGAAGATATAAATTTCTATATAAATAAATAAATAAATGATAATCATCAAAAAAATAAAATGAAAATCAAATCCCATATATATATATATATATATCAAAAGTCATCACAAAAGAAGGGGTACATAGAAGAAAAAAAATGAACAACCAACCCGATCACAAAAAAGTCCCAAAAGCCAAAAAATGTATTAAAATGATCGATCAGGTGTGTATTCCAAAGATCTTATCCAATTTAATCCTGATACTAGGGGGTCAGACCAGCTATCTGGTGAGTTCATCATCTACAACAGAAATAGTAGTCAGTGGAGTGGTGGCTGCAGTGGATGGTGGGGTGGTGGAGGTAGGTATCTGGGATGTGGTGGGTGGTGGAGAGGTACCAATCCAAATAGAGGACATGTGTCTGGAAGTTAGAACCAAACATGATACCTCATGGGTGGACTCGGTGGTGATCTTTTTTACCATCTTGGCATGCTCTTATAAGAACTATGATTGATAATAGGGGTCAGTATGATCTAGAGGTAGGTCAGGGTCGATTGTAGGGGGGGGGGGAATGGTGGAAGATGATGGGTTGAATGGGGTGGGTGGTGGTGGTGTGGTGAACTTAGTTTTCTCAATTATTGTAAGGTGGATATGGGTAGATATCTTGTGCAGGATCTATTATATACATTTATAAGTGGCCCAGAGCTCAGTTAGGGTGGGGTGGGAGGGTGTAGGAATGGGAGATGAGGTGGGGGAAGAGGTGGGAGGAGGGATGGGTGGTGTAGGTGTAGGGGTGGAATGTGGATGAATAGGCGGGGATTATACTGCTGATTCTGGTGGATCTTACAGTGTGGGGTTCTATACTCCTATTTCCCAAAAGATGCATCATCCTCCCTCACTAACATCTAAATCTTATTCAGTATCGCATGATCAAATAGTTCAATAAGACCTATGGAGATTAGGGGATGTGAGTCATCGAATATGCTAAGGTATCTATCCAGGTGTGTAACAAAATATCCACCCATCAATATATCTTGATTCTTTTGGGATTAATTTTGGATGTACTAGAAAAAAATGGTCTTCCATGTTGATGGGTTTGATGCCCATGGCTGCTACAAGAATCAAGACATCCACCCGGTTGAAGCTTCTATGAGACTTAGACCAAGAAAACCAGTCATATGCCAAGGATCTGTATAAGATATGTATTGTGGGGCCCCACAGTAGAGTTGAATTCATAATGTGAGGGTCATGGAGTGACTAGGGATTCACATGCTATTATATTCTAAAAACTACAAAGATTATTAGTGAGGTGGATGCAATTAAAGTGTAGGATAAATGTAGGAAATGAAAAACTTCTTAGTGTGGATGTCCATCCCAACCTTGAATTCTTCAAGAGATTCCTCATGGGGTCTGCCACATAAAAAAATGGATACAATCAATGGCCATCTCGATGGTGGAAAAAATTCCATAAATAAATCCATAAAGGTTTCTTCATAGACCTCTAGAATGCGGTCAATGTAAAGTGTCTCTTGGAGGTCCAGGAAAGCATCAACGATATTCAATCTAGCTAGAACGCACATGTCCAGTGTATTTCTGGTATTCATGGGATTTTTCTGTTAGTTGATAAAAATAACCCAATGCTTGAGGTTATTGAAACATAGCACATGGTACAGGTTCTTGTTTTCATCACTTGATGTGGAGGTTGTTTTTGCCTAAGGAGCAGGGGCAGCACGACCTGCCAGAGGTGAATATCATTCGACTAGTGTAGTGCGGGGACACTTAGCTGCTGAATACTATTCCTCTAATGATGAGGATGATTATTGGGATGAGTATGAGGAGTAGGAGGGTTGGGTCCACTTGATGTGAGACATTAAGGTAGGTGGAGGTTTCACAGGTTGAGTGCAGCATGTGAGATATGATAGGTTGGAGGGAAAATTGTTTGGGTTTGAGGTAGGGGAGGGTGTGGGTGAGATGGAAGGATATGGAGAGGGTTTGGAGGGATGAAGGAAAAGGGTGATAAGGAGGGGTGCATGTTTGAGGAGGAAGGAGAGGAGGGAAGGGAGGTGGGGCAAGAGAGGAGATGAAATATCGTGAGTTGGGAGGATAGTGAATGGGTCATGACTCACAATTTCATGACCTGCATTTTTTAAAAACAAATCTTCCCAATACAAGATGTGTAAATATGGTTCATGTCATGTATGGGTAAAAAAAGGGAATTTTGGTAAAAAAAGGTACACGTCATGAACCGTTGTTACAAGACGTGTACTGAACTATTTTTCCAACTTTTGAGATAATTATTTGCCTTCAACTCCTTCCCAGTCGAATCACTTATAATTCTGTCCTGATCTTACATAGTGTTAGATTTTCTACCCTGGGTTTCCTACTAGTAATAACTTATTTTAAAGACGATATCTTGACTCTATTAATGATTTGTTAAATTTATGGTTGATTCCATAGCCTCTAAAAAATGATTCTTCAAAAGTCATCAGCCTTTGACCATTCACATTGAATGGTGGTCCATCTTATATTTGGATTTATATGGTTCCATATAGAATAAATTTATTGAATTAAAATGGACTTTACCATCAATACTTGAACTTAACTAAGAATATCTTCAACCCTGAGTTAAATAGTATAACTTTATTCCCATGTATAAAGGTACACCTTGAAATGCACTATCATTCAATTTATTCACCATTTCTTTATAAATATTTGCATTGTAGTATGAATCACTCCTAATCTATTCCAACAAAGTTAACAATAGTAACCTTGCTTCTCTATCCTTTTTCGAATCCAAATTCATTTTCTTGATTTCCCAAAATGAACGATGCTCCATATCTACTAGGAGATGACATGTTTTTCCATAAACTAATCTGATAGGGTGGTGTATATTGGTGTATTTTGGTCATTTCTATATTCCCATAGTGCATCATCTATCCTAAGACCCCAATCACTTATTCTTGTATTCATAGTCTTTTTCCATGATTTTTTTACTTCCATATTTGACAGATCTACTTTCCTACATGTTTGTGCGTGGTAGGGAGTTCCCATATTGTATCAAATTCTATAATTCTATGGATTTTTCTCATAGTTTGGTTTGTGATGTGTGTTCCATTATCACTAATGAGTAATCTTGGGAATCCAAATCCATAAAACACATTCTTTCTTAGAAAGCTCATGACAAATTTTTATGTGTCATGTTCCATATATTCAACATTATCCCATTTTGAGATGTAATCTATTGCAACAAGAATGCAGTTTCTCCCATGTGATATAGGAAATGATAACATGAAGTCAATGCCCAAACATCGAAAAATTCGACTTCCATGATGGGGTTTTGTGGCATATCATTCTTTAACTAATATATCTGGTCTGTTGGAATTTGTTACATTATTATAAAAATACCATCGCATTTTAGTGTTTTGTGGTCCATAAAAATACACATTGTATAATTTGGGACACTGTACGCTCGATTCCACAATATTTTCTAGTTGGAGACTTGTAAAACATCCCAATTAAATTATGGGTTTATTTTTCTGGGGATGCATCTTCTCAATAAGACATTAAAACAATGATTGAATAACAGAGGATCATCCATAGTAGTAATGATCGACATCTGACAAAAATTTCTTTTGTTGTTTGTAAGAGAAGTCTTGTTGTAGGAACCCGGTGGAAAGATAATTATCAATATCTGAAAACCACGACTGATCTTTGATACCAAACATGGTCTCATCTAGAAAATCATATTTGATGTCAGCCTCATCATCTTCCTTGATGATGGAGAGAGATAGAGAGTCTAGAGAGAATATCTGCAATCACATTCTCTATCCATTTTGTATCATTTATTACGACATCAAATTCCTATAACAGGAGGATCTAACATATCCACATAGGTTTAGAGTACTTTTTTGTTTATCAGGTACCTGAGGGCTATGTGATCAGTGTGAAAATTACTTTGGATAGAAACAGATGTGATCAGAAATTCTCCAAGGAATATACTACGACAAATAGATCATTTTTTGTAGTCATGTAGTTGACCTGAGCTACATTAATCAAATGAAATTCATAATAAATGTGACAAAATTTGTTTAAAATTAGTTATCCTAGCACAACACCTACATCATGGTCACTAGAATCACACATAAACTCAAATTATTTCTCCCAATTTGGTAAAATGATAACTGGTGATGATATCAGTGTTTTCATTAGAATATTTAATGTTTGTTAGTAGTCCTTAATGATTTCTATGGAAGCATAGTTTGATAAAAATTATGTCAATGGAATGGAGAATTTAGAAAAATCCTTCCCAAATCATCTTTAAAGTTCAGCATGTCCCAAAAAACTTCTGATTTACTTGAAAATTGAGCATTCTAGTAGATCCTTAAGGATTTTGATCTTAGCTGGATCATCTTCAATGCCATCCATGGATATTTTGTGACCAAGGACTATTCCTCCTTGTACTATAAAAAGGAATTTCTACCAATTTAAGACCAAACCATTTTCCTCACAATGTTGGGTAAGTAACTCAATATTGGTTAAAAACATCAAATTACCTTCCATAGACTGAGAAATCATCCATGAAGATTTGATGGAACTCCTCAACCATATCATGGAAGATGTGCATCTGGTATATCTAAAAAGTTTCTAGATTATTACTCATCCCAAATGAAATTTTTCAATAAGAAAAGGTACCAAATGGGCATGTGAATGTAGTCTTTGGGTAATCAATGGGGTAAACTACAATTTTTTTTTTGTATATAGAATATCCATCCAAGAAATAGTAGAATTCATGCCTCTCTATCCTGTCCAGCATTTTATCCACAAAGGGTAAGGTAAACTAAACATTTTTGGTTATTGAATTTAAGAATCTATAGTCCATAGAAACTCAACATCTAGTGATGGTGCATGCAGAAATCAATTCATTTTATGCTGTTCTTTCTACTATGAGTCCTCTTTTCATTGGAGAAACTTAGAGGGGGCTCACCATTCACTATTTTAAATTGGAAAAATGTTTTTGGAATCTAAGAGTTTTAGAACTACATTTTTAAAAAAATCTTTTATTAGTAGTGTGATCCACTTCAAAGGTTGTCATTTTGTCTTTTCATATTCCTCATGTAAAATTTTGTGGGTGAATTTAGTAGGATAGATCCATTTTAATGTCGACCAATCCCCAAGAAATTGAGTTCTTATGTATTTTTAGAACATTAAAAAAAATTCTTCCTATGTCTGGGATAGTTTTATGTCAATAATGAATGGAAAAATGATAAATTTTCTATGTACGATTACTTCAATGTACTGGGGATGGGTTTTAGTTCTAACTGGGGTGGATAAATGATAGAGGGAATTAAAGGTGGAATAGTGACTATTATGAGTGGTTCATTTAATCTTAATTATTAAAAATAATACTTTTCTTCTTTATCTGAGAGTAAATCTTCACTTATTTTTCTATGGTCATGTGCTCATCTTCTTTCTAAGAGAGAGATATGGCGTTAAAATCCATAGTATCATCTAAGTATTAGGTAGCTTTAATAAGGTTGAACTCTACCTATTATTTCCCAAATTTTAAGATCAAAAGTACTTTATTTACATCTATTATGGTGTTCCCTGTATCCATTAATGGTCTTACAAGGATGATAGGGATGCCACCTTCTTTATCCGTGTCTAGAACTATAATGTCATGTGGAATGATAAATTTCCCGACCGTGACAAAAAAAATATTCAAGAATGCCTTTGGGATATTTTACAGATCTGTCAGATAACTATAATACTACAATTGTTTCCTTGAGTTCTTGGAGTCCGAGATTATGGAAAACACTCATTAGCATCAAGTTAACACTTCCTCTATGATTGGACAATGATCTTCCAAACATGTATTCTCCTATATCTCATGGAATTGAAAAAAATAAAAGATCCCTTATTTTCAGGGGAATTTTATATTTTAAAATAGAAAAGAATCCCTCATTCAATGAGATAAATCCCAGATCTTCTATTTTCCTCCTTTTTGATAACATATGTTTGAGAAATTTGATAGAAATTGACATCTAAGCAATGGATTCTAAAAATGGTATATTGCTGTGCAGTTTGTTGAACATCTCGGAGAAATTATTGTATTGTGCTCACTACCTACCTTCTATCACTCTATTAGAGAAGGGAATAGGTGGATTTTATGGAGGTGTGGCAACATAAACAGGTTCCTTTTGGTGTTTAGAAGTTTGGTTTTTCTTTGCAGAAACTTGTTCTTAAATTTAGGTGGGAACATATTAATTAACATCTTCATCTGATACTAGTTGCTTCTTTGGCAATTCTTTTTTCCCTTCATCTTTTTCACTTGGATGTTGAATGTAAAGATCATTCCCACTTCTCAACACTAATTTCTTGTCTTCCCTTCTAGGATATGTCTTAGTGTTACCAAGTATAATCACTAGTAATATATCATATAAGGTTTTTGAGATTTTAACAATTTGAATATACAGGTTATTTAAAGAAGATATTTGGTTTTTAATTTCTGTCTCTTGGGTTTTTATTATTTGATAAAACTTTTGAAAAAAAGTATACAAGAGCTTTTCTAGGTTATATTTAGGTGGTTGAGGTGGTTGTTGAGGTCTTGGCTTGGTGGATTGAAATTGTTATTTTTGGGGTCTTGGTGAAAAAGGTTGTAGTTGCATTTTTTATAAATAAATTGTTGCGATCATAGAATATAGTTCATTTGAGGATACCCTAGTGGTCCTTAATTTTGAAATTGGGCTTGACCACTTCGTGGTTAAAAATAGCTTTGACTACTCTGAGGTTGCTATTGAGCATGCCTTTGCTAAGAAACCTTCTACCATTATTGAAGTTTTTGGTTCTGTTGATTTTAATTAACATAATTACAATATTTTTGTACATTATATCCTTCATTGAAATATTTATAAAGATTCATGACACCACACATCTCACATGATTAAATCTCCATGATATAGGTAGGAGGGGGTTGTGTTGCAGAAATATATAATGAATCAAATTTCTTTGTGATCACCTCAACATGTGCTTATAATCAGGAGTTATCATCAATCAGGTAGATACAACACTATAGTGGTCTATGATCAGTCTTACATATGCTGGAATTATAATATTCTTCATCTAGTTTTTCTCATTTGACTTTAGGGGTCTTGAAAATTAATCATACATCAGCAACAATATCAACTATAGTTTCAGCTGCTGGATAAAGTACATGGTAAACTTCTAAAAATGAATCTATGTATCAAGTTCACAATGTGGACACTTCTTGATGATCTCCTTAAATTGATCCCACACTTTCCATGAATATTATATGTTTTCTTGAGAAAAGTTTTGGATGTTGTTTCTCGAGCATCCAGGTCAAGAGAGTTATAAAGTCTTTGTCTAAATAATTCTAGGAAAGGTCATCCCAATTTGTAATTGACTCAGGCACTTGGATTTTGAGCCAATCCTTTGCTATATCTCTCAGTGAGAATGGGAATATCCATAGTCTAATTATATTATAAGAGACTCCCTAGTTGAAAAAGGTGTTACAAAATTCCTAGAAGTTGGAAATGTGTTCATGTGGGTCTTCTCATTAAAGACCACTGAATTTTCTTATTTTCTAGATCATGTGAATGGGTCTAAGAATGATCTCAAAGGTGTGGGTTTTAATTGGGTGATGAAAAATTATTGGGGTTGCACCATGGATTTATGGAAATACATAATACATGATTGTTTTTAAGGATGCATGGGGTGTTCTCCAACAATTATCTGATCGGGGTTTTGCATTTTGGGTCCCATAGGATGATTTTGCTTGTCCAATACTAATCATACTTGGTTAAAAAAACCTTCGATCTTTAGATCGAAGGCCAAGGGTTCTTTCGACTCATGGTTCCTTGAAAGATTCAAGGGACCTTAGTACATGAACTACTGTGGGAAAAGGAGACACAAGGGAGTCTTTGAAAGAAAATAAATAAAGGGGGTGAGGGAAATATAATCCTAGATCTTAGACCGAAGTTATTCAAAAGAAATATCATTTCTCATAGGAAATGGAATGAGAATTTGACATGCCCACATGCATTGTTGGGTTCATATGGGTGGCGGTCAAATTTGAATTTTTGTGTCCCAAACATTACTAAATAAAAAATCATAGTACATTAGAAGTGTGGGGTCCAACCCACAAGTTGGTTTCTATTTAAAAGGGGTATCACTAGATTGGGACACTTGGTCTGGAGTCCTTTCACGTTTCCCTGGAATTTTAGAGTTATTCTTAACCTATTTTTGGAGGTGACTTTAAGTGAGTAAAGAGGGGTTAATATTAATTTCAAGTATCTAGGTCAAGGATGATCATAATTCTAATCCAAACAGGGTCCTAATTCTTAGGTTGTGATGAAAATGGTGGTCTCAAGTTGACTTTGGTCAAGTCACCTAGTTCTATATAGAAAGTGACTATTCTTTGATTAGTATATAGTAATAGCCTAGATTTATTATGTTTAGCTTACAGGGAAGGATGTGTATTTGTATAGTGGTCGTAACATAGTCTACTTAAGGAGGATATGTTCATTTTTTGAATATCTTATTATCAGTGGTGTTCACACAAATTGGTTTGACTGTTATTATTTATCCTGATTACTAATAAATTAGTGTTACCAAAATTAGAATTAACGATTAATTATGCATGAAGATATATCTGCATTTGATCCCTACCCATAAGAGGTTTAGCTACTCATATTGGGAGGATATGAAATTAAATAAATAAGAAAATACATGCTTGAAATACTGCTGGAATTTAATTGAATCACAAACATTAAGGGGTTCATAATTTTAAGGGGAATGAATATGCAATTATTTTTAAAAAATACAAGTCAGAACATTAATAACATGCTTACTTGGGATAAGAACTAGAAATGGATCTCAAACGTGTTTTAGGAAATTGATGATGAATGATAAGAATTCATGTAGTAGGAATGTGAAAATTTTGAATAAAAAATATCCACGCCTCTTGAATTAAAAATAAATGTAAAAAATGAAGAAATTATGATTTGAAAAGGAAAAGGGGTGAGTAAACTTGAATGGGGACAAAAACAGAAGAGGAAACCATCTAGGATGTTTTGTTAAATGATATGTTGTAGCTCTATATTTATAGGCATAGTTGTTCACAACATGTACTGGTGGTACACGTTATGTACCATTTATCCATGTAGATTTCTGTGGATTTGGGATCTCTTATATGCCTCATGCATATATAGCCTACTTATGATATTTGACTGACATAACATCGTGTACTAAGCGTTCACAGTGTGTATCGGACTAAATTTGTTCCTTTGAATGTATTTATTATTGATTTATCACTAAATTGTTTTTGACTAGATTCACATTGTGTACTGAGGACTCATGACATTCACTGAATGTTTCCTCTACTAGATTCATAGCCTGGTCACAGCTTGGATCACGACATGGGAATGTTGTTAACTACCAAAACATGACATGTATGGAGAGGTCACAATGTGTACTAACTAAAATCTATATTTACTACATTTCTTCCATGGATCCTGTGAAGCCTTATTATTGAAAAATATAGCATATACCAAGTGTTTTATTGAGTAAATCAATGGAAATTGCTAAATAAATGAAAGTGAAAGGTGTATATGAATTTTTATTACCAGACTTACATTTATATAATAAAATTATAGAATATATAAGATACTAGAGTTAATATTAATGAATATAGAGAGGAGTTAAGGGTAATATAAGAAAATAAAATAAATTGAAAAGAAAATAAAAGAAAACGAAATAGGATCTTATATCTTTATATTTTATCTTTGAAAACCTCCTTACGGAAATTGGGTTTGGAGTATTGTTGAGAACTAAGGATCCTAGAATTGGGGTAGAGGATTGGGAAAAGGATTGAAAACAAATTGGGCAAGTTTAAAGGATTTGGAGTTGTGGGGAGCAGAGGTGGTGAGGGGTGGTATTTATAGGGGAGGAGAGGATTTTTTTGTGATTTTATTCATTAGTTTAATATTTTGGCTCAAGACTTTGAATAGTTCTGATTATAATGGGTAAATATTGTAAATAAAGAAAAATAGTTCATTATAATCATCTTACATATTCTATAAATAATATTTTACAAATAAAACTCATGTATTTAGCTTATATTGCAAACTATCATATTTTACTATTCACCAAAAATTCAACTGTTTTACAAAAATCTCAAAAATTTACCCTAATAATTTTAAATGTGTATAATTAAAAAAATTAAATTTTATGAAAATAGTTTTCTAAATAGAAGGAATTTATTTTTTTATTTTAAATAATTATTTATTAGAAAAATAAAGACTTTAAAATTTAACTAATTTTATGAATCTTCAAAAAATATATTATGGACTAATTAAATTATCTTATAATCATAGGAAAAAATATTAATTTATGAATATAATATTGAAAATAATTTTTCTTTTAAATAATTATATTATTTATAAAATTGTAAATAAACCTTTTTGTTTTACAAAAATACAAACACTTAATTTATATTTTTTAAGAATTTATTTACATATTCTTTGATATAATTATATCATATTTTCATTTATAATACACCTAAATTATAGTTATAATTTCATAGGTGTGGTTACTATTCTATTGGATAGATTATTATTCCTAATGGTCATGTTCCAATTCCATGGGTCAACTTACTATTCCATTAGTATAGGGTCATTAATATCTATGAATATCACTTATTTAATTCTTCAATTATAAGAATAATGTTTTTATTGGTCTCTATAGGAAATGTATGTGTTTTATAACATGTAACATACTTATTGAAAATGAAATTCCGTTGATAAAAGTTTAGGTCATTATATCTCATTGCTATCTTAATCAAATTCTAATCCATAAGACAAATAGCTCAAAAAAATAACTACAACTATCTCAAAAAAATTAGTGGGGGTATTTGAGGGGAATGTTACTATATAAGATCAAATAACAAGATGAAATAATGATTATAATATAAAAATATTTTAAATTGAAACTATAAAAATTTAATTAAGGATAAAGTTAAAAATTAATACCCATAAGAAAAGAAGAAGAAAAAAAACCCATTTTCCATGATATTATATGGATACTCAAAAATTACATACATAAATATTATATCATTTTAGGTGAATATTCAAGACATATCATAAAAATAAACACCATATAACCATAGAGGTTTAGTGGCTTCTAATACAATATACATAATAATATAATTTCATGAATTATATATAACATATCCCACAATGTTATTTTAATGTAACACAATTCTTAGTCATACCATACTTAAAACAATTTTTCACAACCTAGGTAAAGGAAAAATAAAGTAGGGTGAGATTATATTCTCTGTAGGGATAAAGTTGTGTGATATTAATAGATGATAATATGTGTTAATATCATCAATAAAAGGGTACTAGAACATGTGCTTAACATTTTCAATTAATACAAAAAAATTACTCATTCATAATAATGACATAAGGATTTGGTAGATCATAAGTCATAAATCATAGAAGAATTGGGGATAATTATCCATGATATCATATCCTATGTTTGAGATCATGCCATAGTTATTTTCATAACAGGTATGTCATAATGATAATCCTAGAAATAATTTATAAAAGAAATCTACCAAGATAATCATCACTTATTAGTATAAGGCTAAAAACTAGTGTACTCTATTTGGGATTGGGATAACCTCTCATGTACCCTCTTTTATGGATTGAATACAGACCCATTTTCACTTTTATCTCATAGACAATAATCATTACCCAATTAGTTTGGGGTTCATAATGGACCCACAAATTACACAATCAATTCATTTGTATTCCACAAGATTGTTTGAAAATTTATAATTTAATCATATCATAACCCATGGAAAAGACAATGTGTTTCATAAATATATCATCCTCATAATCATAAATTAATAAATATGGTATCATTGTATTATATTCTTAGTGAATCATATGTTACATTTACGGACGTTGTCATAGGTGAAAATACCTTTAAAAATTACCATAACATTTCTTATGAAAAATACCATTTTCATTTTAAAATCACTTATTTATAATATATATTTTTTCATAATATTATGAAAAAAGATTCTCGAAAAATAACCTTGGGAACATATCAGGGAATAATTAATTAAAATTGTAGTATTATAATGGGAAAAGTAATTTTCTTGGTATAGATTAAAACAAATATTTTTTTCACACCTTTAGTAAAAAGATCATCATTCGAAAAACCATAATAAGATTCATTTTAAAACAAATTAGTGAAATTAAAAAATATTTAAAAATGGATTAAAATATTCATTATATAATATTAAAAACAATATTTAAAACCTTTTAAAGTAAATATAAATTTGGAAAAAAAAATTCCAATGGAATGGAAAAAATAAAGAAAACTTCTATAAAAAATATATTTCAAATATTTGAGTACATATAGAGAGAGAAATTAAGGCAAAAGCTATATTATCTAAAAATAAACATAAGATAAGAAAAAATATAATATTTTTGACAGATATATAATATAATTTCATTATCATAAATTTAATAATAAATAATCCCCATAATAAGGGAGATTGTAACATTAAACCCTTAGTACATTTGTATCTTTTGAAGAGTAAACCATATGAAAGAAATATATTAAAAAACAGTAAATACAATTAATAAAAATAGATTAAAGATATAAAATTTAAAATGGGTAGTATATACACCAAAAAAAGAAATAGGTGGTTAATATGACATAGATCTCACATAAATAAAATCGAGGCAAGAATCCCTTACATCAAGTTAGAATTTCTCCGTAAGATCTATAACATCATAAAGAAAATAAATTTATTATAGTTCAATAATATAATGACATTCATACTTATAATAAACTACATGGGTTTTTTATAATATCTTATCACCCATTCATTAATAATTATTTAATAAAATTTATGTTCTGTGGGATACCTATATTTATTCATGTATATTTTTGTTCAACTGTCATGGTCCTTTCATACTGATCATGGTTACCTCATATAAATAATGTTAATAATGATGCAAATATTATATATATTTATTATATCCATATTTATAACCATATATAAAAGTTAGATATAGAGAAATGGATTACACGATTTATAGAGAGGGTAGTTTGTTCATACACATGAACAATATTTACATTTTCTAATGAAAAGAGTGAAAGAAGTATAAATACTATTTTTTTCATTATAGAATAAAAATTATTGTAAAAATAAAATAAATATTTACCAATTATTTAATTATATCTATAAATGTTTGGTGTTTATATAAGATGAAATACATCGATATATGGATTAGGAAGTCCACACATGCGCATGAGCGATACTTCCATTTCCCATTTGATGGAAATTTGGAGGAAAATGGTTTTACCATAATAAAAATAAAATATCAGTATATTTATGATACTAGAATTATTATTTTAGGATGGATACAACATATTTATAATAAATATAATAAGAGATAAACCCTGAAAGAGTTGAAAAATATGATCACCTCTTCTTCGAGGAAAATCAATTTACTTACACATTAAGCCTTCATGGGATGGTCCTAGGAGAACAAAATAAGCACTATAATGTGGTTATAGAATCTATAATTGTTTTCTGTATGTATTTTATTAAAATAAGTTTCTCAAGATTTTTTAATAAGATAGTATAAGTGGTTACTTATATAAGTGTGGAGAGAGGCACTATTTTAATTATTCACAGTTTTAAATTAATATAAGGTCTTATTCCTGGTAAAGTGGAACTAAGTAAAACCAAATTTTTAGATAATATTCTATAAGATAAAAATAATCTCAAAAAATAACATTTAGAAATTATGATTCCAAATTTGTAATATCTATTTTTTAGATTAAACCCAATCTAACCTTTACCAAGATAACATAACTTTTTTCTATGATAACATAATAATAAGAACAAAAATAAATGGTGAATTCTAATTTTTTTAGAAATTATGATTCCAAATTTGGAATATTTTTAATAAGATTCAATTTTTTAGGTGGGTTAAATTTCATTTAATATAAGTGTCTAAAACGTATGAAAAATAGTATTTTAGGAAAATACCCGATTTAAGCCTAAAATTTATTTCACCCTAAATTCATTTAAGATGTTGATTTAAAGAATATTTTTTTTCAAATAAAATATTAAATGGTTTTAAATTTTTTGATCAATCCAAAAATGAATGGATTTTACCAACCATACCACTAAACGCAAATAACCGAAAATATTTATTAATTTGTATAAAATATAATTAATGTTCATAGAAGTCAAGAATAGGTTACCAAATTCAAAATAATGTTTTAAAAACATTATTTAACTCATTTAAAAAATATATGTTTAGAAACCAATCATAAAAAAGGATAGAGGAAAGCTTTAGAGATATTTTAATGCTTTACCCCATAATTTTAACGTTGTTTTAACTTTTTTACCCCTACTGAGGGAAAACATATTTACCAGTATTACTATTCTCAATGACCAAAACTTATGTTGAAGCTATTAAATTATATTATTTATAATTATTACGATTATATAATATATTTTATAAGATTCAATTTCCTTATGTGGAATAAATTCATTTTAAAATATTCATGCAAAACACAATGAAAATGTTTTTAAAAATATGTGTTTTAAGAATAAAAATAGATTTATTCTTATTATATGCCTTGAAAAAAATGATTATATAAATGATATTTTTTTTATTGAATTTATAATCTATAAATTTAATTAAAATAATTCATAAATAAACTTTAATATTAGTTTTATGATAAAAACACATTCCTTGCATACAATAGTTTTTCTGAAAAAAAACTATTTTTACTTTATTTTTTTTATTTTCATTTCTGACTAATTGATAAAAAATGAATTAATTTTATGTATACATGAAAAATAAGTATTGAAAATTTTTTAGTTCTATTTATATTCTCATATCCAATAGCTGGGTGCTAACTATGACATCAAATAATAATATATTAATAGAATATGAATGCTTTTTTAAACTCGATGTTACGTGTAATGTATGATATTAATGAAATTCAATTTATTTAATGATAAATATATCATAAAATATTTTGGTGTAAAATATATCCCTTTATAATAATTTACACTAAAAAATTATTTCACTTAGTTATAAATAACTAGGGTTACTTCTGCCTCATTACATCCTCAGGTGCTTATAGTGCTTCCTCATATTTTTGGTTTGAGCAAAAAACATTGACAAGGTGAGTGGTATTCTTCCAAAACAATTATCTATATAATCCACAATCTTCATTAGATATTCCCATATAAGAGATATATTTACCTATTTGTGTGATTTATGATCTTAGTATATGTGAATTATAAGGCATTTACTTCTTTAGGGGAGATAAATAAAACACATCATGAACTTTAGAGAGATTATGGGGAAGCATCATGTGATAACCAACCATCCCATTAATCAAGGACATTTAAAGGGAAAATATATATAGGTATTAACTTGATATTTTTTCTATATCTCATAAACATATCCCATATATTTATTCAAAAGAATACCTTATCACCAACTTCTATCTCCAAATCTTACCAATGATTGTCAACATAATTTTTTTATCAACTCTAATCCAACTTTATGTGTTTTAGAAAGAATGTAACCTTATTTACCATTTCTATATATCGATAAGTTCTAGATATATTTATTTCTATGAATTTATTCCAAAAAATTGGAGTTATACAATTATTTCTATAGAGGGGTTGTGAAGGAGTCATCTGAATACTTGAGTGAAAGGTATTATTATTATAAAACAAAACCAAAGAAAATTATTATTCCCAAGCACATTTAGAATCCATAGTTCATGATATAAACATATATTCTGGGGTTTTAATTTTACTTTCATACTATCCATCTATCCATGGTTGATATGAAGTTCTAAATTTCAACTATGTATTCAAATCTTATTGAATAATTATCCAGAGCATTTATGTAAACATTAGATCCCGATCAGAAAAAATATAATATGATACTCCATAAAATTTACTAATTACTTGATGTATATCCTAGAAAGTTGTTCAATATATAAATAATCTCTAAAAATAATAAAATGTGCTGACATTGTAAGGTGATCAAATATAACTTAATTGTTTTATGGTCTTTATATTTTTTAGGGGAGTACGACAATGAAATTCATAATGATTTTTTTTACATTTCCATTTATATAGGGGTAATGGTTGTAACACTAAAATAAACTTATTTATCACATCCATAACATTATAACATATAATATATTGACATATATACTCTAAAATATCTTTCAATATTTTTTCCCACCAGAAATACAATTTAAAACCGCTATACATATTTGTACATCAAGGATAAATAAAGAATAATGGAGAATGATATTAATCCAATACCTCCGTATTCAATTATGGTATAACATGAAAAAATAATCTATTCCTAAATATTATCATTCCATCATAATAAATTTTGGACTTAAGAACATTTCTCACCTTCTTCTATAGTTTCACATCTTCCTTTTACACCTTCTTAATCCTCACATGTATGGATTGTTAAACATTCATCTAATAAATATATGATATGTCCCCTTTAAACATGATTTCAATATCCATCTTTTGAAATTATATATATATTGAATCTCTTCAAATATACTTAATTTAAATACTAGAATGGTCTTTCTGGATTAGAGTATTATCAACAATGTTTTCCTTCTTAGGGTTGTAATGTATTAGGAAGTTATAATCATTAACCCACATAAACAATATCCCTTTTCATATATTAAAATATTTATATGTGAATATATAATTTCAGATTTTATGATAAATATACATACATACATATATATATATATATATATCCAAAATTTTACTATAAATATAATGAATCCACATTTTTAATGAAAAACTGTTGCTATCAACTCCAAATTAAGAGTCTGGTAATTTTACTCATGAATTTTCAATTGACTCAAAGATTACGATATCCCTATATCATTATGAAAGAGGAATAATCCTATTTTTTCCTTTGATACATCACTATATATCGATAACACTTCTCCACTATAGTATAGTGTACGCACATGTGTGCTGACGAACCCTATTTTAGCCCCCCAAAATTTTCCTCACATACATCCTTACAAAGGAACATGGATCTCCATTTCGTCTTGGTTATTGGATTATATTTTGATGTGAAATCCCTCAAAATGAATTAATAATATATACAAAACCCAAGAAAACTATATATCTATGTTACCAAGGTTGTTCTGTGATTTTTTCAAAAACATTAATCTTTGAAGAATCCTCCTATATACCCTTGATTGAGATTATATAAAAAACTAAAACTTCCTATAACTAGAATTCACTATTTAGAAATTTTTTATATAAAATATCCATCCTCATGATCTTAATAAAATCTTAAATGATCTTCTGTCTCTTTCATACTCTTAAAATATATAAGAATAACATCGATAAAGAGTACCAAAAATTGATCATGGTAATATTTAAAGACTATATTCGTTGAATACATGAATATAAGAGAGGTTTTAGTATTTTTAAATAGAGTCACTATAAATTCAAGATGACTCAACCTTATAAATAATGACATCATAATAATATCCTCTTCTTTGACTATCAATTGATGATATTTGGAATAAAGATAAATTTTGGAAAGTATTGAGATCTACAAAGTTGATAAAAAAAGACATCTATATAAGGTAGATGATTCTTTCTCTTGATATTAATCTTTTTATGTTTCTGATAATCAATACAAAGATGCATTGACACATATTTATTCAGAAAAAAATAAGTTCACCCTATAGTGATGCACTTGGGGAATATGAATCCCTTATCGAGATAATTCTAGAGTTTCTTCTTTAATTAATACAACTCAATCCATCTTATTATATAAGAAGTCTTTGAACTAGGTGTAGAATAAGGTTGAGCTATTTTGAAAACTCAAATTCACATTTGGAGGGAATACTAGATAATAATTTGGGAAATACATCAAAATATTTATGAAATATAGGAATATAATCAATCTTGTGTTTCTCGCTAAGCATTTGAGATAAATATCTCTCATGAATAGGTAACAAGACCCATACAATGAATTTATGTTCCATTGTAAGTTCATATTCATACTCACCTTGAAAGATAATCATAGGTTGATTTAAAATATTAAATTTGATTTCCCCTTATTTGAAATTGATGTTATCACTATATAAAGATAGTTAATCCATGTGAAAAATAACATAAAATTTATCTAGATCGAGAAATACATGGTTTGACGGAAGAAAATTATGAAAAAATTTTATAGAAGAGAAGTAATAAACTTGATATATGATCATCTTATCATTATATTTTTTTACAAAAAACTCAACACCTAATCATTGATGTTATTATTTAACATTCTTATATATTATTCATTATAAATGAATTTAAATGAGTAGGCTCAAGTAATATTTGGACATATATTAGCATACCCATCACCACCTCCCCTTCGTTGTTTTATATTTTTTTCCCAAACTTATAAAATATGGTTATAATGATCACCACAAAATAAAAAACAATGAATGAAATAATATTATTCTGAACATCATTCATATTATGTCTTAAATTATGAAAATTTATTTCAAATCATGACACCTTAGGTTTAGCCTTCTTCATTCATGTTCATCTTCAATTGAATTCCTTTATAATGGTTTATAAAGAAAATGTGAATTTACCCAAGAATATCTTTCTGGAGTGTCTTACTAGGTGTGAATTATCATGCCTATACATAGTGAACTGGTAACGATAAATTTAATACCAATTCCACTCCTTTTATAGTTTTTAACTATTGGTAATGATATTCCATAACAACATCCAATTTCCTATTTCTAGAAAGAGATATAACTTATAAAGAAAACTTGAAAATAATAATTTACCAAATCTTCAGTATATTTTTCATATACATAAACTTACCCTAGTATTTCAAAAAGGTTCTCTAATAATTATGTACAAAAATAAATAAAACCTACTTTGATACCAATTGGGGTGAACCGACCATTATATACATAAATATTACGTCATTTTAGATGAATATTCTATAAATATCAAAACAAAACGAACACTAAAACTGTAAAGGTTTAGTGTATATTAAGAATAGATACATAATCATATTATTTTGTGAATGATCATCAAAATATTCTATAATGATATTTTTATATAGAACACTTCTTAATCATACCCATCCTAGAACCTCTCTACATAACCCCAGTAATGAAAAAATAAGAAAGGGTTATCTCAAATGATAAATAAGGGTAAACAAGAGAGATATTAATCAATTATTATATGTATTCATATCATGAGAATATATTTACGAGAACAAGATCTTAACATTCAAAATTAATACACAATAATTCATAGATCGCAATCATAGAAAAATGATTCAGTAGATCATAATACATTAATTTTAGAAGAATCAGAGATCATGAACCATGTGATTATATCATAAGAAAAAATAACCTGATCTAGACATTTTCATAACAATTGTGGTATAATCATAATCATAGAAATTAATTTTCATGACTATCTATAAATACATTCATTACTTGTTGGGATTGGGTGAACCACCCATGTACCCTCATTTATCTTAGGATAACTTATCATGTACCCTAATTTGGTGTTGGGATAAGCTCTCATTTTTCCTATAAGCTCCTAAAAATTAATCATTACCCAATTCATGCTATAATGGACCCACCCTTTACTTAATCCATTCATATTTTCGACACAAGATCATGAAAAATTGATCATTATTCTATATCTTAATATATGAGAAATAAAACAGGTTTAATCAATATATAATATTTATAATCATAATCAATACATAGAAATAATAAATATGGTATAATTAGATCATATCTCTAGTGAAGCAAAATTAACATCAGTGGATGATTTCATAGATGAAAATACCGTTAAATGATATCAAAAACATTTCTTAAAGAAAATATCCTTTTAATTTTGAAATCATTAATTTAAAATATGAAAATTTATTGAACAGTAGGGATAAAATTTAATTTTAAAAGATCTATAAAAACTTTTAAATTATATTTTAAAGAAAAACAATGGTCATGATGGTGGGAAAATTCCTTCGTAAGGTATATGTTAAAATAATGATTTCATTTACACCTTTAGAAAAAAGTACTTCATTCAGAAAATGAAAAGAAGAATTATTTAAAAAATTTATATTGAAATTAAAACATGATTGGAAATTATTTTAATAAATCATTTTAGAATATTAATAACTTTTATGTTTTTTATAAAAAATATGTACTTAGAATAAAAATATCACTCAATTTCTAGAAAAATAATGTTTGTTTTCCTTAAAATAATCTTTCATAATTTTGTGTACATATATAGAGGAAATTGGAAGGATAAAATAAAATTTATATAAATAACATGAATATAAAAAGGAATAATATTTTTTAGAGATAGAATATATAATTTAACCACAATAAATTTAGGAATAAATAATATAGGTAAAAATTGAGATTAAAACATAAAACCCTTACCACATTCATAACATTTGAATCATAACCCCAAGAAAGAAATAATTTCAAATAAAAACTAAATACACTAAATATAAATATATTAAATATATAAAATATAAAATTGGTAATATATACATCCCAAAATTGAAACTAGTGGTGAATATGAAATATGTTTCACAGAAATATTAGTGAGATGAGAAACCAATACCTAATTTTTTATATACATTTTAAAAACTGTAAACTCTTGTATAATTATTTTCAATTTATTATATGTCTATACTATAAAAATAGTAATAATTATAATAGCCTAAATGGTTTACTTATAACATATTATCACTTATCTATTAAAAATTATTTATTAACATCATTGTTTCAGGTGATAATTGTTTAGTTTTTCATATATATTTTATTTTAGATGTTATGATCCTTGAATCTTGATCATGGTTAAAATATATATATAATTTTAATAATGATAGAAATATTAAATATATAAGATATATTTATTTATTTATAAATATCTATAAAAGTGAGAGACATAAAAATGAATTACAACATTCATGGAGATGGCAGTCCGTACATACGCGTGAATATTGTTTTCATTTTCTGGAAAAAAGAAATAAAGAATGATAATACATATTTTTTCATTATAAAAAAATAATTATGTAATAAATATAACATATATTTATTAAAGACATCATTATATACATCAATGTGTGTGGGTGATGAAAAATGAGTCACATCCCTATATGGAGGCAATAACCCACACATACGAATGGGTGATACTTCCATTTCCCATTTGACAGAAAGGGGGTGTAAAATGGTTGTAAAATAATAATAATAAAATATAAATATATTTATTATAACGGATTAATCATATTTGGATGGATGAGAAATATTTAGAGGAATTATAATAAGTAATAAAAATTAAAATGATCAGTAAAGATGATTAACTCTTCTTTATAATACCTCCATTATATTACACAATAATCCTTCTTAGTATGATATTCAGATAATAAAATAAGATAAATAATGTGGGGATGTAGTATAATAAGGTATTTGGGATGTTTTTGGTCAATTTATGTGGATCAAGAGCTGTGAATAAGAGAGGATAATTGGTTCCCTTTTATAAATGAGGGGAGTGGCACTCTTGTATTTATTGAATGTTTTAATTTTATATAAGATATTATTCATGGTCACGTGGAACCAAGAGAACAAAAATGATATCATAGGGTATAAAAAAACTAAAAAAAATTAATTTTATAAATTTTTCAGATATATTTAAATCTTTTTATCCAAGTTAAACCCCCCTTTAATCCCAATTTAACCTTAATCATGATAACTTAAACATTTTTCATGATAATTTAATTATAATAAAAAAATAAAAGGGGGATTATAGAAAAATTTTAAATGGTGATTAGAATTTTGGAATCCATTTATTTGGTTAAAAATATAACAATTTTATAAATTTTATTTTATTTAATTACGAAAAATGCATGAAAATAATTATTTAGTAATATATATGATTTAAACATAAAAATAAATTCCCCTTAAAACAATTTAATAAATTTACTTTCATGATTTTTTTGATAAATAAGAAAAAATAAAGGTTTATACACCTTTGGATAAATGAAAGACATATTGTATCATTCCAACAATACCACTAAATCCAAAGACCAAAAATAGTCTTAAATTTTGAAAAAATAAAAATTTTGATCATAAAAGCCAAGCATGCTTTCCAAAATTTAATATAATGTTTTAAAATAAAATATACAACTATATAAAAATATATTTTTTCAAAAAAATATCATAAAGTTGGATAATAAAATGTGTTTGAGTAATTTTAAAGTGTTACCCTATAGTTTTAAGTTAGTTTTATATTTTTTAACCTCTATAAGAGGAAAAACATTTCCAAGGTTACTATTCATAATAGAAAAATTAAGTTTACCCAATTAAATTAAATTAATTATTACTATTAAAAATATGCAATCCATTTTATATGACTAATATTATATAATTAGTAAAAATTAATTTTCAAAGAATGATGTAAAACACTGTGAAACTTTTTTTTAAAATATGTATTTTTAAACATTAAACTGGATTTATTCTACTTCCATGCCTAGTAAAAACCATTAGATCAATGTTACAAAAATTATTTAACATATAATATGTAAATTTAATTAAAATAATTCCATAATATATTTTAATTAAATTTATTAAGATTCAAATACATTACCTGCATAAAATTATTTTTCAGAAAACATCTTTTTTTACTTTTAAATGATTTAATTTTAATTTAAAACATATTTATAACTATTGAATTAATTATATAAATGTCTAAAAAATAAATTTTCATAATATATTTATTCTTATTCATACCATAAAATCTAAAAGTTATGTGATAACTATCAGATTAAATTATTAAAATTTAATAGTATCTCATGATTTTTATAAACTTGATATTTCTTGTAAAGAAAACTATCATTGAAATTAAATTTATATAAAGAAAAATATATCATAAAATCTTCAGGTGTTACATGTTTTTTTCTGGAGCACTTTCAATAATCAAGGTTCTATACTTAATGTATGTTCCAAACACTAATTTATACCTACTTTATGTGTTTTGATCAGACAATATTCAATCTACTATAAATCTCCCAAATAATATAAATAAAAACTCAGCTATGATACCATTTTCTCAAATACTATCCCAAGATACCCTTGACCAAAGTCCTCGAGCTAATCCATCATAAGTTCTAGAGTTCATTTGTGATCTACACGTGTTGATAATAAGTGTTGAGGTATCAGGTGAATGCCTATGGGAATAGTTTTTCTCTATAATATAAACATCTATCACAGGGGTCCAAATCGAGAACTCCACATGACAATCTCCATGTGTTCGACATTCATGCACTCCCAATAATGGAAAAAATAATAACTTTTACAATATTTAAAAAAAATCCACAAATTTTAATATACACATGAACAAATAACAAGTATACATAACCATCCAATAAAGGATAAATGGAAAACGTGATGGGTTGAAAAGAAGGCTATACAATGAACATGTATATGAAGAAAACCAAATTATTGATAAACCAAAAATAAATCTAACCCATATATGAGTGACATGATGGATCAGGTCTACCATGTCACATCCACTAAATATGAACACAATAAGAATGGATACCTACTGCTTCCAAGCAGTTCCCTACCATCGCCTATATCATTCAAAATAAGGCCGACAAACACTTATTGTATATACGTATACTATGAGGATAAAAATCTTAATAAGATATCACCTTGTGTTCTATAAGAAAAAAAATATTATTTAATAAAAAAAATACAATTTAAAGATAAACATATTTAAAAAATACTGTATCAACATTTCAAATAAAAATGTATCTTACGAATAGCTTTATAACTATTTAAGAATGCGAGTAAAAACCATTTAAATAATAAGAACAAATCCCAAATCATGTGATATAACCTAGGATATCTATGGTCCAAAAAGAGTATGATCCTTGCATAGTTTTATGTCTAAAATATATCATATAAAACTGAATATGATCCCACTAAAGAGAGTAACCTCTATTGACTAACATGAATTATGATGTCTAGATTTATGTAGAATCATAACTGGTAGATTAATCCAAGGTTGGGGAAAATATCATAAAATTACTAGAAGTCACTCTTATTAGTTTTTTATCCATTTAATAATATATTATTTTAATAATTATCATCATTAAATAATTAAAACTTCCATTTCATATCCCATTTCAATTGGAAGAGTCATTTTATCAATAATTTCATAAGAATCATCTGTTCCATATATATAAATTCCTTCAAAATCTTTTTAAATACCATTGTTTCAATATATTTTTTAGAATACATATATCATATCAAAACCAGTTCACAAAAAAAGTAGATAATACATTTCAATCACCTTTTGAAACAAATTAAGAAGACAAGGTTCCTCAAACAAAATTAACTCATGAAACCACAAACCATATATCAAAGAATCATTCAATTTTTGGTGAGAATCAACTAAAGAGGAATAAAAAAAGATATAACAACAAGACCCTTGATCAAAAGTTTTATTAACAAGAACCTTAGTTCATTACAGTATTTGTAAATGAAGAAAATCCGAGGGAAGGAGAGATAATAATTGAAAAGGTAAAGGAACAGAACTTATCAATGATTTCTTGATCAAAGATCAACATAAATAAAATGGATGGTGAGGAGGAGTGAGAGGGTAAATGTTTTTGGAATATATGGTTAAAAATCAGTTTCTCCCAAGATACAGCTAGAATACATAGAAGAATCTAATTTTTATAAAACATTTAATCAAATAATAAATATTTTAAATATATTGGGCTAGGAAGGTCACAGTGTAGCCTATTGATTCATAATTTTATACTCCTTCCACAAATCTAGACTGAAATGATGACTCATCTACCCGAGATAGAGTCATTTCATGTCAATGATCTTCACATCATGTATAACTCCAAGAGATATTCCTCCATGATGTGAATATCAAAATAAAAAACCCAACCATGACGTCACACACACCTATCACAACTTGGAATCCTCCATCACTTCATTATTAAAAAGGTAAAGAATATTATGCGTGAGGGTACCCATAACTAAGGTTGACCCAATAAACAGTACATGTGATTACATTTTGGATTTCCCTCACCACAGAGTTCCTCACCTCATTCCTCAATTTCTCAAAAACATAAGCTACTTCACATAAGTGGGAACCCACACATAAAAATATTCCTAATATTTTTATGTATGGGAAATTTTCAAATATAGCTGCCCTTGAGACTCATCACACCGTCGAGCCTTATTTTTATGAAATTAATACCATTAATTGATGAGATGTGAAGAAATCCTCATGGAAAAATAAAGACTGATCACGTTGTGGTGACTCCAGGCCATGATGTGACCCTCAAACATACTTATCCCAAAAAATCACCTCCAGTAATCCACTCTATGACATATACCAGGGCCATGATGTGACTTACCCTAATTTACTCATTCCCTTGAGACACAATGTGGTGTTCTACAAAGCTACATAACACTCACTAAAAACTACAATACAACCCAAAAATACAAAAAATACCTTAAAAATAAAGAAACTAATAATTGAAATTAATATGAATAAATATTAATTTTCACTCCTGAAAATGACACCAAGGTATTATAACAAACCAAGAAAAGTTATTTTTTTGTTATGAAAAAAGTGCGACAAACCTTATGTTTAATGAAAAAGATACATTTGGAGATAATCTTTTCAATGGAAAAATTATCATCGCTAGTAACAGTAATAACATTAAGTTACTACAACAGAATATATATCATTAAAAAATAGTATTAGAGAGTTTTCACATGATATGATTCCTCAAAATTATTTATGATGAAATATAATATTTTTGTCACTATTGGTTAGTAATTTTGATATATTGATTCATCCATCACAATTAATTTTTTTATAATTTAAAATAATGTTGGTAGTTTGTGACAAACTCTATCCATTTAAAATTATTTTAATAAAATAGGGTATGTTAAAAATGGTGGATACTTTTTTTAATAGATATATTATCCATCCAAAATAAAGAATTCCAACATAAATAATTTATTTAAAAAATATGAATGAAATTATTGCCTATTAGCGATTGAAATCCTTTCATTGGTAATGTCTATTTTAATAAAAAGTAAATTATAAATAAACGTGCACTATGTTATCTTCATTCTAAATAGTAAATTTATTCTCTTTTTAATTGACAGTCCCCCTTCATCCCATTTGTAAATAACATATTCATAATCACTCTTCCTCTCAAAAAATGGACATTGTGATCAAGATATAGCATTCAAGATCAAAATTTAGTTATATTTTGTTCTATCTAGAGGTAGTTTTCTAAAATATTATTTTTAAATGTTATTACTTATTTTTTCTTTTATTATATGATTTTTTAGTTATTTCTATTTAATTTGGTTACTTTTAATAGATTAATTAATTATATTCCTAAACCTTTTTAATTTTTTTTGGTTATTTTCTAAATTAGTTTGTTTTAATTTAAAAATAAAAATAAAAGAGAAAATTTTCAAAAAATATTATTATTTAAATTTAATTTATTAGAAATAGTGATTAATAGATTATAATATTATAATAAATCATTAAAGCATATTCAAAATTGATATAATAAAAAATATCTTGGTAAATAATAAAAAATAATAACAAATTATTAAAAAGTAATTTTTCTAAAAACACTAATAGATAATATATTTTAAAAAAATTCTATATTTATAAAAATCTAAAAATTAATTTGAATTTTATTATAGAAGTTATAAAAAATGGGCGAATAAAAATAATAATAAGTAATATAATATTCTAATTTTATTAATAAATAAAAAATAATAAATGTGGATATAAATTATTAAAAAAATAAAATATCTTAAAAAAATATCTATAATAACTCAGAGAAATTATCATTATCATACTAGGGTGCTCCTACGGTGGGTCACTCCCATGACTTTGCTGATTTTGGGGTGTTTGATTATCAATGGTTGCCTATATGGATTGTAATTCCACTTCGGAATGATTTAATTTTCTAGTTGTGTAAGGTTATGTGGTTTTGGTGTTGTTTTATGCAGTTTAAACTACATAAAAAATGTGGGATATAGGGTTCAACTATATATAGGGGTATACAAATCAAAGACATGGAATTACAAGGTTGTGGTTTCTTTGAAAAAAAAAATGAAATTATAATAAATATATACAAAATATTTAATTAAAAATTTCTAATAATATATAACAGTGAAAATTAGTAAAATAATTTTAAAATAGAATTTTATAAAATAAAAAAAAATTATTGTTGAAGGATAAATATGGAATTAAAAAATTATAATTATAAATTTAATAAAATAAATGATATTCCTAATTAATTAAAATTAATAAAAAATTATATATTCATTTAAAGTATTTATTTAGTGACAAGAACTACATTTTACTTATTAAAAATTAATTGTATAATAAAAAAAATATTTTATTTAAAAATTAGTTTATTTATAATCCTTAATATTAAAATTTTTATAAAATAAATACAAAAAATATAAAAAATAAAAAAATATTATTATAATTATTAATATGTAATAAACTAATTGTTTTAATGTATTCATTAAGTTCAAAATATATATTTATATTAAATTAGAAATATATTCATAAAATTTAGTAATTATTTTTTTATTATAAGCTAATTGTTTTTAATTTTTTTAGAAATTTTTTGAAAATGTTAATTGACATCATTTTTTATTATGAAGCCATGATTGGAAAATTCATTTAAAAAAATTATAAAATTCTTGTATAAATCTTATGTTTGTTGAGCGTGTTAAAGAATTTATTGTATTTAAAACATTAAATTCAAAATTTATTTTAGAAGGGACAATTAAGTAGAAATAAATGTAATCTTAGGATATTTTTTAATGTTTGATACGTTTGGAGATTAGATATTAAAACATGTATTTTAGATAGAGTATATTATTTTGTATCAACATGATGAACCTAATTCAATGAAAAATGAAAATTTATTTGTTCATATTCCTAAAAAATTCTAAGTTTTTTACAAAAGGTTGTCACCCATCTTTTTTGGAAATAGAAATTCAAAATATGATGATTCTAATTCTCAATTGAAACCATCTCAAATTTTTTGGATTGTATAAATAAATTGACGAGATTTTATATCAATGGTTCAAGATATAAAAATTAGAAGTTCTTATGAAATTTATGGCTATTAAATTATATTTTGAAATTTCTAATGGTTGTTTAAAGTAAATATGTTAGTTTAATTAATCATTATTACTAGAGGGAAATACAAAGGCTATAAATTTATATAAAATAAAATATAGTATTTATAATTTAGGTCTTATTTATCAGCAAAACCATATATGTTCAAATTATTGCTTATTTTATTATAGTGATTATGAGTGTCTAGTAAATTTTTCAACATGTGGGAAATTATGGAATAAATACATTCAATATGGAAAATAAAAACATGTTTCTGTAAAAAAAAATTATGTATTTTTTGATTACACCATGATTGTATCATCGGGTTTTGTTTCACAATAAAAATTAATTAACGATGTGGAATTGATATAATATTTCTATAAATGGAAGATTAAAGGTTTCTTACGATGGAGATTCATTGAATCACATTGATCAATTGAATCTATATTTTTCTTCAGAACCTCATAATGTATGATTAATTATTTATCCATATGGTTTCTATCCTTTTAGTTATTAAAACATTTATATTACTATTATCATATTTTCACAAATCTAAAACCATACCTACACAGATGTGTTGAGTGGAAAATAAATCCCACATTAGTTTTAGAGATGAGTGGTAGATAACATATAATATTGGATGAACTAATCATCATATCACCAGTTTATTTTATAATTGGAGATGAAAAGGGAATATTTTTTGCGTTTAGATGATATGGGTTTGGTGAATGACCCATTGTTCCACCTGATGTATGTGGAATATAGTGACCAGATCTATATAGTGGGAGTGAGGAGTCTCAAATTTTCAAAGAGTGGAGTTGATAAGAAATTTAATTTCATTCTTAGAGGATAATATCAAAGGTAGAATGAACTTATGGTGGGTGGGTATGTTTAGGAAACATGAAACATCAATAACCAAAAGATAAAAATTCTAATTGAGACATATCCCTTGAATCAGTTTCTGAAACTAAGAAGTCCTGAAACTCCAACCACCACACTAATCTATCCTCCTTCTAGTTTTGGTCACCTCATGGAATTAATTTCATGAAAATTGAACAAAAAATACATTTATACGACAAAAATAATGAAAATAAAAGAACAAAACACACGAGAATATGTGATTTGGACCTTAGTCCAACATCCAGGGGAGAATAACATGACAGCTTTATTCAAGGAACAATACTCATCTGAGTTACAAGGATAACATACCTTTTAATATCCTACCTAAATTAATAGAAGAAGAAATATAGTGCCTCCAGTGGTAAACTCTCATTGCAAGCATTACCATAATGAAAACCCATGAGTGAAGGGATGAAATCCCATTTGGAAATTGTATCTTGTGCTTACTCTCATTTATACCTTCCATCCTTTATAAAATGGAATGTTTATTTCAACCGCAGATCCTCCATCACTTGAGTGCTCTGCTTAGCACTCCATCATACAATCGTAGGTGGTCATGCTTCACTATTCATAGTATCACCCTATAGATCAATAAATTCAACAACCTCTATACTTTCCCAAGTATCCACAATTGGCCTCAATAACCTCTAATTTCTTATAGGGATATCTACCTTCAACACAAACATCCAGAAAACTACATGAGTGACCTTTACATTCCATGTTTATGAATATTAATTATCATCCCTATACACCTTATCATATGTCATAACTTCCACAAAACCGTCAACTCCTCTAGAAATCTATATTGTACCCAAAACTTATCTTCTAGCTGCATCTATTCTTCCTATAGAACAAGAATCTTTCCTCTAGGTGCATGCATTGAAAAATCCACCTTCCACATTGCAACACTTGGTCGCAAAGCTAATACAACTACTTATCATAGGCTAACATCTTCTTAGCTACTAGTCATTGATTCTACTAAACATATTTAGTTCATTTGTTCAAATGAACTAACATTCATAGGTATAAACTAAAATTTTTTAGTGATGGTGTTTTTAACTCAATTTGATTAACCATGTGTATCTTCTTGAGATATATGTTATATAAATACCAACAAAAAAAAAATAAAACTATACTCACCCAAAATCCTAAAATTATCCAACATGAGAATTATTTTCATAGGTTAATACAAATAATCTCCATCTGAAAGACAAGTCTTAATTCTTTAACAAATGTATAACGTATCATCTTATGTTCATCCTTTGTAGTGCATGCATGATTCTTCCCCATTGTTCTTTTTTCCATCCGAGCTTCCACTGATGAAATTCCTCCATAGATTTTAAAACCATGATATTCAATTATATTCCCATGAAACCTTCATAATTCTTATATGGAACTCCATTCCAGGAAAATAGAAATGAGCTCAATTAAAGGTTTTTTAGAATTTCATCCACCAAACTATTAGCCTTTCCCCTTAAATTCACCATGGTTATTCATGATTAAGGTTCAAAAACTACTTGAATATTATCTTTTTGGAAACCAACACCCAAAATATTGTGCTGCTTTACTTGTGATGGTACATTGTATATTGTACCTAAGAAAAAAATAATAACTTACCACAATATGATTCACTGGCATATCCAACTATCAAAACAAGAACACCACTCACTACATTCAAAAATTATTTTACCTATGTTACTTCCATAAACCAAGGGATTTCACCTTATCTTCTCAACCATGTGATTCATACACTAATTCCATAGCCTCAATCATATATAAATATAATTCTCTAACTTAAAATTCTTCTTTAAAATTCTATCTTCCAAAAAAATATCATTAGCTCATTCTTTATATAACGTTTATCATTTCCTCCTAAATCCAACCCCTTTAGAAAATATTTATCCATTTCACTAGAATATCATCAAATTTTATCTTCTTATAACCTACAACCATTCCACATTATTTTTGATTCTTTATTAGTAACAAACCAGAACATATCCCATGATATAAAGGTTTCTGAACCCCCCTTCTTCAAAAAATTTAGTGATAAAACCCCAGAGTGAACTAACTTAACTCATGTGGGCTAGAAAACTATTGATAGGTAAGATCTAAACCTCCTTTCAACTATGTGGAACCTTTTCAACATACAAACTCTTAGAAAAAGCCTTATAGTGTTAGAAATCATTTGGTAATTTTCTTTATCCTTCTATAATGAAATATAATATAGATGGGAACCTAGTGAAAGTATTTTACTTGAACCACCTCCACATAAATTAGATGAAGTGTTTTCATTCGAATTTACCACTGAATCCTCCTTCTATGTCATACACCAATTCATATGGTTACAACTTGTGAGAAATAATTGTGCTTACTTTTGAAGACTTCAGTTCTTTTAGACGTCACCCTAGACTGACTAACTATAAATCCCAACATGAAAAATCTCTAGGAATCTGAAAACAATATTCTCTAATTTTATTACCTCTACTAATGAAACATAAAATCACTAATAACCCATTATAATAATATACCTTATAAATAATGACTCCCAATGAATCCAAAAAATGTAATAGGTCATATGATGTCTTCTTAAAGTATTCAATAGTCTTCCAACCATGTTTTTGAATGCCACATTAAAAAATTCAACACACCATTAGAAAGAACATTAATGGAGAGCTATTTATATACTATGAAAATCTTATTTCCCCTAATATCTTCCCAATGAAAATAATTATGGAAATATAGTAAACTAAATGACTAATAGAAAATTATAGTCATGAAACCAAGATAAACATATGTGTCTTGATAAACTACTCACTTGATATATTTTAAAACAAAATAAAAGACTAAATTATGAAGAATCATAGAATATAAATCATCAGAAGAATTTTTTTTTGTCAATACATATAAAAAATCATCTAGAACTGTGAATCCCATGAATTCTACCCATCGCACTAAAATTCACCCCTTTTTAATTTAGTCACCTCATATCCATTATTTAATGACTACAAAAAAATAATGACATGCATGGATAAACACAATGAAAACACAAGCATAAAAAACATAGGTACATGTGTTTTTCTCCACTACATTTATAACATGTGATTTTAAAATTCTACCACTTATAATCAAGAATATGGTAGTTTTCCAATACATAACACTCTACTGATACCATCAAAAGTGACCTACATCAACAATTTTTATCTTTTAGAGTGTTTTATATCAATCATTTTCGATAAATCCCACAGAAAAATTCTTTAATGAAACCTATGAAGGTGAATTTATTTTCTCACACTACATTTCATCTTACTTCCAATCCTTTGACAACTACTATCATTTATCCAGAACCTTATGATACTATGATTATCTTGTGAAATTCATTTACATGGAGTCATAAGCCACTAAAGTCTTCATTTCCAATTCATTGAAAAGAAACATGACTGAGAATTTGGGTTAAACCACTTCTATAATTTGGTGTGGTCATGGTAGATTTCATCAAAGGCTTTGAAAATGAGAACAAATAAATTTTTTCTACTACCATTTTTTGAGTACCTCTGGAAGATACTATCCCAAATGAAAGGAAACATCCCTAATCCTAATGATAAGACACATGCCATTAGTAAACCCAAACACACTATAATACAGTTTTTGGAACCCACCACCAAACAACACCATCAAGAATACATTCAATGCATGAAATTACCCTGGATAAACTATATGATTATTTCCATCTCAATGAAATTTGAAAATCCACTATATGACATATTCAATGGTTTTTTGGTTCAGTATTCTCATGTTTATAGGTGTAAAACACAAACGTATTGTTGCAACACCGATGTTATTCCAACATATCCCATGTAATTTAGGGTTTTTAGGATCTCAAATACCCTTTATGTATTACTAATATTTTTATAAGTCTATTCAATATGTTTTATAATTTCTTATGTTTATTATGTTGAATTCTACCATTTCTGGAAGTTTTTGGAAAAATATTTCATTGAATGGAAAATCAGCTATCTGAGGCATCCAACCATGTGAAGAAATAGATACATTAAAAATTATCTATGTAAATATCATATGAAAAATATTCACCAATGTGAAATAGGTACATAATGAATAAAATTATATAATAGTCACCTACATCAATGAATCACCTACGTGACTAATCATTTACATTGATCAAATGGATATAGGAATAAGTTAAGTGGAGTAATCTAATACATGATTTTTACACATGGTGAAAATAGATAAATGGTTCTAAAGGGATATGTAGTTTATTTGGATCCATCAAATTCGACTACATGATCATGAAACCTATATGAAGTGAATAATCTATGTGATTAAATCATATTAAAATTTGACTATATGGATAAATCGTCTACATGGATAAAAACTATGTGGGTAATTTTAGCTATATTAATTAAAATTTATATAATTTGTTTACATAGAGATCTAAAATCAGGTATGTCACTCCATAACCTACTGTTTATTAATGTTGGTGTAGAAACAATGGGAATTAACATTATCATGAATTCATTAAATGTTGTATTACCTTTTTATACTAAAATAGATTATAAAAAGTTGAAGTTAATAAGAAAAGAAGACATTACAAGGATAATATAACAGTCAGTATTACTATTGATATATTTCTAGTAAAAGGATGTATGTAATTTAAATTCTGACCCTAGATTATATGGATATGATATTGTAAAATTAAAAGAGGAAATATAAATTAATTTTTTTGTGTGAGGTGAAGAATAGATCATAGACTAGAATAGAATTTATATAACTATAAACATGGAATAGTGTATCTTGATGAAATTTGTGAACTTCTATATTTTACTTGAAATGATAATGAAGGTTCGGGATCTATAGCTGTTCTATCAAGGCCATTATTATTTTCATTTCATAAGAAATTCCAGATATTTATTTATTTATTATCATACATCCAAAATATTTCTTATCTTTTGTTAGTTGTATCTTATAACCATGAGCCTCATCTATAAACAATTTTTTTATTCTCTCTCACTGTGAATTTTCCTGGTAAATAACCCTAATGGAAAATTTGCTTTCAAATCTTTATTAGAGCCCATTTTAAAGATCCTAGTGTTTTACCAAGTGTTCAATACTTTCACTAAGTCATTCAGTCCTTATGAAATGGACTTGTAGTTACCATTTAAGGAATTTTATTATGACAATCATCAAGAACATGGAGTTCAGAATTTGTGGAGTCTATAATAGGATTTATGTTCCTAAAACCACTGTAAATATCAATTTCAAATCATTTTTATTTTGAATGTTATTTCCAATTCATTATTAAAATAAAAATAGATCACAATTTTATTATAACTTAATGAGGGTGGTTTTATATGTAAATAAAATTATAGGAAATCAAATCACTGCACTGATGAGTCTTAAAACAATCAGTCTCTAACCAAAAACTGGTAACAAAGGAAGTTAATTTTGAGTTCTCATCATTCAAAGGATGGAACCTTGAGATCTTTATGATAATGGTTTCTAAGAATCAAAATAATTAAGGTTTGTCAATGGTAATATATTATTGCATAAATAGTGAGAATTATTATTATTTGAAGTCACATATGATAATCAATTTTAAGAACCATGGTCTAATGGTTTATCTAAAATACATGAACCCTTATTAAATTCCCAACCACAACTAGAAACATGGGATGATGATAATGAATACAAATATAATATAAAATAAAAAGTATTGAATGTTATAATATGTGGAATAGGTCCTAATGAGATCAAAAAGTTTGGGAATTTTGAACCCACTCATGAAATTTGGACCACTATATTAGTGTCATATGAAAAAATACACAATGTGAGAGCTCTTAGACATAATACATCAAGGATTATGTTTGAAACATTAAAATTTTTGAAGGATAAATAATCAATAAAATAAAATGAATACAAATTGAGGTTGTAAAAAATGTTTCAACTTTAGGAGAACATATTCCTGAACTAGATTATTCCTTGAAAATCATTATAATTATACAACCTAGATAAAGTAGAATCTCATCTTACATTAGTAAATATATAGAGATTAACTTTTTTCTAAAAATTATCGATCTTATTGAAACTCTTATGATTCATTAGGTTGATATGGAATTTGAATCCATAATTAGTTAATTGGTTATAATGAAAAATGCTTCATTTAAAGCCTCAATATTAAAATATAGAAAGAAAAGAAATTATATAAAACAGGTTGAGTCATCTGATGAAGACAATTTAAATAGTTATACTTCAAAATGTAAACTCTCTCTCTTTTATTGAAATTTCAAAATATTTTATAATAAGAGAATATGTTCCATATTCTATTCAATAAGTTCAAGAAGTATGATGGAAAAACTAAAGAATTTTGAGGTTATGAGTAAAACTAGTCTGGGAATATCACGCCAATCATCTGTCATTTTCAAGATAACAAAAAATAGATGAAAATTTATCTTAATAATGATAGATATATGAATAAACCATGAAATCCCAAAAAAAAAACCTAGAGTTCTTCAGAATATTCTAGCGATGATACATCTTCAGATCCAGAATATTTAATTTTTAATGAAAATTATAAAAAAAATATATCGTAAAATCAGATGAGAGAAAAATATCTAGGAGAATCAACAAGAAATTGAATATTGAAAATATATACACATGACATATCTGTATATATTTCGATAATTTATACTCATTTTCTAAAATAGAGAGTGTCTATGTCACTTTTGGTGACAATGATAATGGAAAAAATATTGGTTTTGGATGAGTAGGTAATCCAAGACCAATCCTCTCAACAATTTTATTTATTTTGACTGATTACTACACAATCTGATAAGTATTTTAGAATATTTTCATGAATACTATTAATTATATTTTTCTAAAAATTCCTTTCATATTTTCAAAAATAAAAATATCATGTCTAAGAAACCTATAATGGAGATTTTTTGAACTTTAGATCATAATTTATTAAGTATAAAATAATTAAACAATTTAAATACTGAAACAAATGAATCATGTATTTCTCATAGAGCTTTAGGAAATTAAAATTTCTATTCATTGAGTAAATTTCAAAAAAGGATTTTTTTACATTTACATCATCTTAAATTTAACAAAAAGAAACTATGTAATGCATGCCAAATTATAAAGAGATAGAAGCCAAATTTTAAATCAATTAAATAGAATACTAAATCGTGAACCTTAGCACTGATTAATTTACATTTGTTTTGGAAATATATAATTGAAAGTGTAAGAGTAAAAAATATTTTTTTTGTGTTAGTAGGTGATTTATCTAAACATACTTGGGTTTTCTTTTTATGTGTTATGTGTGAAGTATGTTGTATATTTATAGCTTTTTTAAACTTTTACAAAAAGATAAAGATTAAAATATTATTTCTCTATGATTTCATAAAGGAGAAGAATTTGAAAACCACGAGTTCAATGAAAATTTCTCAAAACATGGAATCGAGCATAATTTTGTTTCCCTAGAAAACATTAATAGAATGGTGTTGGTGAAAATATGAATAATATTTTGAATTAATTTTTTTAAAACAATGTATTGAATATTACATGCCCACTCTTTTTCGGGGTAAATATTTATATAAAACATATTATTCCATAAAAATAATAATAATTAGGACTATTGTGAATAAAACACCCTATGAGATATGAGATAATAAAAATAAAATATTTGGACACATTAATGTGTTCAGATTCAGGGTTTATATTCTAAACAAAATGGATAATAATGGAAAATTTTATCTAAATGATTATAAAGGAATAATTATTAGATATTATAATTCTTTCAAGTCATATAGATTTTTCAGAAAAGGTAAAATATTGTTGTAGAATCACCTCATGTGAATTTTAATTAATGTGATCCTTTTCACTAAAACTAACTCAATTTGATGAGATAATATATTCTATTGAAAACATGATTCTTGAACCCCACTTTCATAGTTAAAAGGATGATTTTAGGGAACATTATTTTTTGAACCAAATAATTTATGGATGGATTCTATAGATTAAGAAAGTAAACTTCTTAGATATCATAGAACCCTTAAAAAATACCATTAAAACTATTTTATTAATTTTGTATGATGGGATTAAAACTTGAATAAGTAAGAAGAAGTATTGGAAATCATGTAGAATTTTTTACCTTTTAATATTTATAGAAAACAAAAACTATAGAGAAATCCATAGTTAATTATATTTGGTATTTAATGATACAAGAATAATTAAACTATATCAAGAAGAATAAGGTCTGGGAATTGTTAAAAAGACCCTAAAACTATCCCATTATAAGAATAAAAGTGGTTTTAGGAATAAATAATATAATCATGGTGTGATTAATATAAACAAGGTTATATTAGTTTCTCAAGGTTATAACTAAAATAAGTCTTAGATTATAAAGATACCTTTACACATGTAGCAAGATTATAATCCATTATGATTCTCCTAGAATATTTATCACATATGAATTTAAAATTATATCAGATGGATTTTAAATATTATATGTTAAATGGTTTTATTAAGTAGGAAGTTTATATTGAATAACCTATGGGTTTTGATAATCATCATTTTCCAAATAATATTTTCAAAAATACTTAATCAATTTATAAATATATACAAGAACCTAGGGATTGGCATTAATGTTTATCTTCTATAATTTTATCAAATATATTTTTAGTGGGAGTGGTAGATCCTAATTTTAAATGTAAAAATTCACCTTTAGATACATTGTTTTTTCAGATATATGTTTATGATGTTATCCTTGGATCTGTAGACAAAAAAAGCTATAATTAATTTTCAAAACACCTTCAAAAATAATTTTAAATAAACATGATGGGATAGTTAATTTATTTTCTAGGTTGTCAAATTTTACAAATTGAATTTGAAAAATGTGTTGAATAAAAAAAATACATACTTGACTTATATAAAATATTTTTTCTCAAAAGTGGAAAAATTATTACAAATCCTATGATTTCAAATGAAAATCTTGACTCAGATGAAGTCAGGAAACTAGTTGACAATAAGCTATATCGAGGAATAATTTTGTTCCAACTGTATCTAACATCTAGTAGACTACACATTATATTTTCAGTATATTTTTGTCCTATATTTTGAGATAATCTCCAATAATCACATTTAAATGTGTTAAAAACAATCTTAAGTTATTTATAAGGAACAATTTCAGTTCCTTAATTATGCCAAAGAATTTTAATTTTAATCTGAATTCAAATTCAGATACTGACTTTGGTGGTTATTGACTATATAATAAGAGTAATTTAGGAGCCTAACATAATCTAGGTAAATAATTGGTATCCATTCCTGGTAATTAACCACACTCTATTTATTTATACGTTGATGAAGAAGAATATATTACTACTGGTATTTTTGTGAAAAAGTACTATGGATGAAATAAACCTTAACAGATTTTTGGATTCAATTATAGTCAATTGTGAATAACATGTGATCACACTAGTTCTATAAAAACTTGAAATAATTTGATAAAATTTTCAATAAAAAATAAAATATACCCATGGAATTATTTAATGAGATATCAAGCTAGAAAAAGTGATATTACTCTTGAATGTATCTCTAATGAGAATCAATTAGAAGATAATTTTATTATTCCCTATTTGTGTCAATTTTGAAATTTTGTTAAAGATAATTGGGGTCATTTGAATTTAAATTTATTTACCTTACATTTTATCATTAAATTTTAATTGTTACTTTTTAATGTTTAATTTTTATGCTTTGTAAAAATTAAATTAATTCATTCTACATTGTTATTTAAATTAAGCCTATTATTTTTTATAAATTTAAAAAAATTCTTTTAGTTTATATTTTATATTTTATTTTATTTATTTTAAGTGAGATTATACCCTAAATCAAATATTGGGTGTAAAATCCTCATGTGGATCGGGTATGTATACTAAGAATCCAATCGACAATCAAATCATTCTCATTTCTATTACATCCTTCCTCTCAAAAGCTAAACTATCACTGTTTTCTCTCCTTCACATCTCTTGATTACCTCTCTATATTCAACTGAACTTATTCCATAAAAAATTAAAAACATAGTGAAAATTAATTCTATGTTTCTTATAATGAATCCAAGTTAGGTTGTGTGTTTTATCTGGTAGTTTTTGAAAAACCGATCAAGATAGGTTGGTTGAAGTATAACAAGATGTTGCTGAAAGAAAATATTTTAGTTTAAAAGTTAGGAGTTTATTCTTGATGAAAATATGTCTAGTTTTGTGTTTGAAGAAGTGAAAATTTTTATGAGGAATGTATAATTCTATTTTGGTGAATTAATGGATGTGTTGTCATTGAATGTCAATGGAAAGTATTTTCTAGTATTTTCAGTGTAAATGGCCGAAATATTTCAATGTCCCTATGAAGGAGAGTTCAATTTTAGACATGAAATTTTTATATGAGTTCAGTGGGTCCAATAAATTGTTTCATGTTCTTTATTGAAATATTTAATTCAAAAATAATCCTAAAAATGATTTATAAGTTGAATGGAAAGTTCAATTTAATTTCCTTCGAACCAGGATTTCCTAGAGAGCTGGTGAAATGGAAGAGTAACTGTTTTGGGATATATATCTCTTATATATCCTAACTAACAATTTCATAATGGATATAAAAATGTATAAAACGTGTTTTATGCATCAATTATGTAAAGGAAAAGTTAATAGAAACAATTACACCTATGGTAGGTTTATCTCAAAGGTACAAAAGAAGAAGGAGGTGGATCTCAATGATAGATATGTTGTTAAATTCTATAGATTTAATACTATTTATCCTCCACTATTTAAGACAATATTATACTACTAGGATGATTTATCATAATTGTTTATACTTATTTTATATTAAATTGTAGATCAATAGGATTCATCCCAAACCTCACCAACTAGGGATAAAACACATACTATGATGGTTCCTGTTAAGGTGGTTTTGGAAAGATTAGATTTCAGATTAGAGCCTCAGTTTTCAAAATTACATTCTACTATAGAAGACAAAGTTCATAGATGAGAAAAAATAAGTTGTTAATTTTATTGAATTAGGTCCTCATTTTGAGCCAATTTTTGAGATAGTTGTTGTAGTTCATGAGAACATAACATTTGAAACATTGTGTTGTGTTCCAGTTGCATTAGTTAGAGTTGAACAAGAGGAGGATCACTATGAAGATGAGCCAATTTCTATAAGAAATATTTCTCATGGAGAATAATGATATTTCTCACACTTAGGAGTTCCTACAATCACCTCCTCTAGTGAATGAAGCTGCACCCTCAGCTAGTAAGAGTTTGAAATGTTCGAGTATGAAAATATTTACCTATTATCTAATGAATGAGTATGATATTCTAAGAGACGATTATAATGAGCCGAAGAAGGAGATGCCATCCTCTAAGGATGATATCATACAACTCAAGGTGAGTAATGTATAAAAAGATAATTTTTAAAATTTAGTGGGGATGATGGAAAGCAAAATAGATTTAATCAAGATTAATTAGATAGTCCATTATGTGAAACATTTTTCTCTTATATAAGTGAATAATATTAAGGAGTTTAAATCTGAAGTGAGTTGACTGAAAAATTCCAATGCTACCAATTCAATGATTACTGAGCATAGAGTAATAGTTTTATCTCAACGAGAGATGATTTAAAATCATTATATGGTTGAATATGATTTTATTATGATATAGTTGATGAGATTAAATGTTTTAGGTTTAAAATTAAGGAATAAATTAATTATTTAAATAGTGTAGTGGTATGTAATATTGATTTATTTAATATGTTCTAACATGGAACCACTTCTTTATATACAAATTCAGTGGTTCCAAAATTTCATAATCAGGTTGATCATATGCTATTTGAGTTGAATTATTTTTTTCTATAATTCAATATATTTTGTGTTTTTTGATCACACCAGTGATAATGTATGATTTCAGGAAATATTTTTTGGGTGAGTTCTTGGACACTTGAGAAGCTATTAGATATAATTGTGTTAGAATTGGCATTTCCTTGACTAACACAACAAGTTATATTGAAGAATCTATTGGTGAAAAGCTAAAAGATATCCTTAGAGTTTCTCAGAATTTTCATAGAATGATTTATAGGTATATTGGTCGTGTAAGAAAAAAATCCTCAGTTACTTATAGATATGACGATAAATATTTATAAGTTTAACTAAGGGACATACTTTGAAGTGGATTCCAATTTTTTTTAGTACGAATAAACTCCACCTATTTAAATTAATACTACCAGAAAAAATATTTTTATTTATAAGCCAATCAAGATTATCTATTTTGTGAAATGTGTAATTATACATTCCCTAGTTCTATATGCTCTAATTTCCTATGTGGATGATAAAATGGAACTTGAAACCTGTGATTTAATCCGAAAACCACTAGATCGTGTTATTTAAAATGTCAATCAATCTTTAGTGGAGTATCTAGAAAATATGGAAAATAATATTAAATCTATTAATGGTATAATGATCAATATGAAAGGATATGATGACCACATTTTATAAAAGTTTTATTTAGAACTTACAGCTATTTCTTTAGTTCTCACCCTGATTCCTTATTTAGTTCCTCTAAATTTTTCTCTAGACAACTTGTGTCATTCAATGTAATGCTAAGTAATAGTAGAAAAATATTTTCTCTAATGCATTGAAAAGAATAAAATGATATTTCAAAGTTCTAAATGTTAAATATAATTAAATTATTTAATACTTATATAAATGATTTGTTTTATCTATGAGGTAGAATAACTCTTAGACTAGTTCCCCTAGATTCATTTAGAGGCACCAAATAGAGAGTTGATGTTTTTTATGTTACAAAGATAATTTATCAAAAAATAGTAATATAAGGTGGATTTTTCTTTAGCTACTAAGTTGTACAGGAAATAAATATTACCCTGAGACCATCTGAATAAGTTATCCTTTATATAGTTATTGTCTTATTGTCATGACCCCCTCCCCACAAAGTGTACCCCTCCTGGGTCGGAAATGTGAGAAGGGAGATAATGACCCCCCCGAGTCCTGCCTCTAGTAGGCCCCAGGTTGGCGACTAGCACCGAGGGTATAGTAAACACACAAATGGCAGGCATTACCCTCTAAGAGAACACGTGGGGAAGAGAGAGATAACATAGACACCAACCAAATCCAACTCATAACTGAAATATAAAAGAAACACAAGTACATATATGAAATGACATGAAAAAGTACTACAACTGAAAGGGAAAACTACAAGTACCCAAAAGAAAGTAAAAAGACAGCGACCACAAGCCTGAACAGCTCCCCCAACCACAAGCTAGTAGTAACCAGCTTGATCTCCAACCTGATCCATGTGACCTGAAAAACAGTTTATATATACGTAGGGTGAGTATAATAGTATACTCAGTAGGATCCTCCCCGAATCCTCTCATGAAAAAGTAAAGAAATCATGCTAAAGCACAGTGAACAAAAAGGGAAACTAAATCGTCACCTAAACAAGTATACTAAGTTCCCAACCTCACCATGGCTACTCTCACCAAGTAACTCATAAAAGAATTTAGCATATAGAAAAGAATATCAAGGGTAACTCACTACTACTTCCCAACTAGTTTTACACTTTTCCCCAACAACATATTTCCCATGCATCTCTCTCCAAACGCTTGCCCGTATACACCTGGGCTAAACTCCACAATCTGCACCACGTGTACCACAATGACTTTCCCACAGAAAACTGGGCTAATCACCACACCATCCTCACATCCAAAAGTAATCAAGTAGTTTCTAGGAGCCACCACAACTTGCATAACGTGTATCATATGTCAGGTATTATACCTCAAGCCATTACAGCCCATACGCCGAGTAAGGATACTCAAGCCATCACAGCCTATACACGTTACACCTATAGTAGTCCATAGGATAGTATATCCAGAATATATGTGTGTGAATAACCAAAAGACATTACAACCATCTACACACATATAAGGGGAAAACTAACCACTATGCCTAATGGAACTAGTATCTACCAAGAGAAGAGAGCAGGGTCAAAGGGGGTAGTCAGCCATTCACCCTCCCATTGGAATGTTGGAAAAAACACCCCCCAGGGCTCAGAATCCCCGGGGTACCAGTAGCCCTTACTGACAGTGTGGAGTAGCGTATAGAAACAAAAAAATTATATGATATATTATAACTCAAAACCACACTATGGGCATAACCTAGTCTTAGACACAACTCCAGCTAACGTCTCTCGGACTCCAGGCTGCCACTTCTAAGACTAGGTATCCTATAAGAAGACAACCATTTAAAGGGATTTATTAGATTAATTCATTACCTTTTTATCAATTCCATTGTACGTTAATTAATTATTCAAACATTAATTAACCATGTACAATTCCACATTAAATTCCATTAACATCACATCCAAAAACCACTGTCCCTTCAAAAATTCTCAACCTCATCATTAAGTTTCAACAAACTCTAACCCCATTGGTTAACATCATTTATTAAAACATTCATTATAGAATTACTTTCCCAAATTCCCAGGCATTCTAGAAAATAATCCTACGCTACTAAACACAAGGGGCTCAACACGGTGAGTAGATGTACTACCTGTCGAGTCTTTGCCTAATATAGACAGAGCATAAACCCATTCTCCCTTGAGAGGAAAAACACAGAAAGTACGTGGCATAACCCGTGTGTCTTCACCTCTTTCAGAAGATGGGTAAGCAAGATCAGCTACCTTGAGCAGTGGGGAAATGTAAAGCAGATAAACAACCAAACAAAGCACCAAGAATCCAACAATCACATGCATCCCATTCCATCAACCCTGGTGTCCTCCCTGACACCCACATGCATAAACCGATGCATCTCGCCACTCTAGGCGTCATCCACTACCACAACCATAAGGCCTCCATGCCCTCCCATCATAACATCCATCCAGGATCACATCACAACACAAGTAGCAGGAAAGTAAACATCCCATCAAATTGGGATCTTGGACCTTTTACAAGGCATCCAGCCTTCAAACAACAAGTACCAATAGATTTCAGGTTTACTAACCAACTGAATTAAACACGTACATCAACATCAATCTGATTAACATAAAATGGGAACAACAACCACATCAACAACAACTGGATTCGTTTAGATGCCTCTTTATCATTAACCAATTAATTATCAATTAATTTCGGCTTTACGTTATTTATCAATTTCATCAAGAACAACATGCTAACAAGAAAGTCAGAGATATTAAACTATCTAGCAAATCAATAGGTGAACCGTTATCATGGTACAAAGCAACAACATGCGATCAAACCAAATATTTTAATCCGGTTCAAGTATTTAATTAGGTCAATTTCATTGTGATCCAAAGGGATAAATCATGATAACTCTACGATTGAACATAAACAATTAGAGAAGACATGAATATCCTACCTCAATGGTTCTGACGGAAACCACAACGGTCGATGAACGCCCAAGAAGACCGGGCCGATTCACCAAGGATTCTCCCTATATCTCTTCTCCTAACACAACCAAGACCAAAGCTCATCATAAACGAAATCCACAAACTTAAATCTACCCATAATAGTCATAGATCTAAGATCTCGAGAAAATAGGAGGAGTAAATATAGGTAGATCTAAGAAACCAAACAAAAAGGATCACATACCTCGAGAAACCGACTTAAATTCGCGAATAAATGCCTCTGGATCACCTCCAAAACGCTTGGGAGAGGTTATTCTACCTCAAAGGATGGTATTCCTGAGTTATGACCGCTTAGAGGATTAAACGAACCATTTAGAGGAAAAAGAGTTCAGATCAACAATTTTAGGATCTAACTTTAAGTGCCCGCACTGTTAGTCTGCACAGCTTAACAAACCGTGCACTAACCATGCGTTAGCTTCTGCCTCGCCAACCACTCCTCGCACGGTTAGGCTGCATGGTTAGACAAACCATGTGCTAACTGTGCGTTATCCACTACCTCAAAAACCAACCTTGCACATTTTGGCCACACGGTTTGACAAACCGTTCACCTCCCGTGTGAAGGCCATAACCCTTTATATTTTCTTAAAAGTCCACCCAAATGCACACCAAGTCACATTGAACTCCCGGAACACCTCAATCACCACATTTTCACAAAGGAATGGACCAGAGAGGTCCGAACCATTACATTAGATACCTCTCAAAACATTCTCATCCTAGAGAATCCAAAACTAACCTAAAGAGAAAACGAACCAGGGTCTGAACAACCACCCAATGAGATACCTCTCAAAAGAGATCAAGCCACCAAAGTAAAAAAGGGTTCTATCTCATAAACACGAGAGTTTCAAAACCACATAAGTTACAATGATACATGAAAAGTGTTAAACATCAAAAAAATCTGGGTACTGAGCACGTATCTGTGACTCACGTTCCCATGTACTCTCCTCCAAGAAACCGTGTCACCACAAGACACGAACTAAAGGGATAGAATGCCCATGCAACACCTTCTCCTTGCGGTCTTAGATCTCCATAGGTCGCTCCTCAAAGTTTGTATCATCATCGACCTCGATCTCTCCCCAATCGATGATGTGAGAGTCATCCTGAAGATAACGATGGAGCTATGATACATGGAAAACATCATGTATCCGACTCATCTGATGGGGAAGTGCTACTCGGTACGCCAAAGCTCCAACACGAGCTAACACCTTGAAAGGCCCAACAAACCGCGGAGAAAGCTTACTTCCACGACCAAACCTTCACTGACCATGACGGGGAGTCTCCTTCAGAAACACATGATCCCCAACATTAAACTCTAAGGGTCTCATTCTTTGATCAGCATATTATTTCTGACGATCTTGTAGTGTCTTCATCCTCTCACGAATCACCTGATCCATCTCGGTTGTATTATGTAATAGTTACGGTCTGAGAATTGCTAATTCTACGACCCCAGTCCAGCACAACGGAGAATGAAAAGGTCGGCCAAACAAGGCTTCAAACGGTGTCATACCGATGGTGGAGTGAAATCTATTATTATAAGAGAACTCCACCAAGGGTAAGTGCCTCATCCTTGATCCTCCAAAATCAAGAACATAAGAGCACAACATGTCTTCAAGAGTCTGGATTGTTCGCTCCATATGACCATTGATTTGAAGATGAAAAGTATTGGTAAGGCATAGCTGAGAACTGAAAGCATGTTGGAGACCTCTCCACACCCTGTAGGTAAAATGAGGATCTCGATCAAAAATTATCATCCTTGGGACTCCATGAAGTCTCACCACCTCCTCTAGATACTGCCTTGATAAAAATTCCACTGAGATTGACTCTTTGATTGCTATAAAGTGGGATGATTTTGTTAAACGATCCACTACCACACAAATAGCATCATAACCTCCCAGAGCTCGAGGTAAACCAGTAACAAATTCCATTGAGATGTTCGACCACTTCCACTGAGAAATCTCTAATGGATAGAGAAGACCACCAGGAACACGGTGTTCGGACTTCACCTACTGGAAGACTAAAAATCGAGACACAAACTCTGAAACCGTACGCCTCAGCCCAGGCCACCAAAACTGACTCCTCAAGGAATGGTACATCATTGTCACACCAGTATGTACTGTTAAAGGAGAACTGTGGAACTCCCTGAGGACCGTCTCATGCATCGCCAATGGAACAAAAATCCTTCCATGATACAACACTCTTTTTTTTTCGTCCTCCGTCGAACCATCAGGGGCCTCACCACAAACAACTCGGTCATTCCAGACCTCCACCTCTAAATCCCCCAACTGAAACTCTTCCACCTTCTGTATCAGGGATGACTGTACCGTCATCTGAAAAAGACAACCTCTATCCCCAACAACTCCCATATCAAGATTCAATGCTGACAGTTCTTCCATTACTCTCCAAGAATCACCAGATTCACGCACAACATCACCACGTGACTTTCAGATTAGCACATTAGCCACAAAATGCCCTTTTCCAGGTGTATACGATATTTTGAAGTCATATTCCTGTAATAACTCCATCCACCGACACTATCATAAGTTCAAGTCACACTGGGAGAAAACATACCTCAAAATATTATTATTAGTGAAAACCAAAAAGCGTTCAACAATGAGGTAATTTCTCCACAACTTCAGATAAAACACCACGATAACCAGATCAAGATCATGGGTGGCATAGTTGTGTTCATGGGGACACAACTGTAGAGACGCGTAAGAAACGACTGACCTCTGTTACATAAGAACACAACCTAACCCCAGATGTGAAGCATCACAGAAGACATCAAACTGAACTCCTTCAGCTGGAAGACAAAGGAATGGATCACTTTCTAACTTCTCATTTAGATAGTCAAAAGTTTCCTAACACTGATCAGTCCATATGAATGCCTGATCCTTCATAGTCAAAGCTGTCAGAGGATTCACAACCTATGAGAAATTGGCTATGAACCTCCTGTAGTAGCCTGCAAGACTGATGAAACTTCGAACCTCTGACACTGTCTTAGGAGCTGCCCAAGACACAACTGCTTGAATATTCGATGGATCCACAACTACTCACTATTGGGACACAACATTCCCCAAGAAATGGACTTCTCGAGCCCAAAACTCACACTTCAACAACTCCCCGAACAGCTGATGTCGACGAAGAACTCCCAAAACAGCTCGTAGATGCTCTGCATGCTCCTCTTCAGATGTGGAGTACACAAATATTTCATCGATGAAAACCACCAAAAACTTGTCCAGGAACTCACATAACACATCATTCATAAATCCCATGAACACAACTGGATCATTCGTCACACCGAACAACATTACAACAAACTCATAATGCCCACGATGACAACAGAAAGCAGTCTTCGGGATATCCTCATCCTTCACACACATTTGATGATATCCTGACTGCAAGTCGATATTTGAGAACCAACTTGCACCCTTCAGTTGATCAAATAAATCATCAATTCGCGAAATAGGATAGCGATTATTTATTGTCACTTTGTTTAAGAGATGATAATCAATACAAAACTGAAAACTGCCGTCGGCCTTCTTCACGAACAGAACTGGTGCACCCCATGGGGACACACTTGGTCGAACAAAACTGCACTTCAACAGACCATCACACTGTATACACAACTCTCGTAACTCAGAAGCGGCCATCATATATGGATACATAGAGAAAGGAGAAGCTCCTGGCTGTAGCTCGATCCCAAACTCGATCTCTCGTCAAGGGGGTAATGCAACAACCACTTCTGGATAGACATTAGGGTACTCCTCTACGACCCCAGGAAACTCCAACTGCTGAACCTCTGAAGAACACAGCATCATATCAGCCTCCTTGGACGATAAGGATGGAACACGCCTTTGACCCATCTGAGGATCTCACTCACCAACAAACACCACTGGATCTACATCTGCACCAAAGAAAATGACCTTCTTACTAAAGCAATCCATTATAGCCTGCACCGAATACAACCAATCCATGCCGAGGATGACATCATATTGTTGGATCCGTAAACATATGAAATCTACCCAAGAGTGGTGTTGCCCCAACACTAGCTCATAGTCTCTACATACCTCAAACAAGTCAGCTCAACCTCCAACTGGCATAGTCAACGCCAAGGGCACTGGAAGCCTCTTTACCTCAAGTCCCAAAGCATGAAAAAAGGTAGGTGATATGAAGGAGTGTGTCACTCCTGAAACAAACAAGGAATACACCAAGGTAGAAAACAAGCAAAGGGTACCTCGAACGACATCCGGATCGTCTGGTGCTGGCAAAGCTAGAGCATGAAGCTGACAACGACCTCATCTACGACCTCTCTGACCCTGATGACGACCACCACCATGGCCTCGCTCTGCTCTCTGAGGATGGGGAGAATCATGGGACTGTCCTCTACCTGCCCCATCTCTCCTCTGGTGATATAAAGTTGGTGCAACTGGCTGATGCTGCCTTGGATGGAACTGCCTCAAAGGAGGAACCTGGAGCGTAGCACCTTGTGCATGATGACCGCTCTGAAAGGTCGGGCCCTCCTGCTGCTGATGGCCACAACCACCACAATAAAAACAAGCACCTGATTCCTTGTCATAGGCCTAAGAGTTGCTGCCTCCAGAGAAACAAGATATGAAGGGATGTGACCTACCCCTGGATGAACGAAAACTCTTCAGCCCTGAAAACCGGGAACCCCGGACCACAACTCTGCTTTGTGAGGAATCATGCTGATTCCCCTATCATGATGACCCAGTCCCGACCAATGTCCTCTCGACAACCTTCTCCCTCGCCAGCACCTCAAGATATGTCTTCAACATAAATGGGGTGACCTGCCACTGGATCTCTAGACATAAAGCCTCCTCGAAATACCTTGCCCTTTCCTTCTCATCTGGTAATAGGTCCTAAGCATATCGTAAAAGTTTCCTGAAATGGATTCCAAACTCTCGAACATAGGAGATCCCCTGTCGAAGGGTAAGAAGCTCCTGGCGACTGGATGCCTTTGCAGTCGAGGAAAAGAACTCGACTCTGAACTTTTCTCGGAACTCCTCCCATGAGATCGCTGACTCCTCACGATCCATGAGGAACAAGAACCACCACTACCTTGCTTCTCCACGCAGCATCGTCACAGCTAAGGACACCCAGTTTTCCTTACAAGCATGGATCTAACTGAAGCCTATCTCGACCTCCTCGAACCAGTATTCCGCGACTGCATCTGAAACGGAGCCCTTGTACTTCTGCAGGCTCTGGCTCTGAAACTCTCGGAGTATCTTTCTCCAAGTGTCGTCGTCGTCAACCTCTACCATGCGGCGACCTGCTGGAACATTCTACTGTACATATTCTATGCAAACCTAACGAGGACGTCGACCTGGAGCCATACCTGCAAAATAAAAAACACTTAGAGATCCTATGCTTGGAATATGGAAGACTCAACATTTATTAATTAATTGTTTAATTTTTATTCATTTTAGGTTAACCTATCACAAGGTCTACCCATTAAAACATAGGCACAAAGAAGAATGATGTATGATCCTTTCCTAGGTCTCTACCCTGCAACTTGTATCACCTTGTTTTGTAGCCATTGTAAACTTAAAGGTCCGTGCATCAGATCATAGGGGGCCCTAAACGCCTTTGTCTCAACAGGTCTCCAGTGTTTACCTCACTTGATAAACATGAATGACACCATTTCCCTACCAACCTATGCAACCTCACATGTGCCTAACTCCAAACTCCATCCTATCCATCAACTAGAACTTTGATACCAGTATGTCACGACCCCCTTCCCAAAAAGTGTACCCCTCCTAGGCCGACAATGTGAGAAGGGATATAATGACCCCTCGAGTCCCGCCTCTAGTAGGCCCCGGGTTGGCGACTAGCACCGAGGGTATAGTGAACACAAAAATGGGAGGCATTACCCTCTAAGAGAACACATGTAGAAGAGAGAGATAAGATAGACACCAACCAACTCCAACCCAGAACTGAACTATAAAAGAAACCCAAGTATATATATGAAATTCCATGAAAAAGTAATACAACTGAAACAGAGAACTACAAGTACCCAAAAGAAAGTAAAAAGGCAGCGACCACAAGCCCAAATAGCTCCTCCAACCACAAGCTAGTAGTAACCAGCTTGATCTCCAACCTGCTCCAAGTGACCTGAAAAACATTTTATATATACATAGGGTGAGTATAACAGTATACTCTCCCTAAAGCCTCTCGTTCAAAAGTAATGAAAGCATGCTAAATCATAGTGAACAACAAGTGAAACTAACTCTTCACCTAAACTGGTATACTATGTTCCCAACCTCACCAAGTAATGAATACAAGAATATAGCATATAGAAAATAATATCAAGGGTATCCCGCTACTACTTACCCACTAGTTTTCCGCTTTTCCCCAACGACATACATCATGTGAATCTCTCCCCAAAGGCTTGCCCATATACACCTGGGCTAAGATCCACAATCTGCACCACATGCACCACAAATACTTTCCCGCAGACACCTGGGATAAGAACCACACTATCCTCACAGCCAAAAGTAAACAAGTAGTTTTCGGGAGCCACCACATATCACATAACGTGTATCATACGTCAGGTATTATACCTCAAGCCATTACATCCCATACGCCGAGTAAGGATCTTCAAGCCATCACATCCTTTACACGTTACACCTATAGTAGTCCATAGGATACTATATCCAGAATATATATGTGTGTGAATAACCACAATCCATTACATCCCTCTACACACATATATGGGGAAAAATAACTGTTGTGCCTAATGGAACTAGTATCTACCAAGAGAAGAGAGCGAGGTCAAAGGGGATATTCAGCGATTCACCATCCCATCTGAATGTTGGGAAAAACACCCCCCAGGGCTCAGAATCCCCGGGGTTCCAGTTTCCCTTACTGAAAGGGTGGAGTAGCGTATAGAAACACAAAACGTACAAGATATATTATAACTCACAACCACACTATGGGCATAACATATTCTTAAACACAACTGTAGCTAATGTCTCTCAGACTCCGGGATGACACTTCTAAGACTAGGTATCCTATAAGAACACAACCATTTAAAGGGCTTAATTAGATTAATTCATTACCTTTTTATCAATTCCACTGTACGTTAATTAATTCTTAAAAAATTAATTAACCATGAACAATTCCACATTAAATTACATTAACATTACATCCAAAAACCACTGTCCCATCAAAAGTTCTCAACTTTATCATTAAGTTTCAACAAACTCCAACCCCATGGGTTAACATTCTTTATTTGAACATTCATTACAGAATTACTTTCCCAAATTCCCAGACATTCTAGAAAAGAATCCTATGATACTAAACAAAAGGGGATCAACACGGTGAGTAGATGTACTACCCGTCGAGTCTTTTCCGCTTATAGAAATAACAGAGACCCATTCTCCATTGAGAGGCTAAACATAGAGAGCACGTGGTATACCCCGCGTGTCTTCGCCTCTTTCGGAAGATGGGTAAGCAAGACCAGCTGCCTTGAGCAGTGGGGAAAATTAAAGCAGATAAACAACCAAAAAAAGAACCAAGAATCCAACAATCACATCAATCCCATTCCATCATCCCTAGGGTCCTCCCTGACACCCACATGCATAAACCGATGCATCTCACCACTCTAGGCGTCATCTGCTGCCACAACCACAAGGCCTCCATGCCCTCACATCACAACATCCATCCAGGATCACATCACAACACAAGAAGCAGGAAAGTAAACATCCAATCAAATTTGGATCTTGTCCCTTTCACAAGGCATCCAGCCTTTAAACAACAAGTACCAACAAATTTTAGGTTTGCTAGCCAACTGAATTAAACTCGTACATCGACATCAATTTTATTAACATCAAATGAAAACAACAACCTCATCAACAACAACCGGATTCATTTACATGACCTTTTGTCTTTAACCAATTAATTATCAATTAATTTTGGATTTATTTTCATTAACAATTTCATCAAGAACAACATGCTAACAAGAAAGGCATAAATATCACACTATCTAGAAAATCAAGAGGCGAACCGTTATCACGGTACAAAGAAACAACATGCGATAAAACCAATTATTTTAATCCTGTTCAAGTATTTAATTAGGTAAATTTAATTGTTATCCAAAGGGCTAAATCATGATAACTCTACAATTTCACATAAACAATTTGAGAAGCCACGAATCTTCTACGTCAACAGTTTTGACGAAAACCACAATGGTCAAAGAACGCCCAAGAAGACCAGGCCGATTCACCAAGGATCCTCCCTAGATCTCTTCTACTAACACAACCAAGACGAAATCTCATCATAAACTACATTCACACACTTATATCTACTAATAACGGGCATAGATCTAACATCCTGAGAGAAGAGAAGGAGTAGATCTAGGTAGATCTAAGAGACAAAAAAAAGGATCACATACCTCGAGAAAACGACTTCGATTCGCGAAGAGAAGAATCCAGATCACCTCCAAACCAATTGGGAGAGGTTCTTCTACTTCCATGGAAGGGTAATCCTGAGTTATGGCCTCTTAGAGGCTTAAACGAACCATTTAGAGGCAAAAGAGTTCAGATCCAAAATTTTAGCATCTAACTTTAGGTGCCTGCATGGTTAGTCCGTACGGTTTAACAAACCGTGTGCTAACTATGCGTTAGCTTCTGCCTTGCCAACCACTCCTCGCATGGTTAGGCCACACAGTTAGACAAACTGTGTGCTAACCGTATGTTAGACACTTCCTCAAAATCCAACCTTGCACGGTTTGGCCGTCTGGTTGGAAAAACTGTGCGCCTCCCGTGCGAAGCCCATAACCCTTTAGATTTCCTTAAAAGTCCACCCAAACGCACACAAAGTCAACTTGACCTCTCGAAACACCTCCAGCACCACATTTTCACAAAGTAATGGACTGGAGAGGTCCATGCCATTACACTTATGACTTTATTATTGCTTCAGGTTATAATCAATGAGTTCTCATCACATCTTCTCAAGATCCAAGGGAAAAATCATATACCAGATATAAAACCCATGGTACTCAAGATGTTGGTATGTTCATGATTCAACAAGTGATGTAATCTACTAATACCTCTCATTCCCCTCTTAATTTTATGTTTCCTAATCCTAAAACACCTTCCCAATATGAACTATCCACATTCTAGTGTCTTTAAACTATTATTTTTTGAATGTTTTTTATTTGGGTTTTGTGGATGTATTTTTGTACAAGTGTTAATAAATAATGACTTTTAAAAAAAAAATTATTATGTGTTTCTTAATGACTATTATGATTTAATTTGTAAATAGTTTTTTTTTCTTATAGATTTTTTTTTCATTTAATGTTTCATGTATTTCATTACATTTTTGAATGTATTATTTAATGTTACACAAGACATTAGTCTTTCCGTAATTCATAAACAGTTTTCACACTATACATAATCTGTTAATCACTATAACTATGAACTATGAGTGTTTTCCCTCTCAACTCCATTTCTTTTTAATGACACAAAATGGGGGAGAATTGTACTCAATGTTTAACAGGAATAAGAGAAGTATCTTTTTTGGAGATATTTACCAAAGCGGTAGAAGTCCTCCAAAGGGAAAATGTATAATTAAGGGATAGAAGAAAAGTAAAAACAAAACATTTTAAGATTAATATATATATATATATATATATATATTATTCAGTTTTCTAAAAAATCATTTTAAGTCTATTAAAATATCAGGTTTATTACTTTATGGGTTTTGGGATTATCAAAAAGGGGGAGATTTTTAGACTAAAATTTTTGTTCTTAAATAACCTGTGTACTTTAGGTTTTTATTATCTCAAGTACCCTTTATCTATTACTATTTTTTTAATTTTTATGTATGCTTATAATGTTTTATCATTATATAAGTTTGTAATTTTTAAATATGAAATATAAGGACGTTTATTGATTTTTTTTTCTAAATATGGAATATCATTTATGTGGGGCATTGAAGTACATGGAATAATGGATATGTGATTCATAAACTTCATAATCCCCTATATGACTGATTAAATTATGTTAAATGACTATATCATGGAAAACGTTTCCTGAAAATCATCTACGCCGATGAATCGCCTACGTGAGAAATCAGTTATATCGATCAAATGGCTTCATGAATCAGTTATGTGTAGTAATAAACTATGTTTTTTAAGAACATAGTGAAAGGGGATATGTGGTTACAAGAAGTTATGCAATTCATTCAGTTTCACGACCAACAAGATTATGTGAAGTAAATAGTATACATGAAAAATGCATATGATAATTTATCTACATAGATAAATTGACTACATAAAAAATGCATACATGGATCAATTTGGTTATGATAATTCAAATATGTAGATTTCTACTACATGGTGATCTATAATCAATTATGTTACTCTATAGCCAACTATTTATTACTTTTCATGTACTTACAAAGGGAATTAATTCTATTAGGATCTTATTAAATATTAGATTACAAATTTATGGTAAACAAATATAATATAAAGATCCAGGTACTGACAAAATAAGAAGGTTCCAGGATAATTTAAGGTCCAGTACTGTTGTTGAGGTATTTTCTGTAGAAGGTTGTGTGGAATTTAAATTCAAACTCTAGATATTATGGACCAGATTCTGTGGGATTAAAAGATACATTTATCATGTTTTTTCATGTGTAGTGAATAAGATATAATAAAAAAGAATAGATGAACCAACACTATAAACTTGGAATAGTCTATCTTTAATCTATTTGTACACAGATCTATTTTACTCCAAAATAAGAAGAAACATCACGATCTATATTTACGATATCAAGATCATATTTGCGGTCATTTCAGAAGTCTCTAATCAAGATTCATTATTTTTCTTATTATCTATCACATATATTTATTCTATTCTATTAGTTGTGTCTTACATCTATGAGCCTCAAACAATCTATTTATTTTCTCGCTTTGTGGGGGTTCCTGGTAAATTATTCTTAAAGGCTAGTTTGTTTTTGAAGCATTATCGAATCCATGTAGAATGATCCTAGTGTTTTAAAGAGTGTTTAATTCTTTCACAATGTCATGAAGTCCTTAGGAGAAGGATTGTAAGTCATTGGTAAAATTATTGGTATAGTGAAAGTCACTATGATCTTATAGTTTAGTGTTGGTAGAGTGTACTATATGATTTTTGTTAACATAAAAATAATAAATATCTATGTTTGATTGATTTTCTTTGTTCTTTTTTTTTATATTGGATGATTTCTTTATGATTTTTTAAAAGTTAATCATATCTTAAATATAGTAGTATTCTATGTGAATAAATTTTGAATAAGTAAATTCAACCCCTATTATGCCTTAGTAAAGCCAGTTTTCGACCAACACATATATTTAGTAGAATACATTTGGTAGTTCTATGTCTTCCATTTTACAGATCATCATCTAGTTCCATTCAAATGACTATGTATCTTCAATAAAATGGTTCTGAAACTTTTCAGATTTGTGTTTTTAGGAAACCAACACCCATAAGGCTGAAAATTTTATTTTATTATAAAAAATAAGAAGAATAAATGTCATAGGGGATGAAAGTGGTGACTTCCAAGTATATCCCACTTAACAACAATCATACAATCATTTGGAAGAGAAATATTGAAAAATTAAACAATATTAGGCTTATTAGGATCCCCCTTTCTATCCAATATGTCAACTGCAAAATTAACTTCTACCCATCTGTGGATCTCCTCAGTACCTTGGATAATTAATTCCCTTATCTTCTAAATCAAGTACACCAAGTTCGATGGAGTATTTATCCTACCTCATATGAGACCCCCTAACAAGTTGGATTTGGATTCCACATTTTCAATGTCACTGTTACACTACCTACACATCTTTAGTCCACTTTCCATATCCCTCACATCGACTTCCATTGAGTTTCCTAAACCATAGAAACCGATAAATCCCAAAATGAAAGATCCTATTCAATATCTCAGAAGCCCTTCACCTCTTATATGACTTTCAAATAAGGATCCATCAATATTAAGTTTGAGAACCACCTTCATATAATTCCATCTAACTAATATCCCTTTATCAGTCCCTTATCTTTTTTAATTTTCTGGAATTGACCTAGGAATAAATCCACTCTAAGATAATGATGGACATATATTGTCAATTTGGCCACTTAGTTCATCCAATAATGATCTTTCCTGTAGTTTCATAAGACATTGTGAAATGTGTTTTCCTTCTATTTCTCTATTTCTAATTTAATGGTGACTCCCCATTCCAAATAAAGAACCACACCCATTTCTTTAGACAATTCACACATCTGAGTTCCATCTAGTAATAGAGGTCTTTCTCCTATTCCCCTCAACTATAAGATTCATATGACCATTCCAAAAACTTTATCTTTCACTAGCTTATTTTTTTCGACATGAAATGACCCGTCCATACATATTTTTTAGAAACAATGACGCACCACTATCATATGCTATAACCATGACCACCTGAGTGAATCTCCCACCTTCTATAAATATTCATCCATTTTTTCATATGTTTATAGAAGCTATATTCTAATGAACATAGACTATTTTAAATTCCTTACATTTATTCCTTGTCTATATGGGACTGCCACTTCCCTAATGACTATATAGTTTCTTAAAAAAATTACCAACCCCCACTTCAAAACACTGAGCGATAAAAACCCTATAGTTAACTTATGTGACTCAAGTTGGTTGGAAAACACTTGTTTTCTTTGAAATCCACCACCTTTCACCTATAGAATAGATGGAACCTCAATAATATAAAACCTCTTGTAATAGACCTTTAAATTTTAGAAGTCCTACTACAATATATATTCCCCTTTTATAATGCTATATTTCTAACAGGGGAACCATCCAAATTCCTTCAACTTGAACTTCCACCACCTGAATTAGATCAAGTGATTTCCATATATATTAAAATCAAATAATCCTCTCAAATTAGACACCAATTCACCTAGTTACACATTATATAGAAAATCATCTTCCATACTTTAATAGTGTTTATTTCCACTAATCCCCTAATTACATCTTACTAACCATTAAGTTGAAATTAAAAACCTTCAAAGAGTAACAAACTAGAATCAACATTGTTTTTAGCTTCTTCCATTAATGCATTAAATCGAGTCTAAAACATTGAAATTGTAAACTTTATAAATAATTACTCCCACAAAATCTAAAAAAACATAAGGGAACAATGGTTGTCTTCTGGAAGTTTTCAGAAGACTTTTTACCATGTTCAGAATGAATTTTCGAGAAATAGAACATGCCTCCATACACAATAACAATGTCGGAAATTCTATTTACCTAGAACACCATGGTATCACTCCTATGTTCTTAAGAAAATTTATTTTATAAATATATTAATCTACAAGGAAAATGTAATCTAAGAATATTATAACTAAGATTTAATTTTTATTCTTTATAAACTTCCTTCCAAATATTTTTGAAAACATGATTTAATACCCCTTGTTTTGTAAATTCATAACATTGGAAACTAGAATATAAAACTTCTGATTGATACATCCCCCATGATTCATCATCCAAAACTAGGAAGTCTATACACCCTAGCCACCACACTAATATATTCTTTTAATGGATTTTGTATCCTCATGTCTATATTTCAATGAAGTGTTAACAATAAATACATACACACAACATGAATAACATAAACAGAGGAATACCACACATTAAATTACAAGGATGTAGAAAAAAGGTCTGAACTACATGTATCATCACTATTATCATATACAATATAGTTTTTATTACTCTTATTTAATATATAGTTAAAATATTTTTATTTTATTCAATAATCTTAAAACCAATACCTACATTTACCTTAGAGTTCAACCATGAATTATTTTGAATCAATGGATTGTGGTGCCTCAATTTAACTATTTTTTTGAGTGCTCTAACTATGACACATTCCTTTCACATCCTCTTAGAACAACCTATTATTATGGTGTTTAATACTATTTCCCAAAGAGATAGAATGAATTATTTATTACAATTATTATATCTCATGCCACTCTATCACAATTATCTCATACCATCATGGTTGGATTCCTATATTATGTTAAAAATATCACAAATAGTCTGTTTCCCTTGTAGTTTTATTCATATGATTTATTTCCCAAATTATGGAATATGTTTTTCATAATTAATATTTATTATTACCCACAAATTTCTGTTCCAAGGGATTCTCAAAATCACTTTACATCCCTAATTTTTGTCACCAATGAGGTTATAGGTTCTATTGATGTATTTTATTATTACAATGAGCAAAAATCTTATTAATCTTCTCATTATCCACACCTATCATAACAGGTGGGTTATGAAAGTGAATTATCACCTCAGGGTGATGCAAAAATTTAATTTTTGGTGTGTTATATGAAAATATATTTGGGGGTCTTTTGAAAAGATGGGAGACATAAATCTATTATGAGAGTGGGATAGAGGATTATTTGATGTTTTCATGAATTATAGTCTTTCATATTATGTTTTATATCTAGGGATTTGTTCTCTATATAAAATTGATGTGTTTGTACATTTACAAATTAGTTAAAATATAATTGTTCACAATAAAATTTTCCATCTCTCACTTTTCCATATTTATTATTATGAAAAAATATATTATTTATATTGAAATTATGTAAAACTTTCAACTAAAATAACTGTTTTTCAAAAGCATTTACTTGACTTCATATTTCTAGCCCAGGAAACCTACTATCATATATTAGATGTTCTACATCCACTTCATAAAATCTATGATAATATTTCTTGAAAAAAATCATTTTTTTTGGAAATAAAGAAAAAATGAGGGAAAGATAACAAAAAGAATGATTAATTGGTCAATAGTTTTATTTTTAATGGATGAAATATATGTAATGAAATATATAAAATAACATAAATATGTCATAAAAGAATATAATAATGAAATTTTCTATGTTATTTGATTTTTATCCTTATATATAATAATTTATATGAGAAATACTATTATTCAGACAAATTATTTTCCAATGAATAAAGAGTCACTCTATTAAAAATGAGAGGAGTTTTATCTCACTTAAATGAGAAAATAAATTATTCCTCAATTCATTTACAAACTTGTATCAAATATGAGTTCATGATATTTTCCCCACATGTTAATTTTCATAGTTTGGTGCTCCATCATACCAAACATATAGCCTCAATGATTTCACTACAAACAAATCCAATTTAGGTTCCATATTATGTGTAATGAAATTATGTTTTCTTATATGATCTATTAGTAAATATACATGAGATCCCATGTATGAAATCAAAGTAATGAATATAATAGTGAAATTTATTTATTGAAGTGTTTGGAATGAACTTTAGTTTGGTAGTGTTTTGGAACTATAAATTTTATTTCATTATCTTTATTTCCCCACTTCCATATCAATCATAACTAGTTGTCTATTCTCTTATACCAGGGATGAACTTGTAGGATTCTGTTGTTATGTAATCCAAATTTTTCATCACATTGTTTAAATTCCCCTAATATTTTCAATAGAAATAATCTATCTTATCATTATACTTTAGCACAAATAAAAATAGTGTCCAAAACGTAAATTAGGATCCAAAAATATTTCTAATTTTTTATTTATCATTTGCATCCACTTATTTACCTTAACATTGTTCTCCAGTAGAGTGAATAACGGGTATCATTTTGATTCATGTAGGTTATTTTATATTAAATAAATAATATAAAATGGATCATTTTGTAGATATATAGTAATTAAATAAAACAAACACGAATAGAACATATTCTGTTTACATTTTATTACAAACCTTATATATAATTTCATTCTATAAATGGAATGAAACATCAATTTTCAAATAAACACACATGAAAAAGGAAAGTTAAAATTTTCTCTTTCTACTTGATATTGAGAAATAGAAAATCTATAAGAGGAATTTTTCCAACATTTTCCCCTCTAATAACGTATATTTCCCTTTATATAGTTTATCTATTAATAGATATTGACAATAGTATATTGGTTTTATAGGTGTAAACTATTATATTAACATTCTTTTCAAAAAAAAATTTCAACCCCTATTACATTGATTTTTTATAGTGATAATATCAAATGAATCATGATATTAAAAGAATGCAATTAATTTTTAGGCCCTAAAGAGAAGTTCCTAAATCTACATATTTATTAATATCGAACCTCTCAAGAAAAGATAACTGAAAATATTTTGCATCATCCATCCAAAATGATCTCATGTAATGTTTTGATTATTTAATTCATTTGAGAATCATATAATTCAATATATGTCCATTAAAAAAAGGTAAGCATTCACATATAAAAAAAAATATATATTGATTTAAAAAAATTGGTTTGAATATTTTTGAAAAAGGAATGTGACAACATTTGATCTCATTACAGCCTTGTATAGATTGATGATGAGACTATTTATATCATCCTAAGTAAACCTACTATATATTTAGTGATAATAACTAATGTTGAACATGGTAATTTAATAACACTAGATAAATTTATCCAACCTTTTATATGCAACACCATGTTGGGAGAATAGAAAATTTAAAGAGTTGAATGTTTATCAAAAAATTAATTTTTCATGATCAATGTAATTTGTAACACATGACATGAAATTCACTAAAAATATAATATTCCACCAAACAATCATATATATCCAATAAAAAAAATCATGTCACACAATGAATCATTAAATTCACAATGGGGGATGTGGTGACCATATTTTTTCAGCATGATAACTGTTTGTGTAATATAAGGCTATGAAGAGTGTCATCAAATGCCTAGATGGTACAATTTCATAGTTCCTTACCCATGTACTTAGGGTTGAAATGAATCATAGTCATTATAAAGTAATTACAACTTTAATTGAAAATTCCATTTTAGATAAATGATTTATTTTATCAAACATTCCATGAGCATAATCAATTATATATATAAAAAATGATTTCAAAATCATTTTAACTACTCATATTAGAATAAAAGTTGTGAAAAAATTATATCATATCATAATATGTTATCAATAATGTCACACAAAAATTTTAAATAATTTAAAACACATTTTTAAAAAAATCAACCACATATAGTTACTCAATCAAAAGTGACTCAAGAAACCACATACTTTAAACTAAATAATTTATATTCTGATCCTGAGGATCCAATAAACAGAGAGAAACAAAGACCTATCATTAAAACCCATCAATATATGTTTGGTTATCATCAACCCTATGATTCCATGGCTATTATAAAATAATAAAATCATAGATAAGAGGATATTAGGATTTAAATGATAAAGGAATATAACATATTTGTAATTTTATGATAAAATATAGACTTGAATCGAAAGAAAAAAGAGAGGAGGTGGAAAGGTACCTTTTTATGGCCTAGAAGGTTCAAAATGGGGTTCTACCATTACAAAACTTAATAGAATAGAAAAAACCCACTTTTATATTCCATTTAATCAAATAATTAATATTTTAAATAACTTGGGCTGACCAAGTCATGATGTGACATTCCCTATCACAATGTGATGAGCCTCCCCACAAGTGAGGATGAAATCGTGACTCCTCTTACTAGGGTCATGTCATGGAGTAGAGACCCTACACAGATTGTCTTCTATGATTTGTATCTTGATCACAACACCCCCACTATTGAGTGGAGAACACATTCAGGACATGTCATATTCCCTCACATGATTATCATGAAGTCATGGACTCTTACTCATAAGTGTACTCTTACATAAGATCCCCCAAAAACCCGTATGGATGGTCAGGATGGGCCTAAAATTGTCATTTAATTCCCCATACATCATGTTCTCACCTATATCGGGACCTTTATATAGGTGTGAACCTACATGTATGAGTTCCCATAAGACTCTTATATATGGGACTTTTCAAAATATGGATTCACTAGACACTTATCATGTCATGATTCACTTTGGACATGATGTGACTACATCTCCATGATTTTTTTTGAAAAAACCCTTACTTTAAAATAATGAGAAATCACATCATTAGGCCACTATGACATGACATAACCCTCAAACAACCTCAACCCAAAAATACACCTCCAGACCTCCATGTTTCCATTCCTCTAAAGGAAACGACATCACACACACTCATTCCCTAGAGTAACAACGTGGTGTTTTTAAATGTTGCAGAACTCTATCCATAAACCAAAAACCACCTCAAAAACACCAACAAAACATAAAAAAGAATGAAACATAAGAATGAGAATAAAAATAAAAAAATAATATATATTTTACACCAAAATCACTATGTGGGTGATGTAACACAATATGATTTTTTTTGGGATGAAATAATTGTGATAAATATTATGTTTGATGCAAAATAATTATTTGGAAATAAATTATTACAATGGGAAAAAAGATCACCATCGATAATCACAATATTGAAAAGTTATTATAATGAAATATAACACATTCACAAATAGTTTTGGAACAAATTCACACATTATAGCACATAAGAATTTTTTACAAGGAAGTTGAAAATTACTATCACTGTATGTTAGTAATTGAGATAGATTTAATTATCCATAACTATTAGTTTTTTTTTATAATTTTAAAAAATGAAATTTGGTTATGACAGACTATATTTGTCACCTATAGTTTAAGATAATAGTGGGTTACATAAGATATGATGGATACTATTTATGACTTATTTTCTATCCATTATAAATATCTAAATTCATCATAAAATATTTTACTAAAAAATATACAATAATTTCTTTAACAATAAGAGAAAAAAATTATTTCATAAATAATTTCCATCAAAAAATATTTATTTATAAATAATAATGAACTCAATTCACTTCATTCAAAATAACATATTGATCATTACTATTTCTTTCAAAAAAGGACCACATGATCTTGATCTATCCTTTTAGATCCAAATTTAGTTCTTTTCCAATATATTGGTATTTTTATAAACTATTAATTTCAATAGTTATTATTATTAAATAATTTGTTAAGTTGTTTTTATTTAACTATTTTAATTTTAATAGTTTAGTTAATGATGTTCTTTAAATTTTTACATATCAAGAGTTTACGTACATAATTTTTTTTGTTTTAATATAAAAATAAACCTAAATTATAAGTCAAAAAATATTTAAAATTAGTACATTAATACTATTACTTATTAAATAGTAATATTTTACCAAATTATTAAAAATTAGTAGGAATTAATAAAATAAAAAAATATAGAGATAAATAATAACAAAATATTAAAAATTAGTTAATTAAAAAAATTAATAATATATATATTTAAATCTAATTTATATATTTAAAAAAATTGAAAACAAATTTAATTATTATTATAAAAAATATTAAAATATAGAATAAAAAAACCAAAAAATATAAAAACATTATTGGAAAATAATAAAATATCTTCAATATTCTAATAAAAAATAATATTTATAAATATTAACATTTATTATAGTAAAATAATAATAATATATCTTAAAATAAGAAAATTATAAAAAAATAGAAATTATAATGCCTTTATCGGGTTGTTCTGGGGGCAGGATGCTCCCTTGATTTCTTATAGGTTTGTGGTTCAATTTTCACTAGTTATTTATATATATTTTAATTCCACACTAAAGATATTTAATTCTCTAGCATTATAGGCGGATGTATCCATATGATATTTTTTCCCAATACAACTAGCATGGTCAAATGCAAGACTAGGAGCTCAACATTACGAAGAGGGGTCTACAAAGTTTATAGTTAAGACATGTAATCTAGGTGGTGGGGTTTCTATGAAAAAGGAACAAATTATAACAAATAAATTAATTATTTAATTAAAATATGTAATAAAATATAATTGTAAAAATTAGTAAAATAATTTTTATTCTAATTTTGAAATTCTAAAAATATATTAAAAATCATTAAATAAGGAACTAATTTTTTTACTATAATTAAAAAATTAGAAGAAGATATAATAATAACAATTAAAAAAAATTATGTATAGATTTTGAGTACTCATCTAGCAGTATAAATGTACACTCTACTCATTTAAAATTGAATGTATAATAAAAGATAAAATATTTTAAAAAATTAATTTATATATTTTCAATATAATAAGAAATTATTATAACATTATAAACATGGAATTTGAATACTAATTGAATATATTTTTAAAAAATGAGTAATAAATTATATAATAAAGTTTGAGAAAAAAATACATATTATTAAATATCAATATAGTTATTGAATGATTTTTTTTTAAAATTTGTAAAACATTAAATTGTAATAGAATCTTTATTTTTTAAAAAATTTAAAGTTACATAAAATTTATGATTCACTTAAACAAGAGTTATAATTTTTTATTACCAATTAATTAAATTTATTTTTTTAGAATATTTTTGATAGGGGAGAATGATTGTTGTTTTTTAAAGGGCCTTTATTGGATATATCATCAAAAAAATCTACACAGATTTGGAATAAATCCTATATTTATTGAGTGTGTTGATGTGTTTATTGTATTTGTAGCATAAAATACAAAAATCTATTTCAAAATGGATAATTATGTAGTATAGAATAAAATATTATGAGATTTATAATATTTCAAACTATTGGATGTCATAAACTAAATTTTGTTTTCTAGGAGGTCTCTATTTTTTTGAATGAATATGATGAATTTATTTTATAGAAAAATGCAATAAAATTGGTTCATAATCCATCAAAATATAAAAAATTAATATACAAGGCTGCTAGACACTTATTTCATGAAATGAAAATTTAGAATATTTATTCAAATTTTGAATTAGAACAATCAATTTTTTATTGTTTATATCTTTATTACTAGAGGGAATTACAATGTTTGAAAATTACTATGAAATAAAGTTGATTCATAATTTAGGTCTTAGTTATCCAAAGATTCATGTTTATTAAGATGATCAAATATTATTAACTTTCAAAGATGTGGACCATGAAAGTAAAATTACTTTAAATACAGATTCATTATACTAATTCTTATAAAACAGTTGATGTATTTTCCAATTACACATAAATGTTAGCATCATTTTATATACCACAACTTAAATTAATTCGTTTTATGCAATCAATCTAATATTTTTGCAAAATATATGTTAAATAATCCTTGTGATGGTGATTTATGAAAATAAATTGATCAGTTACATATATATTTTACTTCCGAACCACATAATATATGATTGGGTCTTTATATATAGTGGTTTTTTCTTTTGTTTCTTATTGTTTTAAATACTCATATTGGCCTTTTTTCTTAGCATTATGAAACTTACATCCAAGGAATTTTTCGTTGAAAAATCAACCCCTCCTCAGTTTTAAAGAAAAAAGGTGGATCACATATAATCATTGAGGGACTTCTCCCCATATCACCAATTGATTTTAGGATGGAACCATGAAATGGATAATGTTTTGGGTTAGGATTGTCTAGGCTAGGTAGATGATATTGTGACATATGGTATAATAGATATCATGCCTCATTATGTCTATGGTATGATAGTGGTTGTGATTCTGTTATGGGAATGAAGATTTGAGGGGTGTCACAAAAAGGATGTCAAATGATAGTAATGTTCATGCATAGAGGTGAATATAAAAGGAATAAAGTAATTAGGGAGGTTGTCTTATTAATATTTTAGGAGCACCACTTTATATGGAGGGTTCTAATATGATCTATGGGTTATAGAGTCAACAAGGTTAATGGTGGAAAATGGAACAGATGGAGAGATAATTGGTGTCTGCTTATCCACTTGAGAAGTTAAACTAATAGGTTGGAATCAAATTATTTTTCATACATGAATGATTCATTGATAACATCATGAGAAGGGGAATACATGAATAGTTGTGGGATATTGTCATGGACTTAGAAATGAGTTATTATTATCCTATAATCGAGGTTCACGATACCCGTACTCCTGGATCTAGTACTAGAAACACATTCTTTAAACAATATGATTGAAAAAAAGTAAGACATCCCAATATAAACTTTCCTAAAATGATTAATATAAACATTACATCATGAAATAAAAAAATAATATGATGAATGTAAGGTTTTGTGTCTTTGAGGATAAAACACTTAAGTGAATTATTGTGTGATAAATTTGAATATTTATCCATAATAAAACCATAATGAAATCAATTTTATCATTCTCATAAGTTATACTCATATTCATAACCTGGGGAATAAAATCATAATAAATGTGTGAGATCAAATTCTCAATAAGGGTAAAAACTCATCAACATGATATCAAGAATCAAATAAAAGTCATATGAAAAAACATAGTAAGAGGAGAAATATATTATTAAAAGAAAATAGAATAATAAGGGTTTTCCATAAAATATTTTATAAGGCCATGAAATATTAAATAAGAAAACATAATCTCGGGATTATGAGTGTAACATAATCAAACTAGTCCTTGGATAATAATAATATGAATATTAAAATATAGAATAAAAATAGTAATAGTAAATAATAATATTGTGAACAATGTTATGATGAACCACATCTAGGAAAAATATTGGGAACAAAGAAAAATGAAATAATTCCCACACACCATCTTGTGAACAGAGCTATGTGTGATCATGTCTATGGACCATCGTCTGAAAAGAGATTTATGTGATCATGCCCACACACCATCATGTGAACAAAGATATGAAATCATCTCCATGCATCATCATGTGAAAATTTTTATATGTGATCATTTATATATACCATCATGTGAAAAATGGAAAATCAGATCATTTCCCACACAACCATGTGAACAAAAAATATCATGATCATGTGCAAACCAAACATTATAAAGAAATAATAACATGATTATTTACATAGACAACATTCTTAAATCAAAAATTTTAAAAAATACAAAATACATTGGATGGAAATATATGACACACCACCCAATCACTCATACACATGTGTTCTAATTGAAAAATAATGCATCATATCATAAAAAAACTATGTAAATAAAAATGGGTTTTCAACATTTCATAATGGTATCACAAAAGTTAACCTCAATAATGTAAATTTTTGATACCCAAGATTGAATAATCCAAAAATTAAATTTTATAAGAACATTTTAGGGTGATTCATAAAAAATACCTCCCATGTAAATAAATCATCAATAGATAAAGGGGAATATAGTAGCAAAAGCATAAATTAGATTTTTGATAATGATTTTATATTTGTGATAAATTATAAAGTTATGAGTCACATTGAATAGTTATATTTAAAAAGTTTAGTAATGATAGATTGAATAGAATGAATTTCTAGAATCAATACTTATAAAGAAATATCAATAAAAGATCTTTCAAAAAGGAAATAAAGTTTTTATAAAGGTGAAGTGTTTTTTCTTCTGAAAACATAAAATTTTTAAATATAATTTCAATAAATAAGCATTGAAAAATACAAAATGTTAGAAAAAAGGAGAAGTTAAAATGTTGAAATACATTTACTTTGAAATATACTCTTCAATATTAAATATTTGAAAATACATAAAGGTTATCAAATAGAAATCAGGATTCGATTAAACGAAATTTTATTTTAAAAGTATTTAAATCCATTTATTTAATATATTAAGATACCATTATTTAAAACTCACATCATAGAATTAGTAAAAAAAAAATTTAAAATAGGATAATGGAAATGTGATGTTTACATTAAATGAAACCTAATTAAGTTTCTAATTATATAGGATAATATTGACATGATATGAGAAATATGGTAAATGATTATTACCCTAGAATAATAACATTCTATATAGAAAAAATTATGAAATAATTATATATGAATTAGAAAATTATATTTAGAAAATTAATATATAAGGGAAAATAAATTATGGAATGATTATTACTCACATTGACAACTTTGAGCATTCCATAAAGGATTCCATGGAAAGGGAGAACATAAGAAAAAATCATATATCTAGAACCTTTAAGAAGTAAAACAGAATTCTAGGTGAAGAAAAAAGGATTCATTTTCAAAAGGAAAACTGAAATTTGGTAGGGTTCCTGAATGGGTAGTGACATGACATTTTTATATGTGGTGAGAGTGGTATTTTTATTTTAAATATTTCAAATTTATTTATAGATTGAAAAACTTTTATATGTCATGAATAATTCAAAATATAATTTAATGGAGTGGAAAAATGTTTTGGTTGATCCAAACCTCAAATAAACAATTAGAATCTCGTTTCTAACATTTTAGTCCCTTTAGTCCTTTGACTTGCCCGTTTTACCTTTTTTTGGCATTTATCGCAGTAATCAGCTTTTAATTGAGTAATTTATTTTTGAAAAATAAAAATATAATTTTCCTTATTAACAATTCTATACATATTTATTCCAAAACATAAAAAATATAGATATAATTTCTTTTAATATAGATTAATTTTAATATTAGAACATATAACACGAAAAAACCCATTTAAGAAAATGTTTTTTAACTATAAATTTATGTGGAGGATAAAGTAATAAATTTCAATTATTTTTATGATATAAATATATTTTTCATAAAAAAATAAAATTTATGTGGATTTAAAATCATGAAAAAAATAAATTTTACCAAAAAATAATTAAATTAAAGGAAAAGACAAAAACAATTTATTTTAATAGAAAATTTTAGTTTTGTTAAAAATTGTTAAATATAATATTTATAAATTTATAAGAGTGTTTTTAATATGAATAATATTACTACATAAATATATCTTTGATCGTGTTTTTTATTTTATAAATTATTATGTTATAATTCTTGATATGATAAATGCAATAATTTTAATAAAAACTTTATTTTTCATTATTCATTAAAAAATAAATATTATAGATATGTGAAAATAATTAATTTAATGATAATTTTGAAAATATAAATTAAAAAATGTTTAGTTTAAAAAATTTAAATTAAATGATTTATAGATATACAATTAAATGAAAATAAATGATAAAGAAAAATTAATTTATTAAAAAATTCCATTTTTAAAAATAGAAAGGTTAATTAATCATATTTTGGTTGAAAATATAATTGATTAATATATTTTTATTTTCTAGATATTTTATTATCCTTAAATTTTCATAATAGTAAATATGTTGCGACACATTTTTTATTCAATGTTTCTTGTGGATAAAGCAATCGAACATAGTTTTAATTTAGAAAAAAAAATTCCAAAATGAAGGGGTGTTGTATTCTCCCCTATAAAACATATTGAATCCTTGTAATTTTAATTATCACTTAATAGTTTAAATAACTATGGGAAATAAATAGATTGATAATACTAGTGTTATATTTTCTAGAGTGATATTAACAACCATAAGAAATGTTTCATTTTTCCCTCAGAATAGTTCAATCATAATATTTAATTTTTTTCTAATAATTTGATCTAAACATCCCCAGTATTTGGTATCGTAAATCCTACAATTGAATTAGTCTTCCATAAAATCTCATAATCACCCTTACATTAGTATATGATCGTAAGTTGGTTTTAAATTGTATATCCCTATTTTGGTAATTAATATAGTGTCTATGTGATGATATAAAATCTATTTCTGATATCACATAAAATTCATAAAAAGGAATAATAATTGAGACATGGATATAGCATAATTCTATAATCCAAGAAATAAATTCATACACCTTTTATATAATAATAATTCCACTAAGAGTTTTTAGTTATAATTTGATAGATAATAGTTGGTGAAAAATTACAGGATACAAGACATCTAAAAATCTAAAGTGTAGAACACCGAGGACCAATTACATATCAATATAAACATCAATAGTATACTTTGTATTGGATTTTCCTTCTTCCTAATTTTTAAGTGGCTGTTGAAGTTTATTTTTATTTCAATACATTGGATTAGGGAATTGGTTTCCATAGTTCCCAAATTAATCACATATAAAATATAGAATTTTTAGTGGATCGTTGGGAAGTACATTATTTTTATACCTCATATTACTAAACTCTACACTTTTACTTGGAACCTTATTACCTGATTCCCTCTTTTACAATAGATACAATATGATCCAGTTCTTTTCACACATTACCAAAGGTTTATCTTCCAAAACTTTTGTTATGAAGGATATTAAATTTTATTTTCTCCATAATATTCTTTTCTAGATCATCTATTAAATTCCATCCTTCTCTTTTTTGGTGTTTTCATATGATCAATAATACATAAGTCATTAATCATAACTCGAGAGAGTTGGCTGAGTATAACAATAATATGTTCATTAGAATCTTTCTTCTGACATGGTTTTTTTAGAAAATTACATTATTATCGACCACATTTATTATTAACATATTTACACTATCAAAAATCATTTATAAAATAAATATAGTTAACCATGGATGATAAATATTATCACCATAAGTTAATTAAGATAAATATAAAGAAATCAACATTAAAATGTATTTTCATTCGAAATAGATACATTATCTTTCAGTTCAATATAAATTACTCTTTGTTCTATCCATTTTACTATTAGATGGGTTCTCTCATACTCCCCAACCTAATCATTAACATAATAAATCCTTCATAATGAATTTTAAAGAGAATGATATATACCAGATCATATCTGTTGGGAAAAAACCCTCAAGGTAGCCTCTTGGTGTTTCTAGGTGTGATTATATTTGCTGAAAAATCAAGATGACTACGAATGAGTATGGTTGGGGTTTGAGAAAGTAGTATTTTAATTGGGCATTATCTACCTATGTTTGAAAAAATATTGGACCTCAAAATCAAGAGTTTGGTTTTTGGAAAATGGATTATTTTCTACATAACATAGTTCGTGGATAGTGAAGCATAGTTCATGGAACACAAATAAAATAAATGGAACAATGAAGAAAATCAGAAAAGTAATAGTTTCTGTATAGCAACACTATACTGACTGTAATGGATGGTATGTGTACTACAAATCATGATATGTAAACTGTGTTTGGAAAATAGTTTTTAAGAGGAAAAATGTTCTTGGGAGGCAGTTTTCATGTATATGAGAGGTTTGGTGGATATTTTTGCGGAAGGAATCCACCAACGTAGAGGATTATGGTGCTATGAAAACTGTGTGGGTAAAATGGTTCATGGGAGAAGTTCAGTTTGCAGGGAAGGCTGTACTACATCGAATATTTGGTTTAAATGGATTGGAATATTTTTTAGATCTATTTTTCTATATAAGGATAACTAATACCATAATTAAGTTGAGACATTTTCATTTTAGAATATCATTACACCAGGAAAAAATTTGGAAAATAATGAAAGTGTTCCCAAGGAAGAATTCTATGAAGGAGAAGATATTTGTGAGAGGGATTACATAGGAGTAAAAGTGGTCTATGAAGATAGTTTGTTTAGGGGATTTTTGTGGGTCACTATAGACCACAATGGAAGAAGTGTCCATGGAGGAAGTATGGTCTATGAAGCATGAGCAATCCATAGAAGGAGAGATGGTGAGTGGAAGTAGAGGTAGTCTGCAGATGAAGAGGTGGTCTGCAAAGCACTCATGCCACACGACGCAACATAGTTTTTAGAGGACTAAAGGAAATATGCAGAGGAATCAATTTAGTTCACATAGTAATAGTTCATGAAAGTATTTTCTACAAACTAATAGTATGCAGAAAAGTGGATATCATCTATGGGTAAAATGAGACTTCAACAGAGAATCCATCTATAGTTTATGATGTATTCATTCAGGAAAATGAAGGGACTTATAAGTCCATAAACCATGATTGGATCCATTCCAATATTAGTGAGAGAAGGAAGAAGAATAAGGTTTTCATTTCCATAAGTTGTGAGCTAGAGAAAGGGACATAGGGAGTGACCCTTAGGAATGCAGTGAGAAAACCCTAAATTTTGTAAAGGCGATGAGCCTAGAAATAAAAGTAATCTACCCTAAACCTTGTAATTTGGTTGTAAGCCATAGGGATTTGGTAAATTGACATATTGTAATTTTATACACATTGGAAATATCCTAGTGAAGGTTAACCAAGTAAAAATCGATGGATCTCATTAATTATTTTATTTCTGTTTATATATTGCAATGAGAATAAGAGAGAAGAATATTTTGTTTAATGGTGAAACACGATTTTAAGGAGAATATATTTTAATTTTTCATACCCTAGTTCAAGAATCAAGGATATTTATATTGTTATAATTTATTATAGGGGTGAACCCAATGAGGTAAAGAAGTGACCTGAAAAATATCACTATGACAATTACATCTTTTGAGAACTGGGAGGTGAAATGAGAGTAATAGACAGAAAGAGAATTATTATTTACCATGTTTGAAGCATAAGATACCTAAGCTGGTCGAGGATAGGATGAAAAATATCACGATATACTATTCATGGAGATCAAAGCATGAGATCCGCTTTTTATCAGTAAATGTACTTCATTGAATGAGCCTGAGATGGTAAGAGACTATTGTCGGTGGAGGGATTTCATCTCTAGAAATTATATCATATCATATCATATTTTTATAAATACAAGTTTTATATAGGTAATGTGTGGTTCATTTCATACTTATCATATGAGGAATCTCATTTTTATATGTGGTAATTATTTTTATAATCATCCCACACTTATCGGATGAGGTATCCTTTTTTCATTTAAACGGTATGGTTGTTAATTAACATTGTATGCTGAGGACATCGGGCTTTGATGTTTAAAATCATACAACATAGACTATGACTTCAACTAGTTTAAATTCCTAGAGCTCCAAATATAGTAATAGGGTTGAGTTAAAGGTCTCCATGCTTTGACCAAAGTAGATAGGAAAGGGAGAAACCTATAATGAGTTGGTGATATGGTTTGGACCTAGATTAAATATTTATATGTAACTACTTATATCGTGATTATTGGAATCAATCCACATGTTTTTATGATTCACAGTGTCATATGATACCAATGCTAGAAGGGTTTACCTTCTTGGATGATGATATTAAATAACTACACATTATAATATTAGGCATCGAGAATTTATAAGAGGTGAAAATATCTCTCTTTAAGAGACATATCAATTTCTTATGGGGTTAATTTATCTATCATTAATAGGTATATATATTTTACATGGGGTAATGATATAGTTTAAATTCATCTTATTAGGATTTTAGATGGTCTTTGGCACCTATATACCCATTATTTACTTCCTCATATCAGAAAATGAGGTCATCTTGGCCCAATGATGTGTCAACATAAATGAAAAGAGATTATTGCTAAAAAAGAGGCTCATGTGATTGTTTTGGGGAAATTACACCTTATGTAATGGATTTCTATATGATTCATTTATCAACTTAATTTTACCCTATATATGGTGATTTTGAGATTTGGGTTGACTAACAGGTTACCAATGTCTCGGTGAAAGGATACATTTACAACCACACCTACTCTAGCCTCCCAGGTATGATAACTAAAATAAAAAACCCCATGAAATCACAACATTGAATTCCTAAACTAGTCCTCATGTGAATAATAACTCAAAAATCTATTCCTATGACTTGAACCAATCTAATTCCACCATAACATGACATACCCCACAGATACCAAAACTAGGATGATGATAAAATATGTGTGCCAACAAAATCCAAACTCCAATAGGCCAGGGAATGGTGAAAAATATTGAGTAGGAATTTCACATAATATAGAAGGTCGTATCCTATAATAATTGAGGTCATATCATATAATAACCTTCAATATATATGCATCCTCAATATGAAAAATAACCAAAAATAACTATAATATATATAAAGGAACCATTAAAATGTATACAATCCATAATCAGAATAACAAATGATAAGTACAACACCATAGGGGGAATCAAATAGGATAAATACATATAAAAACACCACACCACTAGGTATAATATAATCATGATAAGGGATGACACTTCCACATAATAATGGACTAAGGTATCACATAGTTTAAAGTCATCATATGGGGGAATATATTGTAATGTTTAATTACATGTGGTAAAGATGTTCAATATGTAGTTTCACATCATATGGTGAGGATGAGTATGAGGTATAATCAGTAATACTAATAAGATAATAGATCCAAAACCCCAAATCCCATGTCATACATGCCCAATGTTTGAAACAAGGGAAATAGAGGGATAACAAGGGTCACGGGGGGCCGGGGGAAGTGGGGTCGTTGGGGACGCAGGGTCGTGTGGGGCCGGGGGAAGCAGGGTCACCGGGGTTGTGGGGTCTCTAGGGTTTCCGAGGTCGTGGGGGGGCTACGATCGCTGGGGTTTCCAGGGTTTTAGGGTCGTGGGGGGCCGGGGGAAGCAGGGTCATCGGGGTCGCGGCGTCACTTGGGTCGCGGGGGGGGGGGGGGGGGGAAGCAGGGTCGCCAGGGTCACTGGGGTCATGAGGTCGTGGGGGTCGGGGCCTTATATTTGTATGAATTCATTGTTTGTTCCTTGGAGTGGCAAGAACCACACGAGGGATGGTAGTATTGAGGCATGATAAGTGGCGGTGTTCATTAAAATGCATGATGAAATAACTTGGGAGATTAGGTTTTGAGGTTGTACGAACCTTGTGTGGATAGAATTCCTAGACCTCTCTTTGGTGTATTCACATAGAAAAGAGTGGTGGTGTGACTTGAGGGTGATTTAGACAAAATATGTGTTAGTGCTCATGAGTAGAGAATTATGGTTAAATGGGATAATCGAGGATCTGACCATGGAGTTGAACTAGGAGTCAGATTCAAACTTCGGTGGGGGCATTGAATATTTTTGTTATTCCTTGAGTTTTAAGGAATCGTGTTCAGGATATGATAACGCATTGGTGGGTGGGATTGAGCGCCTTTGGTATAATTCATCTAGAGAAGGAATTACTAGTGTTGTTGCATAAAAATTGATGTGGTAAGGTGGAGACCACATCAGAAATGTCGTTCAAGATGTGGCTGATGTGGTTTGGGGATCAAAATAGAGTATTTGATGAATAATTGAGGTGTTTGGTCTTGGTGTTTGGAGTTTTTATAGTAGAATCATGTTGGGAATTTGGGGATGAAATGTGGGGTGTTGGTACTATCCTCCAGGACAATATAATAAGACAATCATAATCACATAGGTGGAAATAGATCCTAGATATAATTCTCTCTAAACATTATATTCGGGAACTTGGAAGAATTATATTCATCCAAACCACTACAATAAGTTCGAATGAATTCAATACCATTCACTTCAACACACAAAAGAAATTTATGAAAAGTTAATTAAATGAAAAACTAATGAACACTTCGGTTTTATCTTGTTTGGATTGAAATTTTGGATTCCAAGGGAGAAACACTACAACATTCCATTTTACCAAAAAGAAAAGATTATAACTTTTGAGTAACAATCCATGACCTGAGGAATTACTCAGGTATCCCTACAAAGTCACTAGAGTCTCATATGGTAGTAGGGGATTTCAAGCAAATGTATTAAAAGTATAAGGGATTCCATGACCATATATCACAAGTATGAGGTACTCTATACCTTAGTAATACTATAATTAGGGGTGTTATTACCATTTATTACAAGTACAAGGGATTCAATGAATAATTATTATAAGTATTAGGGACACCATGATCAGGTGTCACAAGTATTAGGGACATAATGACCGAGTGCCACACATATAAGGGATGCTATTCTTGAGTAACACATGTTTGATGGACTCTATGATCGAGTATCAAAAGTATAAAGAACTCCATACATAATTGTCATAATTAATTATAGTCAATTAGGCCTTATAATCTATCAACATTATAGTTTAATAAGGGAGTATCCTTTTTTAATGTAGAAACATGTGATATTGTCTCATGACACCCTTCTCATCAAATTCATTTTAGTCATTACAATTAATATTAAAGGAAAAACCACATAGAATGTGGGTTGGTCACCTAAGAATGCACAATACCTAGGTAGATTCCAATTGAACACCTTATGTTATTTAAATAACCAACAAGGATTAAACATAAATAATAACAAAGTGATAATAATTTTTTCTATCAAGGATAACATATCAACCATGAATATTCAAAATTAATTATATAAGGAGACACGAATTGATGTAAAATTACTAGAATTCAAACCTTAGTGTTTGTTTAGGTCACCGAGGTCACAGGGGATTGGGGGAAGCGGGGTCACCGAGGTCGTGGGGTCGCTGGGGTCACGGGGGGCCGATGTCACCAGGGTCGTGGGGTCGCCAGGGTCGCGGGGTCACTGAGGTCACAGGGTCTCCGGGGTCGCGGGGTTGTCGGGGTCGCAGGGGGCCAGGTTCCCCGGGGTCCCGGGGTCATCGGGGTTGCCGGGTCGCCGGGGTCTCGGGGTCACTGGGGTCGCGGGGTCTTCGGGGTTGTAGGAGGCCGGGGTCATGAGGGAAGCAGGGGGCCGGGGGAAGTAGGGTCGCAGGGTGATAAGGGGGGTCAGGGTGGGGGGGAAGGGTCGGCAGTGTAAAAAAAGTACTATTTCGTAGCGGTTTATTATAAACCGCCACTAAAAAACCGCCACAAAAGTAAATTTCTGCTGTAGTGGAGAAGAGAAAAATTTCAAAGGTAAAATTTCACATGCATGATTTTGGTGGTGTATGATTAGAAATTATTCAGAAAGGTGTCATAAGAACTATTATGAATATGATGAAGACTATGATGAAATCCCTTGAAAAAAAATCATCAACCTACATGAAAGGCAAGAAATCGTTTAAAAATGAATTATTTAAAAATAAGAATATCTTCTCTAAAAAAGATGATAGTTTATAAGAATATTACGTAAAAGATTTGTAGGACTACAAGGATCATGAGTCAGATGTTATGGTGTTAGTTGTGGGGAATTACCAAACAAGGGAAGAAAGTAATAATAATGAGGGAGAAGTAGAAGGAAAAGTTACCCTTCAGGTTGAATTAGAGTCTACACTTTAAGAGATAGATGTTTAGAGTGGAAAATAAATGAAATCCAACAAAGCAGTTCATGATGAAAAACCTAATATACATCAACAAGAAGAATATAAGTCTGAGATGAATGAATATATTGAAAACCTAATGTCCTCAATGCGAGAAATCTAAAAAAGGTGGTTAAGTAAAAACTCAAAATTGAACAACAGGAAAGCGATATCGATAGTTATAAAAATATTAGAAAATATCAAATCAAATATATCAAAGTGATTAAAGAGTAATTTTTTAGTATGCAATGAAAAGTGAAATATCAGGAGAAAATATTAATTCAAGAAAAATCAGGCACACTGGCACTTAGAAAAGAAAATGTATAATTAAGAGTTCTAGTGAATTAGAAAATGGAGTATCATTAAAGAAAAATGATTGTTCAGAATGATACAGCTGGTATGGGGAATTATCATAAAAGGAAAGTAATATTTTTTGAAGTTAGACCATAAGACCCCACTCAGAGTTTGAAGATTGATTTGGGTATAAATCATAATAATAAGACTCATAGAACTCAAGGGAAAACCAATATTGCAGAATTGCCACACAATAATGCACCCTGCATTAGATATAATTATTGCGGAATGATGGGACACTCAAAAAATATTTTTCCCATACAAAGGAGGTATCAAAGGGAAAAAATAAAAAGTGGTAGAAAAATAAGGACCAATATTCCTGGACATCATTTAATGGTCACTATTTTAGGTATGAAAGATTATGGCACAAGGTAAGATACTGATAATTATAAATGCGAAGTAATGTGGAAAATTAGAATGAATGTATTCACAAGAAGTAGGTATAAGTATCATCAAATGAGATGAAAATACAAAATCAATTTTCTGATCTACAGTATAAAGCTTGTCCAACATACTTTGTGGGAGATAAATATTATAAATTTGTATCAAGTATGAAGTCAAAAACATGGATCAACAAGACAATAGATGAACATGCAGTGGTTGAAAATAAGGTGTGTAATGAATCATATCACAATAAAATATGGATCATTGATAGTGGATTCCCCTCCCATATGATAGGAAATAAATATACAGGGACAATATTTAGGGACGATAAGGAAGGTATCATATTATTTTGTAACGATGAAGGATTGAAGATTGTTGGGTTGGAAAAGACATGTTTGAGGGAAAAGATATGATACATGAGGATGTCTTGGTTGTTGATGGTCTCAGTCACAATATTCATACTTTCAATCATCTGTATGACTTAGGACATTCCATATGTGTTTTAAATAAATTATGTTCTATCAAGGAGAATTATGGTGTAGTTGTTTTATAGGGAAATAATAAAATAGAAATTCACTACCTTGTGACTAGAGAAGAATATATGTGCTCTATGTACAAGGAAGAAGAAAATAGGTTATAGAATAAACATCTTGACCAATATAGACAAGCATCCTTGGAAGATCTGGTAAAATATAATGCTTCTCATGACCTCTCAAGGTTATCTCGTGATTGTAATCATATGAGTGATTCTTGTCAATAAGCTAAGATCATTCAAAATATATATAAAGAAAAATAAAAAATGTACAACAAGTTTAATTGAGATGGTGAATATTAATGTATGTGAACCTATTTCACTAAGTGATATTAATGGGATGAGATTCTATGTTCTCTTCATTTTGATTATTTATGTAGAATGGTTTGGGTATCAATCATCACCCACACATATGAGGTGTTTAGTTTCATTATAAGCTATAAAATAGAATATTAAAAGATTATATGATAGAAAATACAGAATATTATAATAGAAAATAGAACATGGTTCGAAAATATCCAAGTGAAGGATTATCTCAAGAAACATGAGATAATGAACCAAGTTTTTGTAGTAAAAACTCCACAAAAAAAACCATGTAGTTGATAGAATAAATCAAATTATCAACAACATGGCTAGAATAATTCTAATTAAGAAATACATACCAAATAAGTTTTAGAAAGAAGTAGTGATGACATCATTCTACACATAAAATAGATATTTTTTTGTGTCCAAATAAAGATATGGCTCCATAAGAGGTATGATAAAGATATAATCTATTATTGAAGTACTTTTGGGTCTTTGAATGTAAATTCTTTATTCTAAAAAGGAGAAATAAAGGATGTTTGAATCCTAGTGAGATAAAGGGGTATTTCTTGGTTACTCAAAAAAATCATGTAAATTATTCAATAATAATCTTGGACTGTTTGTTGAAAGAAATTATATCAATATAGTCGAAAATGAGAAGAATATTCAGTAAATACACAATCAGTCACAAGAGGATAATGTTGAAGAAATAACCAGATCAAGGCATATTTCAGTTATAGAGGCTGATTTAAAAGAAGATTTAGATAATGAGTAGGATGAAAATAATTCAGTATCTACAAAATACAAAATAGAAGATCCAAAATTGATAGACATAACATAATTGGTGATCAGATAGATCCAATACTTTCATTTATGATAAATACTCTAAGACAAGTATCATATCAATCATACATAGAGAAAAAATGATTTGATGAAGTAGCTAGAGATGTAAACTAGGTTTAGGCTATGAATAAAGAGCATGACAAAATTGAGAAGAATCACACATGGGAGATTATTTCTAGACCAATAGATAAAAATGTTATCAAGAATAAATTGGTATTTTATAATTATATGAATGATGATGTTGCAGTGATTCAAAATGAAGCATGACTAGTTGCAAAGCGTACTCTCAAATAGAGGGTATCGATGTTGAAGAAAATTTTTCTCCTGATGAAAGCCTAGAGGAAATTAAATTATTCTTGGCCATTTTAGTGCAATGAATGTTCATGATTTTCTATATGGATGTCATGTCGGAATTTATGGATGGGGTTCTGAATGAAGATATTTTCATTGAGAATCCATATGTTTATCTAATTTATGATCATTAGAACAAAGTTTTTCTATTGAAGAAAATTTTTTACGGTTTGAAGAAATCACCAAGGTTAGGGTATTTAAGGCTAGATCAGTTTCTAAAAAGTATTGGTATTCATTGTGGTAGTGTTTATTACAATCTGTATGTCAACAATGAATGTAATCCAATGAAAATTGCACTAGTTTATGCCGATGAAGTAATATTCAATGGACTAGATGAAGCACATTGTATACAGTTTTATGAATTCATGAAAAGTGAGTTCAAAATATCAATTATTGGTGAACTGACATTTTTACTTAATTTATATGTGACACAAGGTAAGTATGACACTTTAATTTGTCAATATAAATATTCGAATTAGGTTTTGATAATATTTAAAATGGATAATTTTTAGTAGATGATGACTCTGGTGGCTACCCGGATGAAACGATCATGGGATAATGAAGCCAATATAGTTAATGTCACAAAATATAATCAAATCAATGGTATTCTACTGTACTGGACTGCGACAATACCTGATATTGTTTTCAAAACATTAAAATTATCTCTATATCAATGAAATTCCAATGAAAAAACATTCTTTATGTAAAAATAATACATCAGTTTATCAAGGGAACAATGGATTTCAGTTTGAAATACAATGACAAATATCAATAGGACTTATTGGGATATGTATATGTAGATTGACCCCGTTCATAAGATTATATAAAATCAACATCACATGATTCATTTTATATTAGTGGTTTGTGTATTTTTTAATTGAGTAGTAAATAAAATTTAATTTTATTGAGAACCACATAATCTTAATATATTCTGGCCACTCAAGCTTAAACGAGGTTATTATGGATGATGAATAATACTCATCATACGAGAGTTTAAGTAATGTATCTGATTTTTATCCATTTAAATAATTTGAGTTCTATAAATTTTATAAAAAATATAGTTCATCAATCAATGACAAATCACATTGAAAGCAAGTACCATTTTATCAAGGAGAATATAGGGAAAGGGCTTCTAAAGTTGGAGCATGTGCCTACAGAAAAAATTATTGGAGAAATTCAATCAATGGACTTACCCAAATAAGAGTTTTATAATAATAGAAAAGTTCTAGGAGTTTAGTAGACTCCCCACACTGGAAAAGGTATTGATGTGGGACCTACTCTCCTTGAGGTCTGATATGTTTTTTCTAATGTGCTAATTTGTGTTCATTACCCTGTTGTAGATCATAGAGGAGTGACCATTGGGTTCATTGAAAAAGGTGAACAAATTGTAATTATGGATATCAAAAGGGAGGAAATTTCTTAATAAAGATAGGGGAGAATATAATAGGTGGAGCAGTGAGATGTGGAGATTTTATAAATCTGATGATGCTAGAAGTGATCGATCAAAGGATATATATTACGACAGATAATGTTCGGGATGAAATAAGATGAGTGGTTTTGTGATTGATTGATGTAATTCATTGATATAATTTTCATTATACTCTTGTTTCTCACACAATTCATTGATATTGTAGACATAGGCTATGTGTTTAGTAAATCCATGATCACTATCTCAATAACAAGAAGAGAATACTAGTAGAAGATGGAAGAATCATTAATGATGTATAAAATTGAGAAATATTTTCAAAAAAATCCAAAGGGGGAGTTTTTTAGAAAAAAAGGCCTCATGGAATCCTATCCGTGTTTTTAGTGGGAATGTGTTTTTTGATAAATATAGATGAAAATGAATGAGTTTGGTTGGTGTTTTCTGAAGAAACTCTTTAAGGGGGCACAATTTTCTTGTGTTTTCTAAATTTTGGGGCCACAAAATTTGGAGTTTGGTTTTTGAAAAAGGGATTTTTTCCATGGAAAACAATTCATGGAAAATGAATCATAGTTCATGGAACTAAAATTAAATACTTTGAATAGTGATGGAAATTTATAAGGTAATAGTTTTTTCATATCAACAATATACGGAACGCGTAAGATGGTATGCGGACCGTGAAACACAATATACAGACTGTATAGGGAAAATTGTTCATGGGATGATGTGAGTTCATGGGAGGGAAAAGGTTCACAAGAGGTAAATTTTTTTTTTCTGAGAGTTAGTATATCTTTTTTAGAAGTTATCATCCATTGTAGAGGATCTAAGTGATTTTCGGTTCATGTAGGGAAAAAAAGTAGATGGGAGGAGTTGATACAGTGAAGGCTGCACTACATCAAATATTTGAGTAAAACGGGTTAGTATATTTTGAGGATCTATTTTACTATATAAGACCAATAATTCCATAATAAAGTAGAGAATTTTTCAGTTGTGAATATCATTTCTTTGTGAAGAAATTTTTAAAATTATGAAAGTGTTCGCAAGGAAGAATTTAGTGAAGGAGTAGATATTCACAAGGGGGATTCTGCAAAAGGAGAGTTTGTAAACAAAGATTGTTCATAGAAGAGGTTTTTTCTGGGCACTTTATCCCATAAATGAAGAAGTGTATATGGAAGAAAGAAAATCCACATAGCCTTAGTAGTCTATGGAAGGATAGATGGTCCATGGAGAAATAGGTGGTCTATGAAGCACTCACACCGCATGGTGCTTCACAATTCATGGTGGACTCAAGGTAGTTTGCAGAGGACTCAAGGTAGTTCACAGACGAATAGTTCACAAAAATTATTCATGCATACTAATAGAATGTAGTAAAGTGGATTTCATCTATGGGTGAAAATTATACTTCAATAGAGAATCCATCTATAGTTGAGGATGCATGAATTTATGGAAACAATTTGACCTACAATTCCATAAACGGTTAGTGGATCCCTTCCAAGAGCAGTGAGAAAAGGAAGAGGAATACAATGATCCATTCACCTGGTAGTGATATAGAGAAAGATTCAAAGGGAGTTACTCTTGGAAATACTATGAGAAAACCCTAAATCTTGTAAAGGTAGTGAGCCTGAATATAGAAGTGATCTATCCAAAACCTTGTAATTTGGTAGGGAGCCTTAGTGGATTTGGAACATCAACACATTATTTTTGTATTCTCCTTAAACATATCCTAGTGAGGGTGAAATAATTAAAAATCACCGTGTGTTGTGAATGATTTCATTTTTGTTTATATATTGATACAAGAAAAAGAGATAGGGTTGTTGTGTTTAATGAAAAAACATAATCTGAAGGGGAAGTTGTTCTAGTCTATTACACACCGAATCACCCCCCACTCAGGTTATGTAACCTAATTGGGCTAACAATATCCTCTATCAGTGTTTAGCTAGGTGTGTATTATATATTCCACGAATCATGCAGCAGTGTAAACATTGTATTTATACTGAAGATTAATTTTTATGGGTGATTATCCCTAGGTGAATCTATTCTAAAATCACATCCACTTTATAGTATCCAATCATGGATTTAATTTTTAGAAAACCTCACAATCTCGACCTTACCAAAACATCATGAATTTTTCTTCTACATAAACTCATCCTTAAGGTTTTTAATAAATTTATCTTATTCTAATACCTAAAAAACTAATCAAACACTCGAAATTACCATAAATAATCATAGAAAATCACTAAACTAGGCTTTGATATATATTGAGGTGCCTCAGACCCACACACTCTAATGATGTGCTAAAAAACATTTCTTTAAATAATGTATTTTATAGAAATTGATATGTACCAATCTAAACATACTTATTTTTCAACAATATCAACATTACATCTTAAAATAACCACAGGGTCCCAAGAATGATTAGATTAATGTCTGGAATTTTCAACTACATAAGTGACTTATTTTATGATACATGTGAACGTTTCTCCATAATATTATGACACTAGAATATATTATTAGAATCTCATAAATTATACCCATCTTCATAAACTAGGGAATTGAATCATATTAAAGGGTTGAGATAAAATTTTCAGTAATGGTAAAAACATATAAACATGTTAGTAAGGGTTAAATTAAAATCTTATGAGAAAACATGAGTTGGTGAGAAACATATTATTAAACGAATTTGGAATAATAAATGTTTTGAATAAAACAAGATATAATGAAATGTAATATCAAAATGAAAATAAATTTACCATGTAATAAGAGAGTTATGAAATCATCATGATATATGGAAAAAAATCATAGGAATATAAAAATATAGTATAACCACAGGCATATGAAATTTTAACTATATCAAACCAAACCTTAATCAAACATTATTTTATAATTTTTCACATATATTTGGAATAAATCTATACCATTTATCTTGAGTTCTAGTTTATTTTGAATCATTTAATTATAAATATATAATATTTAATGTAAAAAAATTAGCAATATTTAAAACTCCACATAGTTTTCCTAGCACCCATGGATATTCTAAAACAAGATAGAATACCCTTGAAAAAATACATAAGGACAATTGTAATCTATAAAGCCCAATAAGTAAATAAACATGAAAATAAAGTATAACATAAGAGTTAAAATTCATAACATGATACAAAAAATAGAATTATCATAAGCATGGAAACATGGATTAAGAAAATAAAATAAAATGATAATGAAATAATGAAATACATGGTGACATCATATGAAATTGCATCATAAATATAAGTCAAGGGTCACTCCCAAGACTGCCATCGAAGAGTAAAAAAATTACCATGATGGATTATGTTATACCTTAATCACTTACATAGAATTTCTGGGATATAAATCTTTTTCCAATGTATTTTAGGGTTATATAATTAGGGTCCAACTCATCGTATAACATAATGTTCTTAGGATAACATTACATGCAATATACATTGAATATAAAGATATGGTAACATTAACCAATGCATTGGAGGGCCATATAAATCCATTAAAACCAATAAAATATATAAACATATACATACACATTTCACGTGAGGAAAATAAGACATACATAAACCATAATAATTATCAAACCCATGAGATGGAAGTGGGTATTATAATTATTAATTAATTCATATCCAAAGGTTAAATCATAAGGATTACTAAAGATGAATGAATTAAATTAGTTTTAACTTTCATAATTGATAAAGTAATCTAGGTATTGAACATCTAGTTTCAATATATGAAACTAATTATATGGTTCTAAGAGAAAGAATAATAAAAAAACCACATGGGTGATTCTTTGTGGAATAAGTAAATTATATTTTTAATAAAGGAAATATTTTATTTTCTTCCCTAAATTTTAAATCGATCTAATAGAGTTATCCATAAAATAATTATTTTTTACAATATATTAATTTTTTAAAAACATTTTATGGATGTGATTCTTGACATGAGATAAGAAATAAGAATGTTTTCTTAATTGAAGTCTACCTAAAAGTGGCAATTACGAATGGAAATAAAACACATACATAAGGATGGTATAGAAAAATGATATTTAATAGGGTATTTATTTAATGTACATATATACAAAAATATAATAATATTTTGAGATTAAAACTGTGTAAAATCGATAAAATGGAAGAGAATGTATTACCAAAAAGTAGAGAGGGTGGTACGGAAGATCCCTTAACTCGGGTCGAAATTTTATTTGTACTTGAAATTAAATTCATAAATAATTAAATTCTGATCATATTAGAAATAAAAAATAACCATAACAATCTATATTTAATTTTATAATGTCTAATTGGTTTTAATATTTTCTTTTCGTAAAGAAGTTACTTGTGGTCGTTTCATTAATTTAATCATAACAATTTCAGTTTGTTGAGAGTGGTAAAATGTGTTGTTAAATAAAATATTGATCTATATAATTTTTAGGTTCATATCCTTTAATATTACATTAGTACAATACTATTATATTTTTAATGGTTATCAAAAAAGTGATCGAAATTAAGAAAGGTTCCTTCATAAGTCCTTTTAATGTGGTTAATGTTAAAATGGAAGTTTCTTATTAAGAAAACATGTACAATACTCTATATTTTTTATATATTATATTATTATTGTCAAAAATATATTTTTTATATTATAAATATATTTTCAATTCAAACGTATTAGGTTTTCATGGAAAAACATGTCTTTTTTTTGTAGGGAATATATTTCACATGTACGCACAGAAGACACTTTAATTTTCCATAAAATTTGAGGGGGAGGGGTAAGAAATGAAATAATTATAATCAAGTTTTTTATGATATATTTATAAATTAAATCACATATTTTGAACCTTTAATTTATGGAAAGGATGAAAAATTGAACATGTCATTCATAGAGGGGGTAGTCAGCACATATGTATGAAGGAATTTTAATTTTTCTCATTGATTTTGGTGGAAGGTATATAGTATATATTAAATTATTCTAATAACTATTAATTATAGTAAAAAGCTTTTTTTTAAATCCAAACATCATGGATAGAGTGTACATGTGGTGTGTAGAATCACAAAATAACTAAAAAAGATGGGTTGAGAGTATTATATCTCCCTCGAAATATCTCTAAAGAGTAACTTCTCAAGTCTCCATAGATTGGTATTTTACTAAGACCAACAAATCAAGGTAATAGGAAATGTTATTATGAGTGAATAGTGAAGAGTTTTGGTTAAAATAATTTTTTGGAATGGGAGGGAAAATAGGGAGGCGGTGTGCACCTTTTATAAGTAAATATAGTAGATGTTGTGTAAAATATCATTACATTTCAAAAAAATTGTTCAATTATTAATGGAAATGGATAACAAAAATCCAATAATGGCATGAAAAAATATAAAACATTGATTCTCCATCCAACATTCAATATCATACATGTTAAAACTTTTTTCACAATGTTCTTCCATGTTTACCCTAATTTACCCTTACCACGATAACTCAACTTTCACCCTCAAAAAGTAGTTTTAATTCCTGAAAATAAAATTAAAAATAATAACTAATTTTAACATGATGATTTCTAGTACAATTTTTTGTTAAAATAAAATTTAGAAATATTATAGAAATTATTTTTTGTTTTAGAATCTAAAACACATACAAACCGTTTTTTTGGAAATATCCACTTTAAGACTGACTTTTATTTGTGAGATAGATACGTAAATGTTTTTTATTTCAATGAAACAAATTGGTTTATTATAAAAAAAATATATTATATGTGGATTTCAAATAAATTGAATCCTTATTTTACCAAAATAATATCTAATTAAATGAATAAACCAAAAAATGTTTTTTATTAAAATTAGAATATTAATTTTTTTATAAAGTTAAATATAGATTTTATAAAATTTAAAAATAATATTTAAGATGAATAATTTTTTCCATAAATACATATTTTATTAATAGAAATGTTTTAAAATTTTCTAATTCTCACTTATATATTAGAAATATAACATTCTATTCTCTATATACCTAGATCCGTTAGTTATATTACATTATTAGTATAAAATACAAAAGTTACTGAAAGATCGAACAAATTAGTTGTCTTAGAAGACTAGATATATACATACATTTAATTTGAATAAAATATTAATGTATTGTGAGAAAAATTTTATATGTTCAATCATTTCTTAGTAAATTACACATAGTCCTCCTCTAGGGTACCCCGGGAAGGGAAAAAAATAAGGTTAAGGTTAGATGACAAACAATGAGTAGAATAAAATGAATGATTATATAACATAAACATTGAATATTTTACATGTAAAAAATAAATAAACAACATGAATATATAATAATATAAAGATTAGTGAGTTTTATATCCCTGGTAATAAATGAAAACATGGATAATAATAATCATTTATATCATACTAATAGGATCAATAATTATGGACATAAAAAAATTAAATTCAAGGAGTTTATCCAAGGAACATATCATATTACGGGATGTTTTATCCCTGAAAACCCATCTTTTTTGTCTCATGATACCCATTGATGCATCAGTGGGCTTTATAATTTCCATCCCCATGCGTCTCCTAATTATTTCCAATTAATTCACCGTAAGAGTTTTTAATACCTTTCATATTGTTCATTGCGGAACCTATGACTGAATCAATCATCAATACCAATATATTATGAAATAAATAAATCAAACACTTTCCCATATAAAATAATAATGCAGATTTATAGAAATCTATCCCTCAATCAACATAGAATTTGTGGTGTATCACCAATGTAATAGGTACTGCCCTTATAAATTAAATATTGGGGTGGAAGCCTCTTAAATGCAATGAGTTATCCTTGGAAGATAGTATTTAGGATTAATAGATTGCATTGGTATGAGACCAAGGAAATGGTAGGAAAATTCCATAATTATGGTTCATTATGTGTGTGAGAATGTTCCACAGAATATATCATGAGAGTGTCTCACAAAGTGTGAATCCTTTGGCCCACTCACTATGAATTAGGGTTAGGATTTAGTCAATGATAAAGAAACCCTTTTTTTGGTTATTACATATAGGTGCATATGATCAATTGCATAATCCACTTTCCTGTATCTAGTCATGTATATATTTCTTAGAAAATTATACATAATTGTAATTTAAAAAATCCTAAGACGGGTTCCATCCATAGAGTAATAAACTCCAATGCGAAAATAATTTTGAGAGAAAAATTAAAATATTGAACTTTAAATCCCCTAAATTTCATTAGTAATAAGTAAAATATTCTTTTATTATAATGTAATCACAATACTTAATAAAATATGTGTTATTTATAACATGAGTCCCAAAGAATGAAAATTGAGATGAAAAAATACCACTCGTGGAATGGGTAGGAATTAAATCATATAATTTTGATATAGATACATTAATATTCATATTAAAATAAAATTAATAATTTAATTTAATTATATAACATATCAAATAGGTAATATGTACACCACAAATGTAAATAATGTGTATAATACAAAGGATGTCACAAACTGATGAATTAGAGATGAAAAAACAGTTACCTCTTAGCCCAACTTCTTAGAATGTACATTAAACTCTTATATCATAAATAGAAATATCATAATCAAATAATTAATATACATAATAATATAAAATTTCATTCATACTCTTTATAATTAGTTATTCTCTACACGAATTCTATTGATTTCCCACATCAAGTGTTTATTGTTTTGATCGTTTGTACTAGTTTTATAATAGTGGTGTTAATATTCATTCAACATCCAAATATAATCATGAAAATTTCATTAATGTTACTAAAATGGGTTTATTATGAATAGTTATGTTGTTTAAAATACATTTCATTAGTTTTTTATTCATTACATTTTAAGGCGATGTCGATAATAATCTTGTTTAAGTTATTCTTGACGATTGGAGTGTGTTTTCTTAATTAATGAATAAAATAAAGTTATAATATCTAAAAAACCTTATAACCCCTCTATTTTACACATTTATATCATATTATAATAGTATTTTTTTCCCATATTCATTCATGATAAAAACTTTTAATATCGTTCAAGTAGGTGGTTAGACAAACCCAAACATGAATATACCTTAATGAAATGAATGTTTATGATGTGATTTTTTTTGAAATATCATTATATCAGAAGAATAGAAATCGTATTCAATGTTTTTAAGTGTGATATATCATAATTATATGTATTTATTACAATAATCAATGGATATAAAAATATTACCCAATTCTAAACAAATATTATCCTCCTCGTACACATATTTTAAATGATTAAATAATCAATGATTTCTTATTGATCATATCAATAATTGGTTCAATAATATTTCATAAAAAAACTAAATTTTATTATAAAAATCAAATTTACCCTTTAATATCATCCTTATATCATTCATCTAAAGGTGGTGAAGGAAAAAAGAAACATGTCACGTCATGGAGGCCATGATCCACACAACGCACAAACAATAGTTTTTTTCCAAATAGATGGTGTACATGATTAAATAATGATAATAAAATTAATGTAGTAGCATTATATTTAATACATGATAATAATATCGTTATATTAGTGTATTTTTCTTGGATATTTCCTTTAATTTTAAGGGTATATGATAACTATGTGTTTCATGGGGATTATTTTATTGATATAAGGTTATAATTAGATTAACATTGATTATTTGAAAGGGTAAATTTGAAAGATAAGTGATTCTTAAAGTGGTGAATATGTTACAATTTTATAAGTGAATATAAGGGTAGTTTTGGGAATTTCCATTGAATTTTAATAATTTATTTTTACCATTAAATGGCCCAGGTATTGAAAAAGGAAAAATTAGGAGAGGTGGTGAGGGTTGGTCAAGACACACATGAAACATCCATTTAGAAACATTTTAAACAAGTTTTGGCATTTCCCATTTATAAAATACCTTTCACTTTTTTTACATTTTTTTTGGGGTAGCTAATTTTTATCCATGTAAATTAATTTTAATGACCAAAATTAAAATTTACCTGATTAAGTTATTTGAAAATCTTCATTTAAAATTTTAAAACCATTTTATGTAATTATATTTGTTCATATATGAAATTCTAATTTTATAATATAAAAAATTTAACGTGTTATACCATTATAAAGAAATAACATTTTTAAGCCTCAAATTTATATATAAGATAAAATTATGTTAGCTAATAATTATAATGAGATACATAGAATTATTATATAATAAAAAAAGGATATGATTTATTATGGTATTCCCAAACTGAATCTCCCCTAAAAAATACATGATTTAAAGAAATTATAAAAACAATTTTTTTATATTAAAATAACATCTTAATTAGATATAAAAATTATTTACATTGGTTTTATAAGTTAAAATAATATTTTATAATGATATTATATATTAAAATATTTAATATTTTATTATATAAATGTTTTTATAAATTTATAGTTCATTTTTATGTATCGATAAAATCATGTAAATTATATTTTTTTTAAAAATAATATATTTCGACTAAGAGTCATCCTTTTTAGAAAAAGATAAAAAATTAATAATAAAAAAATTATTATATCATGAGTTCTAAAATTTATTTAGTTTAGTTTATATAATACTATAAAAATTATATTCAAAATAACATTGTGAATAATGTCACATTAAGGGCCTTGTTATGTGGTAATTCAAGATATGGCATTCAACTAATACAGTAGAGTCTCATTTGTTATGTTCAACACCCATATATAATTTCATACTAAAAATGTATTACATATATTATATTGAAAAAATCTATATACTACTTCTTTATATATTTTTCAGGCTCTTGGCTTTCCTCAATTAATTTTTGATTTATCCAAAATAATTTCATCAAACAAGCTGTCCGATTCTAGAATACATTCTCTCTGGTATCATGGATCCTGATAAGCTACAAATTATAAGACAAGAAATTATCTAAATCAATTATATTAGATGTGAAAACATACATATGATCATTCATGTATTTCCTTAGTAATTAATCTTGGAATATGTCACATACTTTAGATAGGATGGGCAACATAGCTAATCCGTAAGCCAAAACTCCAATTCTATTTAATATTTCAAAAGGTCCAGTGTACCTACTAATTCGTAAGAAAAAAAATCCAATTCCATTTAATATTTTAAAAGTAGAAATGTAACTATAGATTAAATTATCATTTTTAATAAATATAAAAACTTAATTCCATGGTGAAACCTTCAAGAATACAAGATCCCCAACTTAAAATTCCATGTAATTCCTTCAATTTTTAACAAAACTATTTTTTTATCCTATGATTTTCTTTAATTTGATCCTAAATAGTTTATAATTTAATAATAATTTCCTTTATATTCTATAGGCTAAATAAATTTCATTCACCAACTTCTTTCTAGCAGTTTTTAGTATGGAACTTCTTCTCATACAATGCATCATATGGTACTATCTGGATGCTCAAAAGGACGATATTATTGTATGAAAATAAGAAAACAATCCCACTTACCTTGGTAGTGATAAGAACATGATATAAAAATATATTCCAATTTCAAGATAGTAATATTTTACTACCAATCAGTTTGGGGATGATAGGAAGTGAGTAAATGAATCCCATTATTGATATCCCTTTGAAAATTCTTCTTGAATTTTGATGTAAACCAAGGGTCACTATTAGATAATATGATATGGGTTACGCATGAATCTCTATGATTTCATTGATATTATACCTGGAAGGGATTTAAATAGATATATTTTATCTTATTTCAAGGAAACGACCTAGTAAGATAAACAATGATTCCATGTATAATATTCTTCTTCCTTGGAGTCTTTGTGTGTATAGTGACAATGTCCATTGTAAAATTTTCAAACATCAGTATAGTTATAGGTTGGGTTTTTATGACTTCCTTAGTATGTTTTCTTTCATCATTCACATAATGGAATACTAATCTTATAAACATATATCATACAATTTTCCACTCTATAACATCCCACCATAAATTTTCTCTTAAATCCCTATATATCATTACGTTACAAGGGTTTGTGGGGGAAATTTCATCTATGTGATTTATCTACTAGTTACCAAATAAATTATTAAATATTTGAAACATATAAAATATTTTTTAAATTAATAAAATAATCCCTATAAATATATTATATCAATTTCCCATAATTCAGTGATTTAACATTTCTTTGTAAGTTATCATTATCCTGTTTGGACTGCCCTCTCTTTTTTACTAAGGATGGTTTTGAAATTTTTTTGAAAAGGATTTATGGATACAATTTACTATAAATAACCATATCTATAATTACTAGATATATTTATGTAATATTATTGATAATCCCCATCATGATCATAAATCCCTGATCACATACACTTAATAAATAAGCTACCACGGTTTCCTTTATAGGGTGGTAGTATATCAGACAATATTAGTCCTTGAGTAGTTCCAACGATATTATTTTCATCATAGAGGTATCCTTTAGAGAGATTGTATATTTCAAAATCTTGTGTTATATATATATATATATCATATATTAGTATATAGAGGTAGTGCATAAATATTTTCAAAGAAACTATTAAAGCATCCAACTCAAGTTCATGAGTTAGATAGTTCTGTTCATGGATTTGAATTTACCGTCATTCATATACATTCACCATATAATTCTATATAAGGATATAAGTAAATCATTTATTTTATGAATAACTATATATTAAAATTCCTTAATTTCCTAATGGTATATTTACCAACATTGAAATAATTATTATCATTATTCACCTCATCAAAACTTTTATAAAATTCCATTGAAAATGTTAATTTAATCCCTTTACTTGATAGCTTTGTTTATAGGTTCGATAACTGGGAAACATTTTATACAAATCACTAATAGTAACCAACTAATTCCAAGAAACTTTAGATCTTCATTAAGTTCATTGATGCAAGAAATTCTGTGAATATAGTTTTCCTTGATGGGTAAAAAGGTATCCTATACATGGAGATAATATGACTAAGAAAATAAACACCATTTATTTAGAATTCACACATACTATTATTTCCATATATTTATTTTTTCATATGGTCTCTAGATTTATTTATTGATTATTATCATGCTTTTTATATATCATAGAGTATATCAAGATATCATTAATGAATACGACCACAATGTTATTAGGATACTCCATGAATACTTTATTCATTATATCCATAAGGATATATGGGTCATTAGTTAATCCAAAATGTATTAACATCAAATCATAATGTCCATACCTAGTTTGAAATTAATCATTCAGTTTTTCATCATTATTCACCCATATTTAATGATAACGAGAGTGAATATCCATATTTGGAATGTTTTCGGATCCTTTAATTTGATTATATATTTCATCAATTCATGAAAAATGTTAATTATTCTTTATTAAAATGGCATTGATATTCCTATAATAGATGTATAATCTAATTGACCAAACATTTAAAAAAAAACAGTGGATCCCCATGGTGAACACTTGGGAATATAATTACCTTTTCACTCAACTCCTATAACTATTTATTCAAATCCCCTAAATCCAATGGTTCCATTCTATAATGCGTTTTAGATATATTCCTTTCACGAGGAATGAGTTCAATAGAGAACTCAACTGCACATACTAGTGCATTAATATGTAATTATTTTGAAAAAAATTAATAGATTTTAATACCATAGGTACATCTCCTATAATTAAGATATAATATTCATCTATAGATCATTATTTATTTTCCTCTCAACATATAATTTTAAATGAGAGCTACTTGGAGAGGATCCAAACACGATATTTATGATAATGTTTCCCCTCTAAAGAAAAGGGATGACACCTCACCTTCACGAGTCATAATCTCATTCTTCTGGAAATAAATTAGTTAATTATAAATTTAAATAAAATAATTAAAAAGTATATCATCAAATTACACCATAGGTATAATAAATAGTTTTGAAAATATTTTATACTCCTGAATTATGATTAGAACTACATGACACAAATTTATTACGATATGACTTTCACTCGATGTATTAATTGATAATTTTTTTACCAAGGTGCTTGGGAAATATCTAATGTTTTAGGAAGAAATATAATATATAAATTAGTGTGAAAATAAAAAATAAATTTATCATTTCCAAAATTTTTGGTTATAATCAAAGTACCTGTCACCATGTAATTAGGAACCTCAACTTTTGCTGTGGTAATTCCATATGCTTATAGTCACTCCCATGGAATTTTATAAGGTAAATTTACTTTGTTTTTTTGTATTTAGTTTGTATAATGTCCTTTATATCTAATGTTAAATCATCAATCATTATAAATTTCTTCCTTACCCTTGCATTGGTGAGATTAATAGCCTTTTTCTCAGCACATGTAACAATCTCCACTTCCCTTCTTATAATCCCCCAACTATTTCTTTCCATAGTTATTACATGTGGGTAATTCCACCCATCCTTTACTCAAATTTTATATATTTTTCTCCTGATGATTCTCATACAAAATATTCTTATCTTTATTTCTCTTGAATACATACATTCTAGAGAACTCTATTGTTGTTTTAATATCACTTGAGACTATATCCTTATATTAAGAAAATTTTTGTTTGACCAACTCCCTTAAAAGTCTCATATTAAACCCAATACAGAAATTATCAACCTTAATTTTCATTCAACATACATAGTTCACATCACTTGAAGATTACAACATAAATTTAGTTTCATATTTATAAAAATTTTCCACTTTTGTTTATTATTGAGGAATTTCCTTTCTATTTTTTCTCTTTTCACATGAAGAAATTATTTTTTATAGATTACATGTATACTGTCTCCCAATACATAAACTTGATCTCATATTTGTATTTATTGTTTTTAATTAGTGATCACTACTTTTACCCAACTCCATTTAGATAGTATACCACCATGATTAATATTTCCTTTTCACTACTTTGGAAAGATGGAAAAGAATTATATCACATTAGATGGTCCAATATAGAAACACTGTGTTATTGACTAGTAAGTTCCTCTATGTAGGTGAGTTTATTTGTCATAATATAGGTCAAATGACCAAATATGGGTATGAAATTCTTATCCTCAATTCTATATTCATTTACTTATTATAGGGTAATATCCCTATATTCACTATAAGTGTTGATGCAGTTCCTATACCTCCCCTGAGTCTCTATCTTTTTATAATGGAAAAACATCACAAGATCATGAAATTGAATTATAAAATAAAATTCCAACAATATTTTCTTGAGTGCTTCCTAGAAATAATAATGGGTTTCATATTACTTGTGCTATCTTACTTTGTTCATATAAATAAAATCCCCAAGGTTTCTATTAACATTAATTTCATAAAAAAATTCATAATTGACAATAAAATATCAGATTTAGTTGATATATAGAATTATTGGTATAAATTACAATAGTTATCAGGGTATTGAAAGCTCAGTAGTCTTGGAAGACTAGATATATACATACATTACATATGAAAACAATAGAAAAAACATGAACACATTGAAAGATCATTATTATCCATTCCATCATATACCATAAAATTACACATTTTCATACTCAAGGTTTCCTGGGGAAATGAAAAAATTAGCGTGAGATTATATAATTAGTAAGGAGTAGAATATAATTGAATATTATATAAAATGAAAATGTCATAAGTGATATAGAAATAATAAATTTACGACATGAATTTATAATCAACATAAATAGAGGGAATCCTATATCCATGAAAATAAAGGAAAACTACGATAATTATAACAATATATTTCATACTAATGTAATGCATATTGTTGAATATAAAAAATTTCTGTCAAGTTATTAAGCTAAGAAACATATTCTATTATAGAAAAAGGTATGCACCAAAACCTATCCTATTTTGTCTCAAGAGACCTGTACATGAATTGATGGGATATATTATTCTGACCCCTAACCATCAACAGATTAAGACCAATGAATTCACTATAAGAGTATACAAGAACATTTATACTATTCCATGAGGGACATCTTATGACATCAAATTATATATCCATATATTCATAAATACAAACATCAAATATTTACCCATTTTAAAAAATAATGTTGATGTCTTAGAGAACTTACCATAATAAACATTGAATACTTGTGGAATCCTAAAAGATATAGGTAATTCCTTTATCAAATAAATATAGTGGTGATGGTATCTTTAATTTACTAGGTTATCCATGAAATATTGTATTTGGATTTAAAATATTGAATTGGTGGGAGACCAAGGAAATAGTTTTAAAATTCCACCATCACCATTCGTTAAGAGCATGTGAATATTAAAAAGCATATACCCCAGTAGTGTCCTTTGAGAATATAGACTCAGGCCCACTTGTTTTACATAAGGGTTACAATTGATTAAATTCTTAACCAAGCATTTATTAGGTGATTATCCCAAGGTTAATGTGGGACGCAACAATATACTCTTCCTAGTGTCTAGAGAGGGATGCATTTTCAAAGAAATTATATAAAACTTTACTCCACTAAATATTTTTATGGGGTTTCCACCATGGAGTTAACTCTTCATCCAAAAAATCTGATGTAGGTATAACAATATAAACCTCTATATCTCTTAAATTTTATTGGTTACATAGAAAAATTATTATACAGAAATTTATGAACCACACAAAATAAAATAGGTGGTGGTTATAACATGAGTCCAAAATAATGTTAATTGAATATAAACCCCAATTACTACTTGGGACGTAATTCAATAATAAACTCATGAAATAGAGGGATTATGATTGATGTTCGAATACCATGATTTTTTTTCATGATATAAAATATCAAATATGTAGTATATACATCACATAAATAAAATTAGTTTCATAATTCAAAATGTGTCTCAAAGAGAATAATTTGAGATAGAATACCCTTAAATATTTTCCATGATGATCCTAATTTGTGTTTTTGTTTTATTTATTTTCAATAAGTCAGTAAGTGATGGACCAATTAATGTAAATATGTAATTGAAAATATGAATATGTAGGAAGAATAATGGGTATCCCATGAATTTTGTAGAAGTTGAAATCCATCCATGAGGAGTTCAATGTTTACATATTATATTTTGGATAGAGTACATTTTAATTTTGATGAGTGATGAACTCATATTTATTTATCCAATAATAGGTTCTATGTTGAACATTGTTTACAAAAACATAATAATGTGGAAGACCATGAAAATATTAATTTTTATGATGAAATTAAAATTTCATGTGGATGGATTGATTTAAGTACCATAAAAAAATAATTTTAATTTTATATGATTATTTGTTGTTGAGGATTGATTATATGTTGAGATTATGGTTTGAAATTTTTCATTTGTGATTTTATATAGAATAGATTTTCTAAATCAAAAATTTCCAACCACCTAACCCGCTAAAGGGACCCACATCCACCTATTATATAGGAAGGGTCAAATTTATCTAGCCAAGGTGGATGTTCTATAAGGTTATGAATTAGATTTCATGGGTTGTTTTGATGTGGGAGATAATAACAACCACATGTTTTACACAAGTGTATGCATGACATTTAAAGAGAATTATGAAGGGCTCATAGTTTAACATTCTAGGTAAATAAAGAATATGATATTTTCATATTTATTAATATTTTTGAATTAAATATTAATTTTACTATAAATGGGATTCTATTTTCGATGGTTTACCCGACACACAATAATGGGTTTCTCTGAAATCTCATTTTTCACACAATGATGAGTCATGCTAAAAAAATATAATAATATAATATTATTTTAGATGGTAGTAAACACCTAGAAATTGATTTGGCATGAATGACCAGAACAGAAAACAATATGATTATACTTGTTTGGTAAATGTTTTTACATTTATCTAATAAAATATTGAGACATTTAATGTGAATGAAACCAAATTTAAAGATAAATGCTCTAATATTTTTTTAAAGGTCAATTTACCGCCTTTTGATGGGGAAACCTTTTTAAATATAGTTTTTGTCACTTTTATATGTTATTTTTGAAAAAATAATATTTTTCTTTAGAATTGGGGAATCAAAACTTATTTGGGTTGAAATTTTTGTATTTTTCTGATAATGTTCATTTTTTAAAGAATAGTGAAAAATACTGCATTTTAATTCAAAATAACCTTTTAATATAATTTATTCATATGATTATATTATATTTTTAATTAGTTTTAATGTGTAATTAGATTATATTTTTACCATTTAATCCAATTTTGGTTATTATAACTAATTTCACTTTGAAATCAAACATAAACAAATGTCAATCTTTTGATAGTTATTATTTTTTAAAAACACGTTATTTGGTTTTGAAAATGTGAATTAATTTTAAATTAATTTCTACCACTTATGTGTTTTGAATTTATAAAAATGGATTTCATATTTTGAATTAGGAGGTCCAATATTTGTAAAATATGCAACTTTTATTTTTAGACATTAAGAATAGTAACATCCGTAAATATTTAATTAACATGGTTAAAGGGTAAATCATGTAAATAAGGGTTAACAAATAATATCATAATAATATTAAATTAACCTAACACATGTCTTAATAATATTTTCTGATACATTAATGACCATGGGAATCCTTGGGTCTATTTTTGGACCCCATTGTGCCACTTGTATGTGAGAATGGCACATTATAAAAATTAATTTAAAGTTAAGGAAAATGTAACATAAACATATATCTACTTGTAAAACAAGTTTTATAATGGGTTATATAAGTGATATTTTCAACTATAAATTTTCATTATAAATCTAAAAATATTTAATACATCTTGATATTTTATTCAAATTTTTTTTGAATCATATAAATAAATATATTTATGACATAATGAGGATGTAATGATTACTCATTAATGAATGTTTTTAATAAATTAGATTATAAATATTAAAATAAATTTATTTTGAAAATTTTTATTCCATACAAATATTTTATGGATGAATATAACTTTATATATTCTAATTAATGTATTTTTATTCAAAATAATCAAGTTATTATATATTTTGTTTAAGGTCTTGATATGAATAGTTTATAAATTGATATAAATGAGTTTTTAGATCAATTAATATTTTATTAAATGATAAAAAAATCATTAAAGTATAATATTCGTAAAAAATTACATATATGATGTTAACAATATAATTAGTGATCCATTTTTGGGTATCTTGGCATTTTATAGTAAATATATTACCCATATAGTATGAATATACAAGTGGACATAGTAAAAGTTAAATTAGTTAACTAAAGGTTAAAGCTAAAAGATAAGGTTAATTTTATTCTATAAACTTGTATAAACCCCATTTTATGAGATTATTTATAACAATACTCACCTTATCTTTTTATTAAATGAGTTTGGGTCCTTTTGAAATCAAAATTCAATTTATAGTAAACTAATATTTTCAAAATTTCGTAAATAGCCCCTCCTCCCCCTTATAAAATGCTATAACCACTAACCCTTACTCACAACTTCCTATCCACCCTTGGATCATCCAAAATATACCCAAATAATCTCAAAAAATCCCTCTATTACATAAATATTCCTAAACATAGTCATAAGAAACTTAAATAAAGCCTTTTGGTTCAAACCAAAGAGATTTTCCCAATTTAAAGGTAACGTCTTCTCTCAAGTTCTTTTATTTAATTTTCCCTATATAACCCCATAAAATATATTTATTCCATTATTTTATAACAAAATAAGTATCCTAAATATAATATTATGTTTTTATGAGATTATTTTTTACTACATTTCCACGCACCTCCATCTAATGGATATAGACATACAGTTTCTGTGGATGGTGAACTACTGCCTCCCGAAACGAGGATTGTTCAATTATCTTCTACCACCTCTTATGGTGTCCATTAAGTTGAAAATGTATTTATATGTGATATATATTATATTTTATATTTTCTCTATGATTCTTTATTTTTCATTTATATAATACTTTTATGGTTTCCATAATGGTTAAATAAAATAATTTCATTTGAGGAAGTGCATACTTCCACCCCCTCAAAGTGATAGGACTCATTCATGCCACATGTGGAATGTATAATGGATGATATTAATGAAATTATATATTATATTATACTGGAATTCTAAAATACCTTTGTATCATTTTGTTTTCATTCCATTAAATACAAAATATAAATGAAAGTAGCGTTTATGCGTACGTACGACTTATCGTCTAAATGAATGCTGCATTTCATTTCTTATCTCCAAATGTTATGTATTATTGTAAATACATATATATACTACATATATATGATACATATGATATCTAAATTATTAATATGATTCTGGAGATAATTTAATTTTGACCACACAGACAATTTGTAATTATAGGAAGTTCATTTTTGACTCAAGTACCAAATATCGATAAACATACTATTGTTAACTAAAGTGATTATGTAATTTTTATAATGTGATAATAACTAATATAAAAGGAATAATAAACATGAAAAATTTTATTATGAAATTATAAATTAACTTCAGTTTATTATTCATGAGATTAAATAATGAACAAGTCATGTCGGACACGAGGTAAGGAAACTTCTTAACCCAATTTCAATTCTTTGGGCTAAAATACTACTTATTGACTATATCTTTCTATAAATATGTGTAAATGTCCTATGATTTTCTTAAAATTAATATCCACTTATATTTTGTGTATTTATATTTTTCACACATAATTATTTCATTTATTTATCTTTAATCTAATGATACAATCTTTGTAAGGGGCTACATCTCAATCTCCTTTCATGGAGGAATATGTTGAGATTTTGAACCTTTATTATCCTATATGGTGTATATACAACCATTTGTGACATTTTTTATGATGATTTTATATATTGTCATTATATTTATAGTTTTCTTTGATGTTATTATTTAATTTTTTATATTTAAGAGATTTTTGAGTGGAAAAGGATTATGTAACTAAAACATTGTATCAAGTGTTTTAAAGATTTAATATTATAAATACTTATATTTAATGTTCGTGTTTTAGAAATGATATTAAGGATTTATTTATATATACATTTGTGTTTTAAAGTGTAAAATAATTTTAAAATTTTCAAAGATGTATGGGACACTTTAATTCAAAAATATATTTATTAAATGTTTTAAATGGTTTTCAAAACAAATATTTTTCTGTGAATAATTTTTCTAAATGAAAAAAGGAATGTTTACTTTAATGGGACACAGTGACAAAGACCTTTTTTCCATTGCAAGAAATATTTGATATTTTTGTTCCTTAACAAACAATAATGTTTTCAAAAGAAAAATAAAGACCATATACTTTTTATTTATTTTGGTATTGAAAATGGTCTTGAGAACAGATATATTATGTCAATATATTTAAATGGTATATTGTGATTGCAATGTGGAAATGTTCTATTTCAACTATTTTTGTGTAATTTTTTATGATTTTTTTATGGTTATTGGAATTTTTTTATTTATATGGGTGGTTTCATGATAAACCTAGGATGGGTGATCCCTAGATCGCTCTCCAATGCATTAGGTAACATGACTGAGGTAAACGTTAATGTTTCTCCTCATAGATTTAAGAAATATATTGTAATGTGTATTCTAAGATAACTCCCTATGTAGCTGGGAAATCTACAACGTATGTATGTTATGGTTTTCACAATTTACCTTTATTTTTTTTTATTTTCATGTGTTATTTATAAATCTTATGATTTTGTGAGGTATGTTAATGATTAAATATTACGATTTCATTGATTTGTATGCATTTATGGGCTAATATTTTTATTCCTTGTTTTATAAAACTTACTGAGATTTATATGCTCATCCCATGATTTTAATTTTTTTTTCACAGGGTATAAGGAAGGCTAAGAGAAAGGAAAAATTCAAGTATATTTATATCAAGAAAATAACTCTTGTTTTATTTAACAATTTTATTATTTGTGAAAAAAATTGGATAGAGTAGAAGTGTCTACATTATAATTTTTGAAATGTAATGTAATAGTTATGACACAATTCTCTAAAAATATAAACCTGAAAAGATCCTCAATTTGAATTATTAACTTAATTCAAGATTATATAATGTTTAAGGCTGGGGCCTTATAGTTTATATCAGAGGTTTCCTTATATAACTTTAGAGGTTGGGGTGTTATTTATGCTTAAATGAAATAACCATAATAGTTATCATAATATAAAGAGTCATAGTTATTTTTGATAAATTGAATGGGTTTATGATAACATGAATAAGTATATCTTAGTTTTTACCCTCCTCATAAGATATCATAGGATGATTTTACTGATATACTCACACTGACCTTTTTGGTTTTACAAAATTGTTGGATATAGAAGGCACCAAAGTAACAATGGATGTGAAGAAAACTATGATGATATTCTAAATAATAAACTGAATGAAATGGGAGCTTCAATGAGAACTATTTTGGTTATTCTCAACCAACTATCTAGAGTCATTATTTACCACCTGATCCATAGTGATTTTTTATGAGGCATCATATATGGGAGAAAAAAATCCCTATGAAAGACCAGGTAATAATCATAAAGGTATGTATATTCAAAAATATAAGTGTCAAAGATTTGGAAAGAAAAACCGAGGAAAATTCTTCAAAGGGATGGGAAGATGCTATAAATTTAGTAATGAAGGTAATAAAGAAAGAACCTTCCTTGGAAAAAGGAAGCATCGAGTTGACTCCAAGAAAGAGTAAGAAGTTATTTCAGAGGGATCAATTGAATGTTTTAAATGTGGTGTGCATAGTTATTATAAAAATATATGTCCTATGAAGAATGTTTGGATATTAGATTAGAAGAACTGTACAAATATATGTTTACCGATACCTAATGCCATTCCAATCGAGGATGTGGAAACTGAAAAAAACCAATGAAAGGTATGAATTATTTCTTAGTTGATGTTGTGATATTATTTAATCTTAGGATATGATTCAAGATTTTATTTGTAGGAAATAAGTATTACGAAATAATTTGGGTACGAATGGTTAATGGATCATAAAGAACGTTGAATGAGTAAGAAGTCTATATATAATGGATTCAAGAGTTATGCTATGTTTTAGGATGATGAAATGATTAAAACTATTAAGGCTATTTTGATGATGGGATTAATTTGGAAGAATTTTTTTTAGTAAGTGTGAACCTGAAGTTTGATATGTGAAAATTTTATTCACAGAAGAATTATCTTTTCTTTTTTGGATATACTTATAAAGTACCATTAGGGATTATATAATCCTTAAATTTGAGGTAATTAGAGGTTATTACTTTCTAGGTTGAAAATGAAAGGTATGAGATAACATTTGTGGTCAAAATATGTTATGGTTCTTTTGAGGAATTTATATCATTTTTGGGAATGTTATAAAATTATATAGCTTTTGAAAAAAGAAAACATGCAGACCGTGTGACAAATCATCGTGTTGGAAAAAGTTACAGGAATAAAAACCACAACTAAAGTGCAATTGACATTTATCACCTACCATTGGACAATGTGAAGTCCCTGGTTAGTATGACTAAGTATTTTTAGTTAGATGAATTTATGAATCAAGAATATGTTGATTTTGAGAACTTATGTTTTATAAAATGGATATCCTTAGTATAAGAAAATGATTTGTTTATTAAGTGATAAATGTTATTTTGGAAGACGTTATCTCTTTTGGGAACACTATATGCTTAAGGAATGTAAAACACTATGGGATCTCATTTGTGGAGTAATGGTTTAAATTTTTATTTTGGAAGAATCTATTTTTTTATTGTGGACGTATGGAAATTTGTGTTATTTATTGAAATTATTAACCTTTCCTAGATAATATGATATTAGGTTAATTACACTTCTGTATGAGAAATTAAGATTAGAAGATGTTATTTGATGATACATGTTAAGATTTACTATGGAAAACATTGTGATTAAATTATTCTGAGTTTTGGGTTTCAATCATAGTTGGTGTTACTTCGAAAAATTTTAAGGAATTTTTTTATTGAATGGTATTTTCTTAACTTTGGGTATTGTTTGTCGAATTTTGGGGATTAAGAGTAGTATTTCTTTTTATAAAGTATTATCATTTTTTAAGGATTATATGATCTTGTACTAACCATTTTGGTTGTGGTTAATTTCTAATGACAAGGGAAATATATAGTTCATCTTTTGTGGATTATGGGATTCTCTAGAAGTTTATTCTACCACTTTAGGTGTGAACAAGTCATCTTGAATACTCGTCATTTGGAGAAAAGATGAGTTTTTGGTAAAACTTATTAAAGGATGAATCTCTACTTGTAATGTTAGTATATTTCTTTATGTCCTTAGTCAATCTCAGAAATTAATTCTCCAAATTTTTTATATGAAACTTAAAAAAAACGTTGTCAGTGTACTTTTCCTACTGGGAAACCAAAGACCTTTTAACCTATCACTGGATAATAGTTTTCTGGTGGTTAACTTTATTTTGATCATGTTTTCTATCACTCTCCATTAGAAATATAAACTTAGTTTCTCCTCCAAATCCATGTTTTCATGGAATAATAATATGGGTTATCTCGGGTGACCTTTTTTACTTCTCTTTCTTTCATGTAAAGTGATAGTTTTATTAACTATTTTTCAGATGCGGGAGTTTCAATGAAGTTTCCATGCCCAATTTTAAAATCACGGGGACTCAATTCTGAAAAAGGCGGAAGGATGTAACATCCCAGGTAAATAAATAATATTATATTTTCATATTTATTAATATTTGTGAATTAAATATTTATTTTACCTTAATGGGGATGCAATGTTTGATGGCTTACCCGAAACACAACAATGGGTTTCCCTAAAATCCCATGTTGCACACAATGCTGAGTTATACTGAAAAAATATATAATAATATAATATTCTTTTAAATGGTAGTTAATACCTAGACATTGTATTGTAGAGAGTGAAAATAAATAACTAAAATATGGTTATACATGTTTGTTAAATGTTTTTATATTTTTCCAATAAACGTTAGATGCTTAAAATGTGAAGGAATCCAATTTTAAGCATAAATACTCTAATATTCTATAAAAGGTCGATTTAAAATCTCTCAAAATCCTCCTATTCTACCTAGATTCATTAAATTAGTCGTAAAGCACTTTAATAAATCCTTTTGGTTCAAACCAAGTGGAGTTACCCAATTTAAAGGTAACATCTTCTCTCAAATTATTTTCTTTTATTTTCCTTCTATAACCCCGTAATTTTTTTTATTCCATTATTTTATAACAACACCAGTATCCTAATTATACTATGATGTTGTTATGAGAAGGATTATAACTATATTTCCACACACCTCCATCTAATGGATACAAACATACTATTTCTGCGGACGACGAACTACTGCCTTGCGAAACGACGACTGTTCAATTATATACTAACGCCTCTTATGGTGGCCATTAATATGGAACTGTATTTATATGTTATATATATTATATTTATATTGTCTCTATGCTTCTTTTTTTATTTATAGTAAAATTTTATGATTTCCATAATGGGTAAATACGATAATTTTATTGGAGGAAGTGTAGATTACTGCCCCCTCAAAGTGAAATGACTCGTTCATGTCATACATGGAACATATGAAGGATTAATTTAATGAAATTAAATATGATATTATACTGTAATTATAATATAACTATGTATCCTTATGTTTTTATTCTATTAAATAGAAAATATAAATTAACATAGTGTTTATGCGTACGTACGAGTTACTGTGTCCATGAATGGTGAATCTCATTTCTTATATCTAAATGTTATGTACTATTATATATACATATATATAATGAATTTATATGATATATATGATATCAAAATCATGAATATAATTCTGGAGATAATGGAATTTTTACCACATGAACAACCTGTAATTATAAGAAGTTCATTTTTGACTCAAGTACCAAATATCGATAAAACAACTGTTATTAATTAAAATGATTATGTAATGATTATAATGTGGTAATAATAAATATAAAAGGAATAATAAAATTTAAAAATGTTCTTAATCAATTATAAATTATCTTTATTTTATTATTCAGGAGATTAAATAACGAACAAGTCAAGTGTGACACGAGGTAAGATAACTTTTTAACCCAATTTCAATTCTTTGGGTAAAAAGCCTACTTCTAGATTATATCATGATATGAATATGTGTGAATGACCTATGATTGTTTTACACTTAATATCCACATATATGTTTTGTATTTATATTTTTCACACATAATTTTGTCATTTATTTATCCTTAATCTAATGATAGAATCTTTGTAAGGGACTACATCTCAATATCTTTTCATTGATGCATATCTAGATATTGTGCATTTTTTATTATCTTATAAGGTGTATATACAACCATTTTTGAACTTTTATATCATTAATTTATATATTCTCATTATATTTATAGTTTTCTTTGATGTTATTCTTTAATTATTTGTATTCTAGAGTTCATCAACTGGTAAAATATTTTTTTAACTAAAACATCATCTTAAATGTTTTAAAGATTTAATCTACTAAATCCTTATCGTTCATGTTCATGTTTTAGAAATGATTTTATGGATTTATTTATATGTACATGTGTTAGTTAAAGTGTAAAATCCTTTCAAAATTTTCAATGTGGAATGAGACTCTTTAATTCAAAAATATCTTTATTAAAGGCTTTAAATGGTTTTATAAATAAATACTTTTCTACGAATCGTTTTTCTAAAAGAAAAAAGGAATGTTTCTTTTTAACGTATGAAGTGACAATGAACTTTCTTGTCGCCGTGAGACTTATTTGATATTTTTATTCCATAAAAAACCATATTGTTTTTAAGAGGAAAATAAACACCATATATATTTCATGTATTTTGGTATTGAAAATTGTTTTGAGAATGTATTGATTATGTCAATATATTTAAATGGTATATTGTGAATGCAATGTGGAAATGTTATCTTTAATTTATGATTGTGTTATTTGTTATGATTATGTTATGGTTCTTGGGAATTGATTACGTATATGGGTGGTTCCATGATAGACCAAGGGTGGGTGATCCTGAGAGAGCACTCCAATGCATTGGGTAACATGACAGAGGTAAATGTTAATGTTTCTCCTAAGGGATTTAGGGAATATACCATAATGGGTATTCCAAAGTAACTCCCAATGTAGTGATTAAATCTACAATTTAAGTATGTTATGGTTGCCACAATTTACCTTTATGATTTATGATTTCCATGTGTTATTCATAAATCTTATGATTTTGTGTGGTATGTTAAAGTTTAAAAAGTATGATTTTATTGATTTGTATGTATTGATGGACTAATGTTTTATTTTATTGTTTTATAACCCTTACTGATATTTTTATGCTCATACCAAGTTTTTTAAATGTTTTTTACATGGTAAAAGGAAGGGTAAGATAAAGGAATAATTGAAGAATATTTATATCAAGAAAAGAACTCTTGTTTTAGTTAAAAAGTTTTATTATTTGTAAATTTTTTTTGATAGAGTATAAGTGTCTACTTTTTAATTTATGAAATGTAATGTAATAGTTGTGGCCTAATTATCTAAAACTATAAACCTGAAATGATCCTTAATGTGAATTATTAACTTAATTCAATATTATGTAATGTTTAATGATGTGGCCTTATACCAAGTGTACCATGAAAGGGTGGGGAGTGGCATAGATATGGGAATGTGTTCAAAGGTGTTCCAAGCGCAAACCATATATCCAGATTGAGAAGTGTATAACAAAATATTACTTATTAATCAGTCAATGAAAAATCATGAAATGGATGTGCGTATGCCATGAAATTTGGGTTCTTTTACTCCATCAAAATTATACAAATATAATATGTTTAATTAGATTTATTTTATCACAGTCTTCCAAACAAGCCTATTCAGTTGACTTCAACCTATGAATTACCCATAGTTAGGTTACAGTTACACGAGTTACCCTTACACATGTTTTGTAAGATACACTGATACCGTTACAAAGCATTTTATGACTTCTCCAATGTTCACCAACATCTTTTATCTCTGGAGATCATCAATCAAATCTCTACTGTGTGGAGATCTCATCATATTGAGATATAATGTACCATATAGATTCCAAATGCATTCTTGTTTTGTTTTGTTTCGACATTTTGTTAGTAAATAATATCATTATTGAATTAATATGATGATTTGAAGATTATTTGAGGTATTATGGGTTCATTAAATGATGTATGTTATATGACTTCATTCACGTATTTCAGAACTCATGAAGGGATAAGACAATTATGGAAATATAACATGTTTTTAGTGTCATAAGAATTCACATGATAAGAAGGAAACATGAATTTTAAAATCCTGAGATCTTTAAGAGTTTTAAATATAGTATTGAAAAGACATGAAATTCTGATCCATGGTGGTGAAATAAAAGGGTAAATAATATGGTCTCCTAATCTATAAATTCTGAGGAATGACTGATAAAAACGTGTTTTGTGACATTTTGAGAGAGCTATAATTTTTATCTAAAATGTAAAAAAATATGGTTGATCCTTCACGTATCCTTATACGTGATAAAAAGATCCCACAAATTCTCTTTCATTAAGATTGAATCCATGAAACTCTATTGATATTGAAAATAAATACCCAAATATTCACCCTTGCATACGTGGATAAAAAAATTAGTGGCATTGTTCAAACTTTTTGGGGTCATTTTACACTCATCTATTCTATGATGAATAAGATAGAACCTATGAACTTAAAATTACATGAATAAGATAGTGGTTTTACATTCATAAACATACACGATGTGGATTGAATTTCCTTACATATAAGAACATACGAAAATAGGTTTGAAAAATTAACATAACCTTTATGTGAAGGAGAACTGAGACATCACATACAATACTACACGCATTTTTCATTCATGTTAATTAGAAAAATATAATTCATCCATGGACCATGAATAAAAATATTTTGGTAATAAAAGAAAGTAATAATGTTTACATGGGATTTATTTATTATGCTATATATAAACTAAATAAAATCATGAGATGATTTTATATTTTCATGTAACACATTCATGATGTTCCTATAAATAAATTAAGAGAATTTATTGAGTTGTGATAGATATTAATTCATGAAATAATATTGAATGCACACTATGATTATGTTTTATAAATATTTACTTAACTAAGAAGAAAAAAGGAGAGTAGATAAAATTACAATTGATAATATTTTGTATCAAGTAATTCTATGAAAACCACAATAAAATATCTTGATATATTTTTGACAAAATAATATGTACATGAAGCCTCTTTTATTACTAGATATCTGATACATCCCACTAATTTCAATAGTCGATGAACCCATTTTGATTTCAATATTTTGAGGAATTTGATCAAATTCATTGGATTCTAGAGAAGAAGACTGGTTATACACTATTGATCACTTCAAGAAGAGTAGGCCAACATCATATATTTATTATATAATTAATATCTTACATTCATCTTGGAAAATGGAAGGAGAATTGGTTCATAGTCATACCCTTACATGCACTTTCATTGAAAATAAAAAGGACGAGGTGTGAGAGTGGGATGATAACAATCATATAGTGTAGATGTAGTCATCCATACTAAAGGTGAACCTCATTAACAGACACTAATTTCCATTATGTTTTATAATTTTATGTGCATGATTACTAATTATTGGTAAAGGTGAAAAGAGTAACATTAAATAAATATGTGAAAAATATACAAAAATGGAAACAAATTTCAATGCGGAAAATAGTCACCCCATATAGATTCACCCCCTTTTTGGTGTGTTCACCCCAAAAGTGATCCAAATAATTAGTACTCATGGGATATTTCACACCTTTTTTTATTTTCACTAATTTGAAAATTTCTGAATATTTCAATTGTCTTCTCAATCCAAGTTAAAGTGAAAACATTATGGAGTTGTATCAATTTTTGATTCAAATTTTTTCTATTCCATGACCTTAAAAATAGAAATAATAAATAATTGATAAAAATTACTAAGGAATTTTTATTGTCTAAATATGATGTTGAATTAGATTTCCCATGTTTAAATACTAATATATACAAGCCTAAATAGGAATTTTATGTTTTGTTGGTACAATATACTATGAAATAAAAGTAAAATAGTTACTCCTCATGTGTTACTTCATATTTAATTTAAGGGAAATAAATAAAAATATATTTTTAATTATTTCATCATAGAGAGCCAAAAATTCATAGTTGTGATCCTATATCCAAGGTGTCAAATGTTGAATCAATTTCTAAACTAAATTAAACACTGTATAATTTTTTTGAGGTAATAATCAATTTTATTTGGGGATAATTCATTTGAACATAAGAAGAGATCCCTGGGCATGATCAAAATCTATAAACACTGGAGAAATATTTTGAATAAAAAATTAACGTTGTTATTAAGCTCCCCAAGAAAATTATATCCCTATATTCAGATAATATTGAACTTAAAAAATGGTTCTTGAAGTTTGAAGATTAGTGGGTAAATAAAGTTTTTGAGAAATAGGATGAAACTATAGAATTCGTAGAAAAATTCCATGCATTAGAAGAAAAGAAAAATTATATCATTAATATCACGAATTTTTAATGTGAGAACAAAGTAATCTAGATTAAGTATTTTTACACCTTAAAACCAGTGAATCATAAAATCTAGGGCAAGGTAGTTATGAAGATCAAAAATTAATTTGAAGATATTATAAATTAAATAGAGGACATGCAATTTATCCATAATATGAAGTGTCAAAAACTTGGAGTGAAATGAGAAAATACTGTAGATAGAAAAGAATAGTCTTTACAAAAAGATGAAAGAAGATATAATTCTTCAAGAGATACAAACACACAATCTTGCAAGGAGTTGTTTTATCTTATGATAGATTTATCTCAAAGTAATAATTTTATGATATCACTCAATAATCAATTTAAATTAGTCTCTAAAATGAAGCTAAAATTAACCACTAAAAATAATATCTATGCTAACTATGGACTTATGAAAAATTATGGATCAAAATCAAAATATATAAAAAAGTGTATGAATATGGGAAATAATGTGCCCACCCCTATATTTTTGTGTGAAGAAAGATAAGAGTATAAAAAATTAGTCACTAAAATAATCCCATTTTATGTTTGAGATGAAATAGAAAAAACCACCATGCTAATCTAGTCGGGTTCTTCTTTCAATGTATTGATCAAAATTTCTAGGCTACTGTTGGTGTAATGAAAGATTCGGGCATAAAACATCAGATTTTTGGTACAATATTATAGTATCTAAAAATTAAATTATGCCTATATCATGGGGGGTATAATGAAGAATAAAAGACTATAAATGAAAGTATATAATATAAATGTTATAAATATATATGAAAGTTTAAATAATATCTATGGGATTTGAAATGTGTATAGTCATAGTAAAGAGGCCTTAAAGTATAAATAAATAAACAATTCCAATAATAAATTAGAAAAATACCATAGAAGATGATTAATGATGATATTTCAACCATGTGTGAAATTTATAATAAGATCGACACTCACAAGAAAACAATGAATTTAAAAAGAAGCGCTAGACCAAATTAAAGAAGCCTCTTCTCTTAGTGGAAAATGGACCACACCATAGATTAGTATAAAAATTCCATATATATTATAGTGGAAGGAGAAAATATAATGAAATAATGGGAAATTTAATTCAAAATAAAATAATAAATGGACTGAATTTGAAAAGAGAACACCTAAGAATCCATGTGGATTTAATAAGAAATATGTTCATATTCCAAATATAATTCTGGTAATTTTCCTAGATAAATTAATAATAGAAATAAAATTGGGTGAATAACATATAAATGAATATTCTAAAGGAATTTAGAATTTCCCACATAGATAAATTTAATATCATGATTGGTTTTTAACAAATGATTTGAAAGAACTATTAGAATTCATGTGTGTAAGTTTCATGATGGTTGAAAAAATCTCATATAATTCATTGTTCATAACTCAATCATAAAAAGATATATAGTAAAATATTCAAGAACCACGAAGTGATGAATTTTCCTTGATGGATAGTTTTTTAAAATAAATTCAAATTCATTTTACTATAATAAAATCTAGATATTTCATGCTACCCAAAAAAATCCAATAAATTCAAAATAGTCATCCTGAAGAGTTTCAACCTCACTTAGTGGAGAAAATAGAGGAGTTTATGGTTTTTAAATAATTATCATCCTTATATAGGTAGAAAAAACTATATTAGATCTACCTTATTCCCAAATATTTTTCATTTTATCATTATTTGAATGGGATTTATGGTGATGCACATAATCCAGTGGAGAACAGAATTGAATAAATTATAGTTATATTTCGGAAATATGAATTATTAATTCTTATATTTATGTGAGTCACAATCCGGGTTTTATATATGAGTTAATATCTTGAATATTATTTGTTAGAAAAGATCATATATGAACCTCTATTAAGATGATTAAGGTACAACAACTGATCAAAAAAATTATAAGTCACTATCATAGATGAGATCAAAAAAAATTTCATTCACATTAATTGGTATTCATAATAACAAATCCAAAATATAACCATCCTGATAAATTGATATTATAGATCATCCCATAAGGGGGAGTATTAAAATAAGTTCCCATAGTGCTATATTTTCCAAACTAATATCTCTAGAATGTATATCTTCAAGATCTCGATTATGAGTTATACTAGAAAAAGATTTTATCCATATTAAAAAAAATATAAATGAAGTATGATATTAATGGGGAGAACATTAATGAATCAATGAGATTAATAATATAATCTTGATGAATTTCCATGACTGTTTTCATGAAAGTTACCTATTTATTATAAAAGAATGTTTTCCATACTTTTATTGAGAAGAGTGTATGAATTTCAAGATTAATATATCCCAATAATTTTCATTAAAAGTTGTATTAGATGAATTATTTTTTTATCAACTAGTATAATCCATGATACAATTCAATAGTCTCTAATGAATGAAACAAGTTGTGTAATATCATTTGGAATAAATTTTTCAATGGATAATGGAAAGAATTGATGTCTCAATTAGGCCCTCTCGTTTTCTACATTGTGTTAGACTAATTATACTTAGAGTGGAATAATTGTTGAGACATTTCATAATAATTAAATGATACCATCATCACTCAGGTACTTTGTATTTCACATCAATAAGGGAAAGAGTAGAAATAATAATAAACATAATAGTTAAATATGACACACTAAAATCCCATTTTCTACATCAGTATTGAAATAAGAATATAAAAGGGAATATTGATGAATATAATTTTTGTTTGAGTTGTATTTGTTATCAATAATTCTGTATGTGATGATGCACATAGTGTAAATTTGTATTCGAAAAGAAGAATCTCTTGGAAGTGAATTAGAGTTCCAAAGCATGTTATTTAAGATGAGATCCATCCATGAGGTGTTGAAAGGTCACATATTTTTTTTGGATGAATTAAATTTTGTGTGTGATGATTGATGAACTAATATTTATTGATTCAAGAACAAGATATATTTTTTAAATTTTTTACAACAACATAATAATTTGTAATATAATTAAAAAATAAATTTCCATGAAGAAATAAAAATTTCTTATGGAAGAAATGATTTTAAGGCCATACAAAAATAATTATATTTTCCCATAAGGATTTGATGATGATTCTTGAAGAGATGTGGAGATTATGGTTTGGAATTTTGGATTTGAAATTTTTATATGGAATTTAATTTCTAATAAAAAATTTTCTGACCACCTATCCAAAAAATGGGAAACCATAACCATTATTTTTTTGGGTAGGGTCTACCAATAGCCACCTGAGGTGGTGGATATATTTGGTTATGGATAATTATTTATGGGAAAACTGGATGTGATTGTGAATATCCCCCACATGGAGCACACATATGTGAATATGGTGTGAATAAATAATGTAGGAGGGTTCCTGAGGGACTGTACAAGGGTGTCACATGACCCAGTGATAGGTGTGTGTGAAAACATGTTACGAGTAATGAACCTAGTTCTAAATTGATAGGTGGAAGAAAAAACTTTACTTTTTTAGTTTCTTAAAAAAATATCAATACCTATGTGGGATATTATTACAGATAAGTTGTATTCCTAGTAATAAAATTATATAGATGTAACATGTTTCATCTGATCAGTTTTATCATAGTTGACTGATCATGAATCTTCATTCTCCATCAACAGGTGGGTTACCCTTTCCTGGGTTACCCTTATAAAGGTAATGGAAGACATGCGGGTACCCTTACACAACTTCTTATGATGAATAAAATCTTCCATAAAATCCTCCATTTACAGTTCTCATCAAACCAAACTTGACAGTGTTGATATCTCAACCTATTGTGACAATGATCACAAAACAGATCACCATGCATGCATATTTTAGTGTTTTTGTAGCAATTTTTTCAACAAAAATGTCACAGATGACTGAATATAAAAATTTAAAGATCCTTTGAAGTAGTATGAGTACATGCACTAATTTATATGACATTCTGTCATGCATGTAAGATAGAACTCATGAACAAGAAAAAGTAATTATGTGAATACTCAAGGATTCCCAGTGTCACAAGAAGTCACATGATAAAAAGGTAAACTACATTTGAAAATATACTGATCTTCATAAGTTTTAAATAAAGGATGATAACAAAATAAAATGTTGATTTTTAGTGGATAAATATAAGGAATAAGAATATTTTCATCTCTTTAATAAATATTGAGGAAAGATAGATCTGCGATCCACTATTGATATTTTGACAGAGTGGACATTTTTATTTAAAAAAATGAAATATGTTTATCCTTCACGTATTTTCTTATACAAAGAAGAGGTACCAATTTTTTTTGGGTTAATAAGAGATATATAATGCATTTTAGACTTCATTATAGCATAACCATGTAATTTCTATTTTGTACATGAAGAACCAAAGATAGAAGCATGAACTAACTTCTATGATGAGGTTCAAAAATTATCTATTGCGTGATTAAATTATATAAACTATTAAATTAAATATACATGATGAATATAGTGTTTTTACTTATATAAACATACTAAAATAAGAAGGATGTGTATTCATGTTGTTGAACATACAAAAAGTGGTTTCATAAAGAAATATAACCATTATGCGATGGAGAACTGAGATATCACCTACACTATCATAGGAATTGTTCATGATTTTTAATTAGAACATTATAATTAATTCTTGAATCATGAAAAAGATATTGATAATAAATGGAAGGAATATATTTATCTTGGGGCTTTAGTGATTATGTTATCTATGAACCAAATACATGCATGAGATGATTTGATATTTCTATGAAACATATACATGATGTGACTTTGGAATAATTGAGAGATGTTATTGACTTTTTTGAGATTATTAATTCATAAAATAATATTTTATTTTCAAAACAATTATGTTTCATAAATATTTAATACACCAATAATAATAGAGAGATGTTATAATTTCAATTTCTAATATTGTGTATCTAGAAATTATGAGAATACTAGTCCACAACATCTTTATATCCTTATTACTAGAGAAATAGTAGAGGAATACTAAGATATTGAAATATATAAGATATTGTAAACTGATTACTATAGTCAAGGTATCCCATTTTACACCTACATTTCCTCAAATTTTATCATATACATTGGATTCCAGAGAATAGTACTTGTGCTACATAGTTGACCACTTTATACGGAGAAGGATGAAACCCAAAATTTACTTTAAAATTAATAGATTTTATTATAACTGTTTTAAAAATGAGAATAGTTTCAATTTTATACCCATTCCCATGCTTTATTTGATAATAGAATGTAATTTGTGTGTTAGTTTGATAATAGAAACCATACACTAGGGATGTAATATTGCACCCTAGAGGAGAACCATGTTGACAAATCCTGGTGTCCATGATGCATTAATATGTTTTGTACATAATGGGTAATTATAGGTGAAGATTAAAATATAATCATTCACTAAAAAAGATACTTAGGCATAAAAGAGGATAAAAATTTTAAAGTGATAAACAATTATCTCACACTAATTCCCCACCCAACTAAGTGTGGTCATCCCAAAGTGATCCTAATATTCTTGAATTCCTAGAATGTACATTAACATAATGTATCAAAAATATATATATCAATGTAAAATAATTCAGAATCTTATGTCCATTTTCCATTATACTCTAAAATGTCAATTCTCTATATGGATTCCCCATATTTTCTACATTGAGTGTTCATAGTTTTTATCTCTGTACTAGTTTTATAATAGACGTGTTTTTATTATTTATTTTAAAATATTTGATCATTAATATGAATTAATGATAAAATTAATGGTGAATTATAATAATTTATGATGTTTCATTTCCCCTTCATGAGTGTTTTAGACATTATCCTTGTAGATGAAGTCGATAATAAGCTTCTTTAAGTGATTCTTGACTGTGAGATCCTGTTTTCTTAATTAATGAGATAATTATTGATCTAAAATGAATAGAAAAAAACACTATATTTAAAAATTTATATCCAATTATATTGATAATTATGTTCCTGTAATATTTCATGATTCAAATTTGTAGTATTGTTTATACAGGCTGTTAAACTGGCCCAAACACTAACATAAACAGGGTTAATAAATTATTATGAGGTTTTTTATTGTAACATTATTATAAAAAGAGCATGGTGATATTATTTGTTTATTATTAGTGTGATATATTAGAATTAAATGTGTTTATAGTAATAATTAATGGATATTAAAATATTAAAATATTTGAATAAACAATTATCCTCCTGGTACACTTATTTTAAATAATTAAATAAAAAATGATTGTTTACTGGTCATATCATTAATAGGTTATCTAATTTGTAATTATAAAACCATAATTATATTATACAAATAATATTTATCATTTATATCATACTTATATCCATCCTTCTAATGTAGTGAAGGAAAAAAATACACGTTGAACCGTAGAAGATGTAGTCTACCCAATACACGAACAACATTTTTATTTATTCTTAATGAATGAGGTATATGAATAAATAAGGATAATACCATTAATATAATGAAATTATAATTTTTAATGGTTAATAATATAATTATATTATTATTTCTATAATTAATTTAAAAGAACACAATTAATAAAAAAAATTTATGTAGTTGATAATACTGACATAGGGGACTTGAATTTTCCTTGGAAGTGTCCTTGAATTTGAATGGATTATGATAACCATGAGTGACTCGGGAATTATATTCATGGGATAATGTTATATAGAGAGTAAAATTTCTGAGTTTGAATCATAAATTCCAAAGACATGTGAGTCTTGAAGTGGTCAACATGTTACCCTCTTATAATTGAGGAGAATGGTAGATTTGGGAACACCCATTGAATTTTAATAATTTAATTTTACTATTAAAAGGTAATGGTATTAAAAAAGAGGTAAATGAGGAAATAGTGATTTTTTTTCCATCCCAAATATCCAAAATCAAAATAAAAACATGTTTTTAACATATGCTTTACTTTCTACCTACGCAAAATACCTTTTACAATTTTTACTTTTTACGAGGGTTACTAATTTTTTACATTTGTAATTATTTATAATGACCATAAATAAAATTAAAATTATTACATAATTAGAGGCATATGATTTAAAATATGAAGAAATTTTATCAAATAAAATTTATATAAGCATGTAAAGTTAATTTTTAAATATAAACACATAAATGTGTAAATTTTGTGTAGAGAAGTAATATTTTAAACCTTAAATTTATATAAAAGGTAAAATTATCATTAATATAAATTTTAATGATATAAATTGAATTTTTATAAGAAAAATAAAGGATATAAAACATTCATGGAAAATAAAACCGAAATATTTTTAAAAAAATACTTGAATCAAAAAAATATCTAAAACATGTATTACATTAAGGTAACATTTTAAATAATTTTTTAAACTAAATAATGGTGTTACTAAAATTAATATTGGATTAAATTTTTTATAATAAATTTATAGATCTTTCTTATCTATCAATATATTATTAAAAATTACATGTTCATGAAAACCGTATTTTTCAACTCAAAATGGTTTTTTTTCCGAAAAAGCTCAAAATACATACTAAGATAATTAATTAATAATTCAAATAAATTCATGAATAAAGAAAACCAAAATGGTTCATTACATGATAGATCATGATTTTCTGGTTACCTTATATTGAAGAGTCTGTTGTGTTATAGATATATTAAAAAAATTAATCATTTTGGAAAAAACAATATTTTTACTATTCATCTAAAAATAAATTATTTAAGAGAAATCACAAAATATCATCATCAGTTAATTTTGATATTTTTAAATCAAAAATTATATTTTCATTATCAAATTAAAATTATAAAATTTATAAATTCTTATTTTAAAATTAGATACAATAAATAATGAAAAATTCTTATTAAAAAAAACCTTTTAGACTTTATGTGTTCTTAATATTAATTCAAAACAATTAATAAATAAATTAGTGTTAATATATATCAATGATATACATTATATTAATTTCACCGTAATATATTTTGTCTTTTTAAATAATTCATTATGCATGGAAAGACAATTTTTAGAAAAATACAATTTTAAGTATAAAATGACTTTAAAAAAATATAATAATAATTAATTATATATATCAAAATCACTTATTTCAATCAATATATTGATATTAATAAATTTAATTTAATTTTACTGAATTTTTATTTTGATAATAATATTTTAGTGTATAATTAAATATTTTATGTAGATATTATATATTTGTTTTATTGTAATTATTTCTGAAATATATAATTTAAACTCAAAACTAATAATAAATAACTCTATTATAAATTTTTGAAACATGTATATCAAATCACCAATTTTTAAATTTCCATATTTATAATGACCCAATTCCATTTCTATATATAGGCTTACTAAAATCATACATTTTATTCTCACTTCTTTAGTCACACTTCTCATTTCTATATTTTTTATTTTAGATCTCACAAAATGATTTATCCCTTTATGAAATTCTCTCACATTATAGGGTTTTAATATAATAGAGACTATAAAATTAAAATATTGTCCAGAAGAGTTTATATTTAAAATGATATTTTTTATGAACTTATTATCCCATTATCATTTTTAAAATTTTAATGGATGCAATCATCCATGATGTGTAATAATCCATTATATGTGATACATGGTTTCATGTAACATCATTTTATTATTTCTTCATAATTTAATAAAGTGTTTTTATAATGGTTTATGTCTTTTATGACCTAATATATCATCAAATATAAATTTCATTTTATTGAATATAGAAACATTATTTATAATTATAGTGAATAAATTAACGGATCCTAAATCCTGGGGTATTACATCCTCCCCATAAATTAATTACATCATCCCAATTTTAATTATCATATTCTAATGAAAATATATAAGGGTATCTAAAATGGATTTATGACTCAATGTATGATTTCTATAGAAATTAATACCTTACTAACTTAGGTAACATATCATTTTTCCACCTAATAGGATTATCACCAATATTTAGTTTATCTCTAACCAATTCTGTAAAGAGTTTTTCATTAATTGTACTTTCATTGATAGAATATTTTAATTTGATATTAAAATTGATTTCCTTATCCTAATAAAAAAATTCCTCTAATTAGAGAGAAAAATAAATTCCCAAAACCATAGTAAATGTTTCTAATGAAAGGATAATAAGACCCACAAGAATCATAATACCACAATCTTTAAAGAATATTCTAATACATTAGATAAAATAATGATTCCACTATGTTTTTAAATAAAATATTTAAAAGTTATCAAAATCATATATACACAGAATACCTCAAAAAATGTATAGTGATAAATTTGTTTAATTAACACCATATAATTATCATTATACCTTTCAATAGGTTTCATTGTGTAGGTTTTTCTATATTCCCATTGTCTATGAGGTTGTTTTGGTAGACTCTCAAATTAATAACTTGTATTAGTGAAACTTTTTATATAGTTTCCAAATTCCAAACATATAATATATTGTAATTTCTAGTGGATCCTTATAGGGAACATTATTTTTTCTCATTATGTTAACTAAATTATTTATTTTCCTTAGTATCTTATCGCTAGATGACCTCATTTACCACTGCTCAAATATCTTCCAATTACCTTGAGAAATTACCCTTGGTGCATCTTCGTACATTTTTGACATTATGGAGAGTGTATCTTCTTTCCATCACAATCCTCAATAAATTAACTTCCATGAGTATCCATCCATCTCTTAATTGATGTGTTTAGAAATTAAACATTGTAAAAATTATTAATAATTATTATTTATTTCTAGTTCGGAAGAATCACAAGGTTTATCACTAAATATTGTATCCCATTAGGTTTCTTATTTGGTCAATCTGTATGTTGTCCAAGGAATCCACTATTATCTTCCTTACATAGAGATTTATCCATTACTAAAACAAAAGGGGGTTAATAATGAGTGGTGAGTAATTAACACAATATGAGAATTATTGTAAGAAAAATATATGAAAAACTCAACCTTAGTATTACATAATCTTTAAAAACACCACAATAACATTCAGTTCAATATAAATAAATTTTTATTGAATAAAGGTTATTTTAGTCAATTTTCTTTCATACTTATTTAACCTAATTTCTTACCTAGTGAAACATTCTTAATGGATCATTAAAATAATGTGATTGAACAAAGTATAACCCCCTAGAGTGTTAAACCTTATGTACATTTAGAAAATTTTTATGTAATTGGGGACAATTGAGTTAATACCCAATATAAACCTTTCAGGGTTACTACCCCTAGGTAAATTTTTATAAAAACCACATCTACTTATAATATTTAGAAAATGATGTCATTGCTAGTAAAACCACCTACTCAAAACATTTCCCAAATTTCATGATGTTATCCAATACATATAATTATCCTATGAGTTTTAACTAATTTTATATCATCTTAATATCCATAAATGACTAGCCTATGATCAGATAGAAAATATAGTGACCCATTATTTTACAATTGTTTCACATTGATTTCAATCAAGTAAAAACCAAGGATCTAGATGTTTAGTGTATTCGGAATATTTGACACATAAATACATATAAAAAAACATAAAAACAACATCATTATTTATAACCCCACATATTTTTCCTAACTCCCCTATATCTTCTATATCTATATAGGATACCATGTAGAAAATACATAATAAAAATGGAGAGATATAAGTCCCATTAATGGAATAAACATGGAAATAAATCATAACATGATATTAAAGATTAATAACACGATAACATAAAGTGAATGATCATAATCCTAAAAATAGAATAAGTAAATGAAATCATTACATCATGTAATCATGGAATATGTGACAACAACATAAGACATGACTTCATTAACATAAGTCAAGGTTAACTCCCCAAAACATCAATATAAAATCAAAAAATTACCATGGGGAACTACATTTAATTCATAATATCTTACATATCATCTCATGAGATATAAAACTATACCCAAATAATTGGAGGCCTATATAATTCCGAGACCACCTATAACATAGCATTATGTTCTTAGGATAACCTCCCATGAACCATAAATGAAATCTCATGTGATTGGAACATTACCGAATTTATTATAAGGATATGTAATTATAATACAATATGTCATATATTGAAAGTCATGCATATTTAGGACACATGTTGAAAAGAAACCATATAACAGCTATAAACATGATCAATCCCATGAGAATAAAGTGGGTTTCATAATTCTTATTCAAGTAATAACTAAATGATGAATCATAAGGATTCAAAATAGAAAAAGAAAATTGTCGGACTCTTCATGTACTAATCATGTTTTAATGATCACAAATCCTATTCAACCTGGTTAAATCCTCTAAATTATATCAAATCATGTGTATTATTGTTTAAGTATTTTAATGCTTTAAGAGGATCCATTCAAGATCTTAATTTCTATACATTCAGTTTAATTACTATATACTATATTTGACTCACTTTATAATAATTTCTCATACAAATTATTAAGTTTAATTCTTTCCATAAGTATGACTGATTAATTATGAATACAAGTATTTGCCTAAGTCTAAGACACCATGACCATTAGACACCGTGAAGCAGACACCGTGAAATCCATATACCATGACCATCAGACACTGTGAATTAGACCCCGTGAAGCAGACTCCATGACATCCAGACACCATGACCATCAGACACCATGACATCCAGACATCGTGACCTGGAAAGACCGTGACCGCAGGACACCGTGACCGCAAGACACCGTGACTATGAGACACCATGACCAATACAGTCACCGTGTGAAGGAGACACAATTTCCATGACATACTGTGACACAGTTTCCTAATATATTTTGTCATCTTTAAATTTAATCTCTAATGGTCATATTTAAAGATTTTAATGCACTGACATAATTAATGTTTCATTTTAGATATATCATCGGATAGTACGAGGTACGAGGTATAAAATACATTCAACCTATCATCCCTAACACATGAACTCTATGATTAAAGAGTAATACAGCCCATAAAAAGAAAAAAAGCATGATACAAAGAACAAGCTGGTGGGTGTGATCACGACAATGAAGAACACACTTAGAGTAATTTTTGAAGGAACAATTATTTCATACAACTCAATTATACTAAATAACACACAAAGCATAGATAAAATCTTAACAATGTCAAAACATCATGAAGAAAACAAGCCAAATATGTCAGACTTATGACACTCTTTTTTCTAGAAGAGGACTCATGTTCTACATCTGCTTCATCTCACAAGCCCTAAACTACAAAGACTAACACTCAGAGAACTTCTAAACCATTCTCAATCTTTCTACTCTATTGTGTATATTTTTATTAACTTTCAAGTTGTGCATGTTTCTATATAAAAACACACCACGTATCATGCATTAAACTGAAGGATACAAGATATCCTTACTCAAACACTCATTTACTATTGTGTATACCCACTGATAATTGTGGAAGAGGTCCCTGTGTGGCCTGGAAAGTCTTTTGTACTGTTGTTGAACCCCAATACAGGGTGTGGATCAATGTTTATTTATATAAAATTCCTGGTGGTAGGTGATCACTAAGTGAAGTGGATTAGGTCTCAGCTTTAGACTGAACCACTTGTTTTATAACCACTATTCTGCTTAATTTAGTTTTCTTTGTTTTACTACTTTTCAATATAACTCAAAAATCACTAAATTCACTTTCCTAATTAATATTGGAAAAAATTTATAAGTGATTTGTCTAAGTAAAATAGTTTTAAAAGTAATATTAATAAATAATATTAATATTACTAATAACTAATCAATATTCTAAGAAGTTATTCAAATAGAAATACTCTTATAACATTATAACCTTGATTAATTGGGATGTATTTAATCTTTTGGGGAATCTTTTTAGAAAAAAATTTTGATCAGAAATTTTTATAGATACTCAATTCACCCTCCTCTTGAGTAATCAACTCCGACCAAAATTTGGTATCAAAGGATGTTTATTAGGACTCTGTTTAATCTTATTGAACTATGATTGTAGTTTTACTTTAATGATCTGTAAGTTTCTATTAACTCTAAATTTATAGCTCATTGAAATTAATACTTTATTATGGATAATAGATTAGAAGGTGTTGTAACCAATAGAACGCCATTCTTTAATAGAACCAACTATGCTCAATGGAAAATTAAAATGAAAATACACTTAAAGAGTATGTGGTTTGAGATTTTGTCATCCATTATAGATGAAAACAAGATTACTGATACTAATATAATTACATGGGATGAACATGTCAAAACTTCCTATAATAAAAAATGCAATGAAACAAATGCTTTATAATACTCCTTAGGAGATGAGGAATTCAATAGAATTCTGCATGTAAAATTTCCCATGAGATTTGGGATACCATGTTTGTCTCACATGAAGGAACATCTAGTGTTAAAGAAATGAGACTTAATACTTATACTATCAAATATGATTATTTTATAATGAAACCTGATGAGCCTATTTTTGACATGTATCATAGGTTCAATGAGATTTTCAACATAATGATATCTCTTGGAAGAGAAGTCACTGCCAAGGAACAAATCATGAGAATTATTAGATTTCTACCTGATAGATAGAGGGTAACCTCTGTCTTTATTAGAGAATCATGTGACATTAGCAAGCTACCTGTAAAATAACTCATTGGGAAACTGATGATGTATGAAGAAGAGTTGAAAGTAGAAGAGGAAGAAGAGGATAAACCAAAGAGGAAATATTTTTCATTCAAGACCACCACCTATAAATAGAAAGAAAAAGGGAAACTGGAAGCTTCTTTAGAAAGCTCCAAAAGTGAAAAATCATCACCTGACAGTGATGAGGAGATGCAACAATTAGCCGAAAGATTTAAAATATTTGACAAGAAGAAGAACTTTTTCTGAAAACCTAACTTCAAAGGAAAATATGACCAAAAATAAAATTGGTTGGAGGACTGGAAAAGAAGTGACAAGACTAATGAAATTGTCTGCTATGAATGTAAGTGCAAAGGAAAAATCAAGTTAGACTATCCAAATATCAAGTACAAAAAAATGTGGGGATAAGGACTGAATTTATAAAAATGCCAAGAACGCATCCTGGAGTGCTTCTTAGGATAGTTCAAGCGACTCAGAAACATCACATGAAGAATAGGAAAATAAATCCAATATGTGTTTTATGAAAAAAACATATGAGGTAACACTGGATTCCTCTGTACATGATTCATACTATTCTGGATATGCGAGTGACTCTGAGAACATGACTAATGAAGAAATGTTTGAATACTATAACATCATTGAAGAAACATGCAATGAACTAAAAGTCAAATATAAATCATTGAATAAACGAAATGCTGTTACTGTGACTTTTAAAATTGAACTCACAACTGAAAAAGAGAAAAATTCCCTACTTCTCAAAGAGAACAATGAATTAAAAATGTCTAATGAGAAACTAAATAATGACCTTGAAAAGTTTACCAATGGGAATAATAACCTTACTCAAATTCTTGGAAAACAAATTTCCCTTAAATACAATACTGGAATTTGTTATCAACCTGGAAAAAGAAATCTTGCTAGTACAAATTTTGATTCAAGATCTTGGACATACAGTTTTACTCCCAGTTCTAGAAAGAAGTCAACTTATTCAATTCATGATACATATTCTACTATTTCATGTTTTTGTGGATTAGATAGAGTTTATTTTTCAATTACATTACCTAATTCTTATAGAAAACCTATGAGGCACATATGGGTTCCAAAAGAACTTATTAGTAATATAACAAGACCCAAATAAGTATGGGTACCAAAATCTATTTTTGCTTGATCATTTTTTAGGAAAGATGCTTAAAGAGTTCTTGTAAAAGTGTATGGTACTTGGCTAGTGGATGTTCAAGGCACATGACAGGAGACTACTCATGCTTCAAGAACCTAATCAAAATAGATAGAGGACATGTCATGTTTGGTGACAATGCCAAAGGAAATATAATCAGTGTCGGCCAAATCGGTAACTCTAATTCAGTATTGATTTCTAAAGTACTATTTGTTGATGAATTAAAATAAAATTTGCTCAGTATCTTACAGTTATGTGATGATGGATTTCTTTCTAGATTTGAAAATGATGCTTGAAATATCTTTAATTCTAAATATGAATTAGTGTTTTCTGCTTTAATAAATGAAAATGTTTAATCTGTTAACTTAGATTCCTTATCATCTCAAAATGATTCATGTTTGAGTGTATTTCATAAAGAGACTTTTCTCTGGAATAGGGTACTATGACACTGTAATATTCACTCCCTTAGAAATTTAACTATAAAAAGATTATTTAAAGACTTACGCAAACTTGAGTTTCCAAATGAAAAAGTGTGTAATCCCTATCAAAAGAGAAGACAACACAAAATTTACTTCAAACCAAATAAAGAAGTGTCAACTTATCAACATCTCAAATTGATTCACATGGATTTATATGGACAATCTAGAGTTTCTAGATTAAATGGGAAGCACTATGTTTATGTTCTAGTAGATGACTTTTCTAGATATACTTGGAATTTGTTTCTAGCTCACAAGAGTGAAGCCTACTATTATTTTACTAAATATGGAAAGTTTGTAGAAAACCTTAGTGAACATAGAATTAAATCCTTAAGAAGTGATCATGGTCATGATTTTGAAACTCAAGAGTTTGAATCATTCTGCACAAAAAATAGTTATAGTCACAATTTCATTGCCCATAGAACACCTCAACAAATTGGAGATGTAGAAATACAAAATAGAACTTTATAAGAGATATCTAGAAAAATGTTTAGTGAATAGGACCTGCCTATTTATTTTTTGGCGGAAGCTGTCAATATAGAATGCTACATAATCAATAGAGTGTTGATCATAACCATTCTTAAGAGGACTCCTTATGAGTTATGGAACAATAGAAAACCCAAAGTTAACTACTTCAATGTTTTTTTGTAAAGTCTATATTATAAATACTAAGGAAAATCATAAAAAAATTGCATCAAAAGTGATGAAGGTATCTTTTTAGGATATTCCTTGTCTAGTAAAGCCTATAGAGTGTTAAATAAAAGAACTAAAGGTGTGGACGAATATGTCCATATCAAATTTGATGAAACAGATCCACAAGAGCCTAAAACCTCTCTAGAAAAAATGGAGGACGATGTATCCAATCTGAACATCAATTCAAAATCCTCAAAAACTTTTGTGAAAGAATATATGAAAACTCCCAATTCAGAAAATTACCTAGAATCAAGTTGCAAAGAACCCGGACCTGTCGATGAACCTGAAATCACTAGTCCCTCTATTTCTAGAGCTGTTAGAACTCTTAAGAACCATCCTTTAGATGTTGTTGTAGAGGACCTAGACAAAAGAACTCAAACTAGATATCCTCATAAAAATCAGGTTGAACATCAAGCCTTTTTGTCACAACTTTAACCTAAAAACATTAATGATGCTATCAACGAAGAATTTTGGGTGTTGGATATTCCAGAAGAACATAATCAGTTTGAAAGGAACAAATCTAGGAAACTTATTAAAAGACCTTAGGACACATTCCCCATAGGCACTAAATGGGTGTTTTGAAATAATATAGATGAAGCTAGTAACATAGTTAGAAACAAGACTATATTGGTTGCTCAAGGCTATAGTCAAGAAAAAGAAATTTACTATGAGGAGACCTTTTCACCAATAGCTAGACTTGAGGCCATCAAAATCTTGCTTGCCTAGGCTGCACATCTGAATTTCAAACTATATCAAATGGATGTTAAAAGTGTATTCTTAAATGGGTATATAGCTGAGGATGTTTTTGTTGAACAACCCAATGTATTTACAAACCCTCATTTTACAAATCATAATTTTAAATTATCCAAAGCTTTATTTGGTTTAAAACAACCTCCAAGAGCCTGATATGATAGACTAAGAACTTTTATTATTTCCAAAGGTTTTATAAAGAGAATATCTGATCCTACCCTTTTTATAAAACAGATTTCTAATGATGTTTTAGTTGTTCAAATATATGTGGATGAAAATATTTTTGGATCTTCAGAAAATTATTTATGTATTGATTTTTCTAAAATGATGGAAAATGAATTTTAAATGAGTTTAGTGGGTGAACTAAAATTCTTTCTTGGATTTGAAAACTTTCAAAATAATGATGGAATTATTTTAACTGAAAGTAAATATACTGGAGATCTTCTAAAACTTTATGGATTGGATAACACTAAAAGTAGTAACACTCCCATGAGTACCACTTGTAAGTTGGATGTTGATGAAGATAGAAAACATGTTGATCAAACCACTATTAGAGGAATGATTGGAAGTTTAATCTACTTGACTGCTAGCCAGTCTGACATTATGTTTAGTGAGTTTATGTGTGGTCATTTTCAAGAAAATCCTAAGGAATATCATTTAAATATTGAAAATAGAATTTTCCAATACCTCAAGAATACACCAAATCTTGAGCTATTCTATCCTAGAGGAAAGAAATTTGAATTAGTTAGTTATTCTGATGATGAATTCCGTGGCTGAAAGTTAGATAGAAAAAGCACCTCTGGAACATGTCACTTTTTAAGCAAGTCACTAGTATCATGGTTTAGAAAGAAACAAAATTTTGTTGCATTATCTACTGTAGAAGCTGAATACATAGTTGATGGCAGTTATTGTGCACAAATATTGTGGATGAAACAAACATTACTAGATTATGGATATCAATTCAGTCATGTAACTATAAACTGTGACAACATAAGTTCTATTAACATCACAAAAAATACTTTTTCTCATTCTAGGATAAAGCATATTGATGTAATACATCACTTTTTGAAATATCATTATGAAAAAGGTGATATCACTTTGGAATTCATTGGTACTGAGTATCAGATTGCTGATATATTTACTAAATCATTAAATTCTGAATGAATAGACTACATCATACATGAGTTAGGCATGATAAATCCTGAGTAAATATCTTGATGTTTCATGATTACAGTCTCACAGTTAGTGCTTCATGTCTACTATCTATTATTTATTGTCACACTATAATGGCGAGTTACTGTCACACCGTAATGCTATGTTATTGTCACACCATAATGCTCAGTTACTATCTCATCGTAACACTCAGTTACTGTCTCACCATAAAGCTTAGTTACTGTCTCACCAAAACACCCAATTACTATCTCAATGTAAAATTCATTCTCAGCCTCACTGTAAAGAACCGATATGATCTCACCATAAAAATTATTTATGACTTTTACATATATTTGATTTAAAACCGTATCATAGTAATTATCCTTTTCACCTTTTTGTTTTCCCGCACTTTTAATTTTGTGAAGTTTGGTATTCCTAAATGATAAAATTAAGGAAGTATCATTTTTCAATCACGTGAGCATTATTCTATTCACTCATTTGTAACCTCTCTTTAAAACTTCAACACTTCTCTCTCTCTCTTGATCCTTCGGTTGATGCCCAGGATAAAATGACCTTCTTTGTCAAATCCTAAGAAACATAGTGCAAATAAAAAAGAAAATTGCACCCATGTTAGAACCCAAAGGTCCCTTAAACACAAATCCGGTAAACCGAGTTTTCATACCTGAGAATGAGGTTTTCCCCAATTGGATTCTTTCATGTAAGTATTTGGTTCTGAATGTTTTAAAAGAGAAAGGCTAGGTAGAGTTGTTTTGAATGGAAGTTAGACTAATCTATCCTAAGTAAGTGGCTCAGTTTTATCCATATGTTCAGTTCTCCTTTGAGTCTGAAGATGGATATGTTGTGAGAAGCTGGATCAATGGGAAGAAATGCTCATTATCTTCGAGGTTATAGGATGCATGCCTTAGGATACCTCATGAAGGCATCTTTGAGGATTATCAGAGATGGCCTCCACCTTCAATCGAATTTTTTGATCTAGAGGATGATTTGAAAGACTTAACTAGAAATGGAACCAAGTTGAGAGAAATTTATACTAAACTAAATGGAGAATCAAGGCTTTCATTCAATTTTATTCAGAATCTGGTTAGCCACAGAAAAGGTGATTTTTTTGTTTTGAAATATCAAGATGTGTTTCTGATTCATATTATAAAAAATGGGCATATGATCAATCTTTTCATGTATATGATAAACCATATGTGTGAATTGATCAACGCCACATCTAAGTAAACCTCCCTGTTTTACTCTCAGCTTATCTCATCCATGTTTCATTCAAAAGCTATGGTTGAACCAAATGAAAAAGTTATAAAGTATTGTGAGTCCTGCCTTTCAAAATTCACTATCAATAGAATGATAAAAAATTGGAACCCTTGGAAAAAGGCACGGGTAGAGGAAAATGATGGAATTTATGAAGAATTCAATCTTGTGGAACATCCTTCAAGACCTAGAGATATTTCTCATCCTGGTTTTGGAACCAGAGGAGGTTGTTGATTACTCTTCTGAAGAAGAAGAAGAGGCTGATGTGCCTCTTAGAGAAACTATTTCTATTGAGGAAGACATTACTCTTATCTCTCTTATGGCAAGTGAAAAAGAAGTCCATGCACCTATAGAAGTTGTTACTATGGAAGCTTATCTCGAGGATGAAACAGAGTCTATTTCCAAAGAAACAAAAGAGAATGTCATGGAATAAACTATAGTGGAAGAGATACATGTAATGAAAGAGGCTAACCTTAAGGAACTACCAATAGAATGATCTGTTCCTGAAATCTTTGTTTCAGCTGAGGAAAGGAAGGAGCTAGTTTTTCAGTTGGCTAGACAGGTAATGGGTGAAGAACTATGAGACGATTTTGTGGAAGTGGATCAAGATCCTAGGCCTTTCAATCCTAATAATGATTCAAATGTTGAGGTGGAGCAACCCCCAAATCTGAAATCTACTGAAGAACCAAATCCGTTTTATCTGAGCCTTATAGACACTCGATATAAGTTCCCTAGTTTCTATGACGCGAATGACTCTCAACAAGTCTCAACAAAAGGTCTTGACCTTTTCTCTTTGTTATAGTTGAAATCGGTCTCTAAAATAGCCCCTGCAATAGAACATGAAACTATATCAATCTTTGTTTCTGATCCTTTATTAGACCAACCATCCTTTTTAAGTAAGGATGATCTAAAGGAATTTGTTGCTACCCTTTTTCCTGGTGTTGAAAAAAACCTAAATTACCAACATGCTCTTGTGAATCATCTATGTGATAATGATGCCTCTTTATTTTTGGAGAATGTTATTTGAAAAATCCAACCCAAAATGCTTCATGAGATTCAGGAAGTAAGAGTTAAGAACATACTGCTTAGTGATTAAGTGAATACTTTGAGATGTATGATTGATGAAATGCAGAAAGAGATGCATTCGAGATCAGAGTTTGTTTCTCATTCTGTAGAGCCTTCTATTACTCCCATCCAACTGGTTGTTTTGTCTCAGATTCAGCCACACTTAGCTTCGTTTGCTGAAAAGGTTGCTGAAATGAACAAACAGACTGTGAAGGAGATGAAATAGCTTATTGTAAATCTTAACAAACTCACTGATGAGTATACGGGGTGTCATCAGAAAGTGGTGAATCAACTAAAATCTCTCACCACTATTGTCAATGCTTCTAAAGGCTTTGGTAAATTCTCTCAACCCTCTTTAGATAGTGATCTGCTCAGAACAGTGGTTAAAAGAAGAGGTTCAGACTGTGCTTAGTCACTTTAATAAAGATTCTCTTTCTTCAGTTATCAAGAACAGTGACCGAGTTCTTGACTTCTTCCAAATCCATTCTAAAATTTATAATGATTATAAACAAAATATTTCCAAAAAAGTGGATTTATACTTCAATATAATCTTCTTCAAGACTGACATGAATAATAATTTAAAGTATCTTGTGGAAAATCTACAGATTCCACCTGTTACTCAAGCCTTAAAGACCCAATTCCAAAAGCTCACAGAGTTTACTCGGTTGATGGACATGTTTATGGAGAACATGGATGATTTTGAGAAATCCATGTAGTATGGTGGAGAGATCATTGAATATTTCATCAAACTCTTAAGGCCACATCTTCATGTCTAGAGTACAACCATTGTTGCTCCTGTAGCTGCACCTCTATGACCTGGATTTCCTACCTTCACATCTTCTCTAGCCTCCACTTACATGTCTGTTAGTCAACCAATGAGTCAGATCAGGCCTCTGATCCTTGATCAATGACTACCATGATCTTCTACTACACCTACTCTGGCTCCCTCTGTTTTTGAAGGCCTTCCTTTACCTTCTATATCGACCAGATCCCTTTCTTCTTCTACCTCAACCTCTGTACTTATGGCCTCCTATTCTGTTACTGCTTCTAATGGAAAATAGAAGGCCAACCTCTGAAGATGAACAATGATTACTCTTTTTTATAGGAATAATGTGGCTTTTGTTTTCCTCCTTTTTGTTTGTACTGTATCTTATTTTCTTTAATGACATGTGAACTTTTCATGACTTCACTTATTTTATAGTTTTGATAATCCCAAAAGGGGGAGAAATCTCTATATGTTAGACATTTATCTCTATATATATAGCTTAATAAAATATACAAAATTATTTGTGATCATCAAAAAGGGGGAGATTTTTGGACTCCTCATCTACTAATCATGTTTTAATGATCACAAATTTTATCCAACCTGGTTAAATCATGTAAATTATATCAAATCATGTGTATTATTGTTTAACTATTCTCATGATTTAAGATGGTCCATTCAAGATCTTAATTTCTCTACATTCAGTTTAATTACTATATACTATCTTTTGAATCACTTTATAATGATTTCTCTAAAAAATGATTAAGTTTAATTCTTTCAATAAGTATAACTGCTTAAGTCTGAATACAGATATTTACCTAAGTCTGAGACACCGTGACCATCAGACACCACGAATAGACACCGTGAAGCAGACACTGTGACATCTAGACACCATGACCATCAGATACCATGAATCAGACACTGTGAAGCAGACTCCATGATATCCAGACATCATGACCATCAGACACCGTGATATTCTGACACCATGACCATGAGACACCGTGACGGTTAGACACCGTGACCATAAAACACCGTGACCATGAGACACCATGACTACAATACACCGTGACCTATCCAGATACCACGTGAAAGAAACATCCTTTCCATGAAATACCATGACACCGTTTCCTAATATATTTTGTCATCTTTAAATTTAATCTCTAACGGTCATATTTGAAGATTTTAATGCACTGACATAATTAATATTTCTTTGTAGACATTTCATCGGACATTACAAGGTACAAGGTGCAGAATACATGCAACCAGTCTGCCACCACACATACACTCTAGGATAAAAGAGTAATGTGGCCCAAAAAAAGAAAAAAAGCATGATACAAATAACAAGGTGGTGGGTGTTATCATGACAACAAACAAACTTAAGGAAATTTTTGAATGAAGGATCACTGCATACAACTCAATTCTATTAAAGAAAACATAATGCATAATGAACATCTTCACACTATAAAAAAATCATAAAGAACACAAGCCAAATCTGTCAGACTTACGACACTCTATTTTCTAGACGAGGACTCAAGTTCTGCATATGCTTCATCTCAGAAGTCCAGAGCTGCAAAGACTAACACTCAGAGCACTTATAAACCTATCTCAATATTTCTACTCTATTGTGTATATTTTTATTAAATTTTGAGTAGTGTGTGTTTATATATAATAACACACTCTATCTCCTGCATTAAACTGAAGGATACACGATATCCTTACTCAAACACTCATTTACTCTTGTGTATACCCATTGATAAGTGTGGAAGAGGTCCCTATGTGGCCTGGTAGTTTGTACCCATGAAGAACTGTGGAAGAGGTCCTTGGGTGGCCTGGATAGTCTTTTTGTACTATTGTTTAACCCTGATCCAAGGTGTGGATCAATGTTTATTTATATAAACTTCTTGGTGGAAGGTGATAACCAATTGGAGTGGATTAGGTCCCGACATGAGACTGATCCACTTGTTTCATATCCTCAATGCTACTTAATTTAGTTTTCTCTGTTTTACTACTTTTCAATATAACTCAGAAATCACTCAATTCACTTTGATAGTTAATCTCGTAAAGAAGTTATATGTGATTTGTCGTAGTAAAATAATTTCAAAAGTAATATTAATAAATGATATTAAGATTACTGTGAACTAATAAATCTTCTATAAAGTTATTCAAACAGTCAAACTCTTATAACAGTATAACCTTAATTAACTGGGTTGTATTTAATCTTTTGGGGAAACTTTTTAGAAATAAATTTTAATCAAAAAATTTATAGATACTCAATTCACTCCCAATCTTGAGTAATCTACTCTGACCAAAAAAAATTATTTTGAAATTTGATAATTGAAAAATAGAAATAGTTTATAATCATGGAGCTCCTATTTAGAAAATATATGAGAAAGATCATGGAGATGAAATAATAATAAAATAATTACTTGGGTGATTCATTGGAAAGTAAGTAAGTGATATTTTTATATAATAAAAGTGATTATTTTTTTCAATAAATCCATAATCAAACCACAAGGGTTATTTATAAAATAATTGATTTTTTAGAATATTTTTTTGTTTTATAAAAATTTTATTTTCCTGATCATTGACTAGAGATAATAAATAGGAACTTTCCATTAAATTAAGATTATATACATGTGGAAATATTGAAGGGATCTATTAACATGTGTCACCCTAGAAATGAAATGTATATTTAACAATTTATATATATATAAGGTAAATTTATAAAAAAAATGTTTTTGAGAATAATATTATGAAAAATGGTGAAGTAGAAAGAGAACTTTTAAATGAAAAGTTAAGAGGGTTTTATAGAAGATTCATTACCTTGTGTCTGAATTCAATACATACTTTTGCATAACATACTAAATAATTAAAATTATTTTCATTAAATACATACTCAAGTTCCTTATTAATCTATATTTAATTTTCCATTTTATATTTATATTATTTTTTTAATATTAATATAGTTTTGGCTTATGTCGGTTACTCAGTTTTGTTTGGTTAATTTCATTATAACACTTTCAGTTTGTTGATAGTAGTCAAAGGTGATGTAAAATAACCTTAAGGAATCTATGATTTTGGAGGTTTATTTAAATTATTATTAGATTATAACAATACTTGTATAATTTCAAAGGTTATCCCAAAATATACTAAAATTAATAAAGGTGCCTCGATATGTCAATTTAAGATGGTTAAAGTAACTATGGATTTTTCTCAATATTCAAACATATCGATTGAACAATATAATTATTGAAAATTATTAATGGTTTCACAAATATCCTCTTTACATAATATATAAATTTTTAACATAATCGAAGAAAGGTGGTCATGGAAAAACATTCACATCGTTTCGAGGAGGAGGAAGTATACACATATGCATGGATGCCACATTCATTTTACATGGAATGGGAGGGGTAGGGAATGAAATAAATATTTTTTAAAAACTAAAATCATATTAAAAATACAATATTATTTAATTAAATAACCTATTTTAACATTAAATTTAATGTGGTGATGAAAAACTAAACACATCGTTCATGGGGGTGGTATTCCACTATTACCAATAACAATGGTTTTCATATTTGTCAATGATTTTAAAAAGAAGGTAATAAAATTATATTACATTATTATAAAAAAACATAACCATATTAAAAATATATGTTTTCATATATTCATGTATATTGTGGGTTTAGGGTATAAATGAAGAAAAGAGGTAGAACAGTTGGATTGAGAGTATTACCTATCCCTTGGAAGTTCATACTCAGGTTACTCCTTTAGAAAACGTATCATGGTATTTTATTGAAAAAAGGTTTGAAGGGGATTGTATAGGTGTTGATTATAGGATAATGTATAATTTTTGGTAATCTAATTATTTTTAATGGGTGTAAAAATAGGGAGGTTGTGAGCTCATTTTTAATTTAAAAAGATTTTTTTGTAAAATCTATTTACATTTCAATAATTTCAATCAATTATTAAATGAAAAAGGCTTATAAAATTACTAATAATGGTGTTTGGAAATACAAAAGTTCTATATTCCCTCCACCACATATTTTCATACATTTTTTTTCACATGTTTTCACCATTCAAACTATGATAAACCACTTTTACCCTAATTTACACTTACAGTGCTAATCCACTCTCACCAACTATAACTAATTCTAATTGATGAAAGTAAAAAATGAAATTATTTAATATATTTAGAATTTAAAAAGTGAATATGGAAACAATTTTATAAAATAAAATTGCTATGATTTTTAGAAATTAAATTTTTTATTATCACCAATAACTTGTAAAAACCATCTCTTACAAAAAGTTAATTTTAAGATTCATATTTATGTCTGGGATAAAATTATCAATGTTTTTTATATTCAAGACACAAATTGATTTATTTTAAAACAAATAAATTTTATTATTCATTCAAATCAATTAAACATCTATTTCTACAAAATTAATATTTTTTTTAAATGAAAAGTCAAACACAGTTTTTATTTTAATTAAAATGTTAATTTTGTTTTATAACATTGAGCATAGATTTTTTAAATTATAAAAAATATCTTTAAAAGAAATATAATTTTTAATTAAATTTATATTTTACAAATTAAAATTTTAAAAAAAAATCCTTTATTATATAGTGATAAAGTAATAAAACTTAACATTTTAAAAATAATATATTCTTCATTATCCATCTGAAAATTAATTATTTTGGAGAAATCCAGAAAATTAATCATTTGAAAATGTTCTTAGGTCTAATTATAAAATTAAATTTATTTTTATCAAATATAAATCATAAAACTTATAAATTTTTGTTATCAATTTTAATATGAAAAATATAGAGAACAAATTTTATAGAGTAAATGACTTTTTAGAATTTTTATATTCATAATCTTATTTAAAATCAATAATTAATTAAAATAGTGTTCATATATATTAAACCTAAATGTTATCACCATTTCACCATAGTATATCTACTCTTTTAAAAATGGGCATAGCGTATGAAAAGCCAATTTTTAGAAAAATTACATTTTATGTAAAAACGATCATAACCAAAATATAATTATAATTAATTAATTATATCCAAATAATTTAATTTTATAATAAAATTAATATTAAAATATTTATTTTCATATCATGAAATAATAATTTTATTAATAATAAATTAGTGAATTAAAATAAAATATTTTAAAATGATGTTATATTTTTTTTGTTACTATTATTTTTAAAATATACTTTTTTAACTAGTTACTGGTAATAAATAAATATGGTATACCTATTGGACACATGTATATAACAAAAAAATAATAATGATGATATTTGTAGTGTCCATATTTTCAAAGGCTATATTTCAACACTACATATAGGCATACTAAAATAAGTCATTCTCTTCTCATGTCATAAACAACACTTCTCATTTCCATAATTAAAACATTATATCTCACAATATGCTTTGTCCTTTCATGTAATTATTTCAAATATTAGGTTTTTTATACTTGTGATGATTCATAAAAGATATAGTGGTATATAGGAGCTTCTAGTTCTGATGATATTTTCATTTTCCATTAATTGTTCCCCTTTAATTTTTATAGTTTTAATAGGTGAAACCATCTACGAAACACAATTATCCATTGTATATAATACATTGTTTCATGTATGTTCATTGAAATTTTCCATTATAATTGAATAATGTTTCTTTAACATGGTTCATATCTTATAGGGTCGAATATCTAATCATGTATTATTTATTTTGAATGAATATAGAAATATTCCTTATAATTAGAGGGAAACAATTAATGTCTCATGAATCACAGGGTGTTACAGTAATATTATGAAGAAGGTTTAAAGTAATAATTTCCATTAATAATATTTTGAGAATTTTATAATCGAATAATTCCCAGACACAATCATTTTAACAAATAACTTTTTAATCATGTCCTTACAGAAACATGTGAACAATGCTATATACGATCATGTCAATGAACCATCATGTGAACAAATCTATATAAAATAATTTCTACACACCATCACATGAAAAAATATATATGTGTTTATTGAAAAACACCATTATAATAAAAATTATATATACTATAATTTTTATAAACCATTATATTAACAATGTATAATCATCCATTTCCACACACAACCTTTTATACCAAGCATAACATGATCTTGTCCATACACAACTTTACGAATAAAGAATACTGTGATAATTTATACAAATAAATTTATTATTGCATGTTATATAAAAAACACAAACAGTTAATTGGACTATGATATTGGACCCCATCCATCAATAATCCATACACATGTGTGCCAAAGGAATACAATAATTCATCATATCATAAAGATCCCTTGGAATGAAAAATGTATATTTTAACACTTCAATATGGTATCACCAAAATTTATAACAAGAGTGTAAATGGTTGATAAAAAATATCAAATCAAATAAAAATAGTTTTCTATAAGAAAATATTTGAGGCAGATTTGTGAAAAAATATCCAATGAAATAAGGACTTTTGAGATAAAGAAGAAACTATTTGAAAAATCATAAAAGATTTTTTAGATAACACATTTAACATTGTAGTAAGTTAGGATGTCACATAACACTTGTTAAATTTTTCTTTGGCTATTTACTTTTGAAAAACCTAAATGAATAAATTTTTAAAATCACTATTTGGAATGAAATTTCAATAATAATACTTTAAAAACACATAAAGTGTTCACAAAGATGAAGTGAAGACATTTTTGAAAATATTTACTTTTTTAAAAGGGTCTTAAATAAAGGATCCTTAAAAATAAAATAAAGGTTTTAAAAATGTGAGCTTAAAATAATGGGAATAATTTACATTTAAAAATAATATTTGATACTATATCCTTGAAAAGGAATAAATTATATCAGAAAAATATCAGTAGTAGAAGATTAAATATTTTATTTTGAAGGGATGGAAAACCATTTTTAGATTTTGAAATACCTTTATTAAAAAACAACATTTTAAAATGCATAAAAAACATTCTGTAAAAATAGGATAAGGGAAATATGAAAGTAACATGAGCTGAATCATAAATGGGTTTCCAATTGTAAAGGATATCATTGGTAGGAATCATAACTATGGAAAATGATGGGAAACCATCGTTAAAAAGGATGAGAATTATTGTCAATAATGATATAATTTTTGAGGAAGAAATTTATAAAGTTAAAATAACTTAATTAAAAGGTAATTATCCCCATAAAGAAAGATAATTCATAATTAAAAAAATATTAGGGTGAAATAAATAAATATTTTAATAAATAATTTAAATAATAATCACTATAGCTCAATAGATGGAGATGAGTTTGCAGAAACCCTTACAACATTGGTATATATTGGATTATGGTACATTTAAAGAAATAACATGATATATCTCTTATATACCCATGAGTTTTTTTAATATGGAAAAATATATTAATTAGTAATTAATCACATGATATCAACGACGTCACTGTTCATAATATGAAATATATCTGAAAAAAATATAATTTGAGACAATGAACCCCTTAAGGAAACGACAATTTAAGAATCAAAAGAGAATATGAAGGATACTAGGAGATGAACAGTAAAGTATCATGATATGAGAGATAATAATAAAAATTTAAGGTAATGGGGTAGTTAATACACCATATAAATTAAATTATGATGTACAATATCAAACATATCTCATGGATTTGAAAATGAGATAATGAGACCCTATCCTTAATTCCAGACATCCACTATACGTCTATAATATCCTATATAAAAATATTTCAATAATTTTAACTTATTACATTGACTTATTAAAAACTATAACCTTTTATAAACATCATTTATATTATTATATACTTGTTTATTAGTCAGTTACTACCTATTTTCATTAACTAGTGTGAGGAATCTTGATCATTTTGATCTTAGTTTATAATAGTAGTGTTGTTATTCATTATTATCCCAAAATTTAATCATAATGATATTATAAAACAATATTTATTTTATGATTAATACTTATTTATTATTTTATAATTACATACTATGGAATTTTTAGTTATTATCCTTAATGGTGAAATTGACAATGAGCATCTCTCGGTGTTTTTTAACGAACAAACATTGGTATCAAAATTAATGAGTTTAATGTTCATGTTATAATTACCAGAAGAAAGTAAAATAATTATCTACTTATTTATTTATATATTATCATTAATTATTTTTTCATTATAGTCCATGATATTATTTTATAGCAATTTTGAAGTAAGTTGTTAGACTAACCCAGACATGAACATACAATAATTAATGGATGATTGTGAGGTTATTGAGAAGTAATATCATTATTATCTTGGAATATTGATATTATTTAGATTTTATTATGTTGTTAAGTCATAGTATAATTTATATGAGTATATATTGAATAAAATTAGATGGAAAATGAGGTACATTACTTCATGGAGGAAATAGTCTACACTCTCTCTCACACACACCCAAATGACATTTTTAGTTTTTTCAATATAAAAAGTTGTAAGGTGGTTAATGATTAGTCCATTAGAATAATAAATTTTGGTACAAAAAATTATTATTACATTATATAAAAATGAATAAATTTTATTTGAAAAATTAATATAGAAAGGAAAAGAAGATAAGAGAGGATTAGTACTCACAATAAGAACTTTGAGCCTCCATTTAATGATTCCTTGGAAAGGGAGGGCATAGAAAATAATCGTATGTTTAGAAACATAAGGATGTGAAAGAGGATTATTGTGTAAATAAATATGTTATAGTTTAAATATGATGCCATAATTTGGGATAAGAATTAATGACAAGGGTAGAGGCCCCTTTTAGACATGATGATAATGACACTTTTGTAATTATTTCATTTTCATATATAGTTATCACATGTTTCATATTCCAAAAATACTCAAAATTTAAAAATTATAGAGTGGATATAATATTTGGTTGAGTAAATCATGAAAATATAATTTATAAACATGGTTTAACATGGAAATACTTCTAGTCCTTTGGTTAACACTTTTTACAGTATTTTTTACCACAATAACAATTTTTAGCTAAGTATTTACATTTTATTCTTAAAAAACTGGTCCTTATTACATAATTTAGGCATAATAATTCCAAATTTGAAATAAATTTTAACCGATAAAATTTATACGTGAAAAAATATTAATTCTAATATTAGTGCATGTAATGATTAAAACCTCATTTTTAGAAAAAGTTTATTTCTAAGCCTAAAGTTTACGCGTAGGAAAAAAGCGTTAATTTATTTTATTTTCATTATATAAATTGGATTGTCATAAAATTGATAAAATATCTATGTATTTTAAATTAATTTATGTATGAATTTTACCAAAATAATATTTAATTTAAAAAATATAATAATTTTTCCTTTTATTGAAAAATACCACATAAGTTAAGATAATGTTAAACATAGGTTTTTATAATTCACAATAGTATATAAATATTTAATTTTTTTCTCTATAATTGTGTATTGAAATTGAAAATTGTGTTATATGTTTTTATGTTATTATTACATCTTTATATAATCATAAAAGATACAATTTTAGTAAAAATAGTAATTTTCACTATTCACATAAAAATCAATTATTTAAGAAAATTCCCAAAATATCATCTTACTATAATTTTGACATGATGAATTTAAAAATGTAGTTAATTTTAAAAAATAAAAAATATAATATTTAAAAGTTTATTCTTTAAATTAAATTACAATATATATAAGTTATTCTATTGAAAAATGACCTTATAAAATATTTAGTATTCTAATCACATTTTATATGATTTTCTAATTTATTAAATTTTTTTACATACTATTGGTTTTATTATTATTAAATTTTATTAATAATAAATAAGTTTTGAATCGTTTTTGTTCGGGGTTTCATGTAGAGAAACCTATCGAATATATTATTAATGTAAAGAAAAATATTTATTCCAAATTATTAGGGAATTAAAACAACAGAAAGAATGATAATGTCATGGTTCTGTTAGTTATTCCAATTATAAGAGAGATCGGAGTGACCCAACGATGTTAGAAGAGGGTTTTTCATGGTTTTCATTGGCATATCATTGGTTGAGAGTTAGGGTCATTCTCATGATGAGCCTATGGATGAACTAGATGATTAATCCTTTTTATATATATAAATACATGAAGTCTATATTGAGGAAAACTAGAACATCAATCTCAAGAAGATAAAAAATATGATAGATATATACCCCATGAATTACCATCCATAATACGGAAGTAAAGGCACCCTAGCCACCACAATAATTTTCTATTTTTAGGGTATTGGTCTCCCCGTGATCATTCTTCTGTGTTAAGAGAACAATAAGATCATGCATGAAATAAACACAATAAAAAAAATAAAAACACACATGGGATTCTATGGTTCAAACATTTTTCCTACAACTATATGAGAATAGTTTCAAATATTTATTCAAGGGAAAAACAATATATGTTACATCGATTACTATCCTTCCAATATCCATACAATATTAATAAAAGATGAAATCTAATGCCTACAATGTCTAAATATTGTATCAAGTGTTACTGTAACACACAATGTATTTAAAAAAATAAATGAAATTCATGAAACTATGTTTTATGTAAATATTTATAAATATCCTTTAATCATAATTTTGAAGCTTTTATGTTTTGAATTTTGAAAAATAGTCGTCTATAATTGTGTTCAGTATGTTATTTGAAGTCTGATAAAACTGACATGTTTTTTTGTGAATAATAATACACCCTTATGAAAAGTAATAATAATAGTAATATGACCCTAATGAATAGTAAATTTTATTATTATTTAATTTATTAGGATTTAAGATAATGATATATTGGTTAATTTTTAAATGTGATATAAAAGTAGTTATAGAACTAAAATTGATAATTTTGGAATTAAGTATGATTTTATTTAAAAATTAAATTAATAATGTTTAGATAATTATTTTAAAAAATTGATTTCATCTTTTAATTTTACACATCGAAAAATGGTTAGGGTGAGTTTTTGGGATTTTTCTAAAATAATTTATTTTTCGGTGAATACAAAAAATATAGTTTTGAGTTTCGGTGTGTTAATGACATCATTAATGATGTAATAATGATGTAATAAATCTGGTTGATTAGTGTAATGTAAAATAGGATGTAAGTTGTCCCAAGTGGTTATTACCTTGTGAAAATACTATTAGAAATCCCATGGTTTTGCAAATACCACTAATGAGGAGTCCTTTGAAAATTATTAAAATATTCCCTCACTTTTTCTATAAATACCAATCCATTCTTACATTAAATTCATTTAAAATTCTTCATCAATGAATCGAGGGCCTCATTACCTCCCTATTAGTCCTCTCACGGTTTTCTCAAGCCCCAAAGATCCCAACCTTCCGGTTATAATATTTTGTCTACAAGGTAAGAAAATTTCTTCTTCTTTCTTTATTCCATTTATGTTCACTTTAATGGGGTATAGAATTCAGAAATCCATACCATTTTCTTATTTTTTATCTTATTATTTCATTATTATGTATTATGATTCATATATGTATGGGTTACCCTTTTCCTCTCTCTTTTTTATCTTTTCTAAAACCATGTTTTATGGTCGTTAGACTGCTTAATTTTTGAATGGGATTTATCAAATTTTCATTTATTTTGAGTTCCTTTATTTTATTATTATTTCCTAATATCCTCTAACCAAAGAGGCCAAAAATCTCTATAAATCATGTTCATGGAATATTCATCATCATTATTCTTCTCCTCTCCCACTAATTCATGGAATAAAAACATTGTCTGTGATGTGTTGAATTTCCAACATCGTGGATGATGTGATTTAAATTTATATTAATTATTTAAAGTCTGGTCATGAAACCATTTTTATGGTTGAAACTGATTATAATATATGTACTATGTCTCATCCATAGTTATGTAATTTTATTACACTTGGTTTTAATTTCTAAAACAAAATGAGGCAGTTATTATAAAAGAACCACTAAAATGATATAAACGAACATCATTAATGTTTTAGCTTAGGAATCATCCTCATATCAAAAATAAAAATGATAAAAAGTATAATTTAAGTTACAGGAAATATTTAAATACCTTTCCATTCCAATTATGGAGTCCCACTTCCAATTTATAAGAATATCCATCTTGATCCAATCATGGATAATCATGTAAAGAAAGACACCCAAAACAATGCAGGGAACATAATACTAACAATTTAATGGTAAAATGATATAATGAAATGATCATATTAGATATTATAAAGATGGATATGTTTCTTTTAGATATTAATAACACTCTTTTAAACATTATACAGGAGGTTTAAACAAGTTTTATGTAAGAAGAATCCGAGGTAAGGGAACTCTTAACCAAATTTCCATTCTTTGGGTTAACCTTATTCTTTATTCATTATATTTTATAAAGACAATTGGTGTCATGAATTTTTGTATATATTATTTTGAAATATATTTATTTACAGTGTATACACACATCCATTCCATTCTACTAATTCTCACTCTAATTATATTTTAAGTTACATTCTTTTTAATTTTTTTAAAAATCTCTTTAATAAATATAAAATGGATTATTTTTTATATGAATAATAAATTAGTAGTTTCATCTGATTTTGAAGATACTTTATTACCATGATATGTTCCTTGGAAATTATTTATGTTGGTTTGATCCAATTATATCTCAAGATATGTTTGTTTGAGCCCATTATAGCTCAAGATATGTTGGGTTGAGCCCATTATAGATCAAGATATAATGGGGAGCCCCATAACAGCTCTCCAATGCATTGGGAACTCCGAATATGGAAGTTGACCAAAACTTTATTCCATGTGTAAGGGTGAATTTAATATTGATATGGTAAAAAAGTCCTAAATAAACAACATGATTATTCTATGCATTCAAGTTTTTATGATATGGGTTCTATTGGATTTTATGTTATCATGTGAATAAAATTTTCTATTTTTTTATCCCTTATTGAGTTTTATACACATCCAGTGTTTTTAATTTTTTTTCACAGGATATAATGATAGGTAAGTGAAAGAACAGATTTGTGATGTTTGATATGGAGGGATTTTAAATACATCATGATTTAGGTTTTAATGTTTTATATTTTTTAAAAAATGGTAACTGTTTTAAGTAGTATACTCTTATATGGTTGTGTTATGTTATGTATGTAAGGTATCCTAATTATCTAAAATAGTAAACTCAAAAAGATAACTAATGTGTAAAAATGTATATTCTTTACTGAAGTTAAATATTAAATAACATTTTAAGGTTGTGTCCTTATAGTTACCAAAATGAAGACCCATAATTTGAGTTATGTTATCACTCTGCTGATTGTATGCAACAATTTTACTCTGTATATCCTTTTATACATTCAAAATAAAGACTCTTAACTTTATCCATATAGACATAAATAAATTAATTATCCATCACAAAACGTTATCATATATTCACATTCGGTTCCCCTCCGATATTCATAGAAGGTCCCAAAATTTCAACTGATTCCACTACCATATAAGTTTGATTAGGGACCCACCATTGTATTTTGAAACCACTAATTACCAATTATAATATTTTCTACAACCAAAAACTTTTTGTGAGATGTGACGGTTAAATATATATTCTTCATTGATAACTTTTAATTTTCATAATCAGAGGCTTTCATGTATTATGTAACTTCTATACAACCATTACCTCTTCTAGAACATCATATTACACCCAAAAAATCCCTTACAACTGTATGATTCAATTTTCCAGAAAATGATTGTTTCGTTAATTTTTAATAATTTTAAATACCCCTATTTTAATTTCCATAATTAGTCACCATGTTTTTAGGGATTTAACTATAGAGATTACTTCTTCTCAACTATTGGTCACTGCTTCCACTAAATATTTTTCATTCATCCACTTATGATGAAATAAATTCTAATGGTCAGAAATATATATCTATGGTGATGGTTTGGATATATTCATGTGGTTTACAAAGATTATCTTCCTAAAAAAATCCAAAAATATCTAAATATAACTCGGAAATAATAATCACACCAAAATCCAACAATCTCCACTTGTGAATCTTTTTTGTAGGTTAATCCCAAAAATATCCCCCTTGATGACCATTCTCAATAATTTTACTAAATGTAGTTAGTATGGTTCCCTTAATCTTTTATAGTTTCTATAGAGATCTCAACCATGATTCCGGTAATCATCCATGCTCATACTAAAGAAATCCCCCCTTATATTTTTAGATCATGATCCACCTTTTCATTCCCATGAATACTTTTAAATACCACCACAAAACTACTTTTAAATAAATATTATCAATATTATTCCATGAAATGGTGATTTCCCATCAATATTATTTTATATGTACTATTTTCATGACCATTTTCCTTTTAGAACCCATTATTTTGAATATTCAACATCTAATTTACACAATCCAAGAGTGAGCTGGTACGCTGAACATTGATGATACCAATTTTGGTCGTAGTGCGATGGAATTAGAGGGATTTTAATTTAATTTAAAAAAAAAATTAAATATAAATAATTTACACTATTATGTTGAAAATAAAAATAAAGAATAAATGAAAAAAGAGTTTAAGCATGATAAATTTGAATAAAAATATTATGCACCATGGAATAAAAAAATAGAAAATATTGATAAATGATTTCAAAAATAACTCAAGTTGATTCCCTTTTTATCAACCACAAAGTGGTTTGAGAGGTTTATATAAATACCTTAGAATTAATATTTTCAAAGATATAGAATAAATTGAAAGACACTTTCTATTTAATAGTGTAATCAAGAAACTCAATACAACGCCCTTTTTTAAATAGTGGATGAAGGAAACCCACAATCCCTCATTTTATTGGAAGTGAGATCCCATGATACTTCAAGTTAATGGTTGTGAGAACCCATAAAGAAGAGAAAAAGAACTTTTCTTTTGAAAACCCCATTTTATCCTACTGTCAAATATATCAATAAGAATTGATCGAGAAAGAATGGGATAAAGAGAGACAAATGCAATAAAGAGATAAATAATTACATAAAAGAAAAATTAAGATAAAAAAGTATCTGAGGTAATTTGTATAGTATAATCCTTATTAGGGCTATATTATAACCTAAAAAGTCCCTAGGATGGTTCTTGGGGCCTTAGCGGATGAATAGAGCTATTGGAAGGCCAAAATAGCCAGTTAGGACCCCTTATAATGATTTATTTTTTTCTATAGGAAAAGTTATAACGGATATCCAGCCCCCCCGAGTAGTGGTTGGGCTACCTAGGGTTCACTTGGGATATCCAGGTTCCACAAGAAATCCACCGACCCTTGGCATAACCTAGGTAACATTAGAAAAGTGACTAACATTCCCATGGATGGGCAGCAAAGACTAGTCGGTTCCATACTGAACCAGAAACTGATAGAAATCCCACACGTTGGCCCTTGGATTACCATTAGTTTGTTGGTTAAACTACCCAGAAATTCCCTTGAAAATTTCCATCAATAAACCTCTTAATATAATATATTAGCCGATTGACTTCTTAGTAACATACTCGAACATAATTACTGAAAATACATGAAATGAAATGGTTAAAACACAAGATGATGTTTTTGATCATTAAAACACATAAGAGGGTAAGGGTTATAAAAATAAACCACATTTTATAAATAAAAACTCATGAAATAAAAAATTTAATTTTTTTCATATGAAAATATTTTTTCCAAGAATATTTCAAAATGAATTTTTATATTTCTTACTGAAATTTAGATGATATTTCAAAATACATTATAATAAAAATATGTAAAATAAAATAAATTAATTTCAAAAAAAATTGATACATAAAAAAGACATTAAAACCATTAACAAGATCATTATACCCTAGATCACATAACTTTTAGAACAATTGAAACATAAAAATAATTTTAATCTTTTTGAAGTCGAAGTTACCATAAATTGAATAGCCTTATCCCCTTTATTTTTATAAAAAAGAAATAAAAATTATTATAAGGTTAATGGATATAAAAAAGGATATCCATCCATAAAAAAAATGTACTTGAACTTTTAAAAATTCCTCAATAATATTTTTCAATGAAAATAAAACTAGAATTAATTAAATGATCTAAAACGAATTATTCTATAAAAACAAATTGTAAAAAAATTAAATTTGAAAGGATTTAAACTTTATAAGATTGATTTAAAAATGTCACACCAAAATAATATATAACAAATGTCTTTATCGTAATTTCTTCCTTTAATAAAGAGTCTAACATTGTTATGAGAGATGTTACCTTACTCATTTAACTTTCCCCTAAAAAATATCATAGTGACAATAACTATATTATCATTACACCATTCAATTACATTCAAATTTTTGTTACTTAAAAAATTGTTCAACTCTTCATGCATTAAAAGTACCCAATTTTAATTATTAATGGAATCATGAAGATTTTTAGTTCATTTTGTGAAAAAATCATGATGTTCAACCTCATATAAAACCAACATTCTCATATGAGTACCAAATTTAAAATCACCTATCACATTTTAAAAGTGATTATATTTAGATTTTACTAATGCCTTGGGTGTAGGTCGAGATTGTGGTTCTTATAAAACATAAATTTCTATAAAATTAATGGATTATTTATGGTAATATAATGTAGTTCAACCATAATGTTATTAATGTGAGGATGATATTTAGTAAAACACTGATCAAAATTTATGTGAATAGATTATTATATAGTCTTGGACCCTTTAGTAATGACTCATTATACTTTACTTGAGTTATAGTACCCAAGATAAATACGTTCTCCGAATTCTGTGTCAAATTTTCTCAAGATATTAATGGTGTTAATAATATAGAATTTTTACCCCAACACATTAATATATATATATAATAGATTTTTTCCTCTCCAAATATCATAGGGGATCATCCTAAGGATGGATCTTTTGAGAAAATGGTTCAAGGTATAATCAGCAGTACTGAATTCCATGACCCACGAAAATTGAAGGACTTTAAATTCACTCAAACAGTTCTTGAAATCTATTGAAGAATTCAATTCTATATATCCACAAAACCATTTTTTGGGAGTCCTAAGAGTATAAATAGAATTATTATAACACTTTAATGTCCAAAGGTGGTCAAAATATTAATATTTTAACACTCTCCTATGATCAATATAAATGGATATTAACATATAAAAATTGTCAATATTTATATTATTGGTATATTTAATGATGTATTTTCATGCCATGTTTTTATGAGCCCAGAAAGAAACTGAAGTAAATATTTTATAATCATCAGTGATTCTAAAAGTTTAAGATTTACCTCCTATAATTTCATCTTGGGTATGTATGAAAAGATCGAAATCTAAAATATGATGGGAATTATAGGTCAAAAAAATATTTTTAAGTTTAAAGGAAGGTTTTTTTTCTTACCTAGTTGTCATGGATATCATAAAATTTTATTTTTAAAATTAAAATTAGGAACATATTTCTCAAGTTTGATTTATTTGGTTTTGATAAGTGTGTGTGTGATATAATGATCAAGGAATCTCTCATGTATCTAGGACTCACTATCATGTTCACTGAAACATTTAACATTTTATCTAGTAAAATATTTTAAAATAATAACATATAAAATATTAAAAGGATAAGTTGAAAATAAATGTTTAACTTTAGAATAAAATACATTACCAAAATCATTTTCTTACAAGGCCTTAAAAACACTATGACAGAATTGGATAATACTAAGAAAATTATATTTTGAACCCTTAATATTTATACAATATTTAATAATAATAAAATTTGAATAACCAATGGTACCTATTTCGATGACCTTACTCCTTGATTTTTCACTAATGGTGAAATGGCCTCCATCAATATTTTTAGGATGATTGAACTCAGATTAGTCATTTCATATGTTTCTCGAGTACCTACTGTATATGCACAATGTAGCTCAATGAGATTTTATTTTTAGAAATATTTCTATAAAACAATTGAGATACTAATATATTCAGTTTCCATATTTTGTGTCCAAATATGTTATTTTAAAGATATTTTCAAACCAATGATTCTATTGGGAATGATTCTCTCAAGAAAATATTAGAAGAGAGGTGAATAGTTTTGGGTCAACCATAGATAGAATTTTTTAATTCAGATTCAGAAATTATATTCTTGGTTTTACAAAAAATAAATTCAAAATTGATCTTTAGAGAACCCTCAAACAAAATTTGTATTCCTATAGGATCAAGATTTATTTAAAAAACTTAATCCACAAAATTGTTTTCATAATTTCTAGAACCCAAAATTTAAATTACTATTTTTTCACCATGGTTGAAATTTGAAAAAGAATTTTTAAGTTCATTAATTGTAAATTTTTGTAACACCCCAAGATTTCATAGTGTGTTATTTCTTCAAATAATTCAATAACTTGCACTACACGCAACACCGAGTTCAATAACACCATGACTTACAAAAAAAAAGCCATTTAAAAGAGGTTATGAATAGTATTATCTAAATTTTAAACTTTATATAATCCTTATAATTTTAGAATCCATATTATGAGATATAATGCAAGAACAAATTCATTTTCAATATTGCACTTTTATCAACTTTTAATAGTGAACCCTTTTTAAATACAATATTTTAAACTTTTTGACTAAATGGGGACATCAAAAATTTAAAATGAAACATCCCAAGCTTCCACGGTACACTTTCTTTGAATAATACAGTAGCGTGTGTTGTACGCAACCTTGAGTTTTAACACACACCACAACCAATCAAACTAGCCGTTAAGAATAGTAATACCTAATTTTTGAAATTATATATATTTTATATTTTAAAATGGACTTCATTTTTGGATTCGGAATATTGAATTTATCCTAAGGTGAAATTTTGGTACTTTTCGGATAACTTTCATATTTTGATGAATAGTGAAAATTACTAAATTTTAATTAAAAACAACTTTTTTAATCAAAATAATTAATGGTGATAAATTATGAATTTGAGTGGTTTTAAAGTATATTTATAATATATTTTTACCATTTAATATAATTTTGGTCATTGGAAATAATTTTACAATTAAACCGAACATAAACAAGTGTCAATCTTTTGATAGTTATTATCTCTTAAAAACACGCTTTTTGTTTTGACAGCGGGAATTAATTTTAAATTAATTTCTGCCACTTCTGTGATTTGAATTTAGGAAAATGGATTCCATATTTGGAATCAGGATGTTCAAATTGTGTAAATAGGTAACTTTTATTTTTAGACATTTTGAATAATTACTGCGGTAAATATTTTATTTACCGTGGTTAAGGGTAAATCCGGTAAATAAGGGTTAACAAATAATATTATAATAATAATAAATTACCCTAAAACGTGTCTTAACCCTATTGGTTGATACATGGACGACCATGGGCATCTTTGGGTCTATTTTGGGACCCCATGGATCCACTTGTAAGTGATAATGACACTTTATTTTAATTAAGTTAAAATGAATACAAAAATGAGACAAGCATATATCTTTTAGAAAAACAATTGTTACATAGGGTTATATATGTTGGATTTTAGATTATAAATATTCATTATAAAGATGAAACAATTTCCTACATAATGATAGTTTATTTATAATTTTTAGACATTAAATAATTTATTTTATTTATGACAAAATGATGATGCAGTAATTACTATAATAGTGAAAAATTAAAATAATTGATATTATAAATACCAAAATAAATATAATATGAAACTTTTAATGAATTAAACTATTTTTCTAGGATAATATGATATATTAGAATTGATTTAATTGACTTTTTTCGAAGTAATCAATCTGTTATGAGTTTCACAAAAATCAACTATTGAATAGTGTCAAAATTGACATAAAAGAGTTCTTAAAACCAATATTATATTATTAATTGATATTAAATTCCTAAAAATCTAAGGATCGGACAAGAGACTTATTTCATGATAGTTTCATCATTAATGGACCACTTGGGGGTCGCTTGGATGTATGTAGTAAGTTTATTAACCATATTATATAAAAATACAAAGAGACATTGTAAAAGTGAAACTAATTAACTTAGAGTTAATACTTAAAGATAAGGTTAATATAAGTACCCAAACCTGTCTAAATTCTATTGGTTGAGTGGTTTTCGACCTATCCCCACCTTAACCTTTGAATAATAAACTTTGGAGCCATTAGAAACCGAATATGAATTTATTATAAATTAATATTTCTAGCTTTTCCAAAGGTGCCCCTCACCCCTCTTATAAAAGGGCACTCCTCCTTCTCATTTCTTCACACCTTTCAAGCCTTTTGGTTCGTCCAAACTCTACCCAAATACTCCACCAACATCCCTCACTACAACCTAGAGGCCTTAGTTTGATCAGAAAGCCAACCTAAGGAGCCCTTTTGATCAAATCAAAAGGAAGAACCCGAAGAAGAGGTAATGATTTCACCACCCTTCTCCAAGTTCATTTCTTCTTCCACTTCTTCTTCCTTTGTTCTTACCATTCTAAAATAATAACTACAGTATCTCACATATACTGTGATGTTATTATAAATATGGTACAACCATATTCAGTATTCTATCCACCCTTTGAATAACATGTCACCATACGTGCGTACGTACGGCTTACCGTCTCCACGTCGTGGTGTAATTGTTATTCAATATATTATTATTTGGATGTGTATAATAATGATGTGTAACTCATGTAAATAATAAATATAACATGTTAATGATTCTGTATATATGATATACCATCCATTTATATATTATTTTAATATCAAAAGAATGATATTGTCGCTCGTGCGTACGTACGGACTACCGTCTCCACGAACGCGATGAGATTCATTCTCCATCGTATCCATTCAAGTATAATTATCATTTTATGATTTAAAAATGATTTTTAAGGACTTGATATCATTCTATATATGAATAAGATACAACAAACATGGCTTATGTAACAAAACATATAAAAGAAAATGAGTAAGTTAACACCCGAAACGACGATAATTCTAAGATATTATTAACAAATCAATGTTAAAAGATCATATAAGATATCATATTAATATATATGATTATTGTATAATTTAATAACAATTATTTCACCATTATACAGGATGTTAACCTACCCCAACCAAGGAAAAGTACAAGGTAAGGGTTTACTTTACAACCTCTTCATTATCCAAGGTTGTTTATACGTAATAATCTACTGGGATCTCTTTATCATCCACATCCATGTTTCTTAAAAATTTATTTCAAAACATTTTTACTATTTACTAGAATATGAGTTAAATTAATTTATACCCTTTTTGACTTTTATAAGTGGTTTATAAAGGAATCTTTCGGTCGTTTTCAAAACAAGGTCCTTTTTAACCTTTTCAACAGAATTAAGGTAAGAATGTTTTTTTAACTTATACGGCGGGAACGGTTATTTTCCGCCGTTATAAAATATTCAAAGCTTTCCTTACAAGATTATAAGATTATTTTCAATGAAAATGTTTTATTTTATATGGATCTTAAATGATTTCAAAATAAAAGGAGATATTTCTTTAAAAAAGAATTTTGATTTCATCTATGTCAACATCCTTTGATGGATTTTAACATTATTTGAAGTTGATTTATTATGATACAAAACTTCTATATTGTTTTGAAGGTTTTTTGATATGTTTGACTGTGGATGTGCTATTTTTATACCATTCATAGTTTATGGTGAAAGTATTGACATTTCGTATGCTAGTTCCAATAAGAATGTTTATGTTATATTTCAATCTTTACTTCATATGAATGTGTTGGACAAGTATGTTCCAGGTTGGGGACTGGTTAAAGTAAGCCCTCCAGGTTGGGGACTGGTTAAAGTAAGCCCTCCAGGTTGGGGACTGGTAAAAGTAAGCCCTCCAGGTTAGGGACTGGTAAAAGTATGCCCTCCGGGTTGGTGTCTGGTTATTAGAGGCACTCCGGGTTGGTGTCCGGTTATTAGAGGCACTCCGGGTTGGTGTCCGGTTATTAGAGGCACTCCGGGTTGGGTTCCAGTTACAGTTAGCCCCAAGGTCTTGGGACGAGGCCTTGACAAAGAAATTAAAGTTTAGCATTATGCATTCCAACATTATGAAAGTGGTTATTGATTTTTGCATGTGATTATTCGATTAGTAGAATATCCATGTGAATAAGTAAATGGCATTATTTCATTTTATTTATGCCATACCATGTTGAAAGTTCATGTTTGAAAGGATTTTGTTTTATTTATACATTGCCTTAAAAGTTTATTCTTATTTATGAATGTTTTCGCTATATTGTTATCCTTACTGGGCATTTGAGCTCACCCCTTTTCTATGTTTTATTTTTCCCAGGATGTGAAGATGTAAGTTATGAATGACCTGCAGGGATATTATGAGGGGATTATAGTGTGGACTGTGGAAACATTATGTTGTTGTAGTAGTTTTTCATTTTATGATGTAATGTAAAACTTATGAATATATCTAGTATTTCCAAGGCTACTAAACCAATCGGTCTTTCAAGATTTGATCTTTCTCATGATCATGCCAATGTTATGTAATAATGCACCGACTCTGGGTAACTAGGGTCGGGGCATTACAGTTGGTATCAGAGGAAGTTTAGTACAAACCTTGGAAGCTAGATTTAGATAAACTCTGATTAGAGCACGTAGACCTAAGATGAACTTTGAGGATTAGTATAGAATAACTTCCTAGAATTTTGGTATTGTAGAGATTTTGTGAGTTTTCCGAGAAATACATCCCTGTCTGGATACGAGCAGGTAGAGGCGGCTCTGGCACAGATGTACCTAGGGGTAAAACCCGAAAACACCGCTTTGAGCTAGACTCGAACGGGAACTGGTGCACGACAACGGGCCTTGCTGCACTCTTGGTTACGACACTCCCGGGGGACATGCTTAGGATAATTCTCATTTTCATTACAAACCATTTTGAAGGGTTTATGAGTATATACATCCTCAAAGGAGACATTTTTATGATTATGGATTATATCCATAAATAGTTCAATTTATGTTAAGTGTTTTATAAGTATGGGATTATGTATTTTGATTCATAAACTGATCTAGTGTATGCCATTGTTTAGAAATGGCGACCAGTAGAAGGAATGAGAACTCCAGAAATGCACATGATCCAAAGAGAAGGAAGGATCATATCTTTCATGGTCTTAAGCTAGAATTTATAAGAGAAATAGTCTCCCATGTATTATCATCATATGAAGAAATAACATCAAGTGTTGATAAGATAAGTAAAGAGTTTAATGAGTCCTATGGCTTTGAAGGGAAGCAAGAGAAGAAAAGGATGGAAGAGATAAAGATGGATAAAGTGAAGAGGGAAAAGAAGAATTTTCCCATATGTGGTAACTGTGGAAAGAAACACCCTGGAACTTTCCTGAAAGGAACGTGAGTTTGTTATAAGTGTGGAGGAAAAGGGCACAAAGTACGTGACTGCAAGGGTAAGAAAATGGTTTCAAATGTACAATGCTTCATTTGCAAGGAGTTTGGACACTACGCGAACCTATGTCCCAGTCATCAGACTATGCCGCAAATGATGTTATTGGATAATAATCAAGTTATGATACTACCACAGATGAAGAGGAATGATTAGAGTTCTTATGTTGATTATGTCAATTGAGTGTTGTATCAACAATGTACTTGTTATAATAATTATGAAGTATATAAGGATTGTATTGCAGTACTATTTCATTAAGGACTTGAGATTGTGTGGAACAAAGAAAAGTGACTCAATAGAAGGATAAATTTTTGGAAAATATATGGTTGAGAGAATGATAAATCATAATATAGTTCTGATACTGAGGTAATGATTTTGGAATAATATGTGATTGTTTTGGATAAATTATATTGGATATTCTTGACTACCTTGGAACTGATTAATGATTTGTATATTCCATCATTGTTGGGGTTTAAAACATTTTTGGATTAATGAAGTATATCCAGCATTCTATATGGAATAAGGGAGCATGAATGTAATCAATAAGGAATATGGTAATACATGATGAAGGTATTCATATGATATTACGGGGTAAAAAGGATCTATATTATGTTTACCTTCCTTAAAAATGTTAGACTGTGAGTTTGGACAGAAGTATTTTGGATAGTTCTAGTTTGGATTATTTTGGATTGCCATAAAAGGACAACCCGGAGGTCGGGCGGCAACCCGTCGCGTCCGGCAAGGCTGCGAGACTTGAACCCGCAACCGAAGGGCGACAAGGGTGTATCACCTACCACTAGCCCATGAGATGTCCTGGATTAAATAATGTAGTATTTATTAAAATATCATGTAGATGAATTATAAATTCGTTTATTTTGGAACCCTATACGAATAGTGTAAATAGAATTTTTTTACATTCTATTATCTTTTAGAGTGAAAGATGAGTTTGTGGTAGAAATTTATTAATGGATAAAACTCTAATTATAAAGTAAGTATATCTCCTTATGATCTTAGCCAATCTCATAAATAAATTCGTCAATATTATGAAAAGCAACTTAGAAAAAAAATGTTTTCCTAGATGGTACCTTAAATCATCACTAATTTATGGCTTTGGGATTGTTGGCCTTTTCATGGCCATGTTCTCTACCACTCTCCATCAGATAATTGATGGTTAGATTTTTCTTCCATATCCATATTTTCCTACATGGAACCCTAGTATGTGTTATTTTCGGTAATCTTCATACTTTCGACTCTTTATTTTAAATAGAGGCCTCATTAATTCATTTTTCGATGTGGGATTTCTACTAGGATATTTTGAAATGTCAAAAATGTGTTATCCTAATACCCTATGTTTTGTTGAACCGATGGTATTTCAAATCATAATAGATTGATGAATTTAAGGACCTCAATTTTATACTTGTTTGTGATTGATGACCTCAATCACTACCTATAAATATTTACGTTTTTCCTCCAATTATATGTCTCTAAAAGCCACCAATGTTCTCCTAATCGAGATCATAATTTGGTGGTGACCCTTTAATTTCTCTTTTCCTCATATTAAGACTAAATTTTAGTAACCCAATTTCCGATGTGGGTTTTTCCACAAATATATTTTCTATTTTAAACCTTTTATTTTCGAAGAACAATTTCAAATTGCGAGGACGCAATTTATTGAAGGAGGGGAGAATGTAACACCCCAAGATTTCATAGTGTGTTATTTCTTCAAATAATTCAATAACTTGCACTACACGCAACACCGAGTTCAATCACACCATGACTTACAAAAAAAAAAGCCATTTAAAAGAAGTTATGAATAGTATTATCTAAATTTTAAACTTTATATAATCCTTATAATTTTAGAATCCATATTATGAGATATAATGCAAGAACAAATTCATTTTCAGTATTGCACTTTTATCAACTTTTAATAGTGAACCCTTTTTAAATACAATATTTTAAACTTTTTGACTAAATGGGGACATCAAAAATTTAAAATGAAACATCCCAAGCTTCCACGGTACACTTTCTTTGAATAATACAGTAGCCTGTGTTGTACGCAACCTTGAGTTTTAACACACACCACAACCAATCAAACTAGCCGTTAAGAATAGTAATACCTAATTTTTGAAATTATATATATTTTATATTTTAAAATGGACTTCATTTTTGGATTCGGAATATTGAATTTATCCTAAGGTTAAATTTTGGTACTTTTCGGATAACTTTCATATTTTGATGAATAGTGAAAATTACTAAATTTTAATTAAAAACAACTTTTTTAATGAAAATAATTAATGGTGATAAATTATGAATTTGAGTGGTTTTAAAGTATATTTAGAATATATTTTTACCATTTAATATAATGTTGGTCATTGGACATAATTTTACAATTAAACCGAACATAAACAAGTGTCAATCTTTTGATAGTTATTATCTCTTAAAAACACGCTTTTTGTTTTGACAGCGGGAATTAATTTTAAATTAATTTCTGCCACTTCTGTGATTTGAATTTAGGAAAATGGATTCCATATTTGGAATCAGGATGTTCAAATTGTGTAAATAGGTAACTTTTATTTTTAGACATTTTGAATAATTACTGCGGTAAATATTTTATTTACCATGGTTAAGGGTAAATCCGGTAAATAAGGGTTAACAAATAATATTATAATAATACTAAATTACCCTAAAACGTGTCTTAACCCTATTGGTTGATACATGGACGACCATGGGGATCTTTGGGTCTATTTTGGGACCCCATGGATCCACTTGTAAGTGATAATGACACTTTATTTTAATTAAGTTAAAATGAATACAAAAATGAGACAAGCATATATCTTTTAGCAAAACAATTGTTACATAGGGTTATATATGTTGGATTTTAGATTATAAATATTAATTAGAAAGATAAAAAGATTTCCTACATAATTATAGTTTATTTATAATTTTTAGACATTAAATAATTTATTTTATTTATGACACAATGATGATGCAGTAATTACTATAATAGTGAAAAATTAAAATAATTGATATTATAAATACCAAAATAAATATAATATGAAACTTTTAATGAATTAAACTAATTCTCTAGGATAATATGATATATTAGTATTGATTTAATTGACTTTTTTTGAAGTAATCAATCTGTTATGAGTTTCACAAAAATCAACTATTGAATAGTGTCAAAATTGACATAAAAGAGTTCTTAAAACCAATATTATATTATTAATTGATATTAAATTCCTAAAAATCTAAGGTTCGGCCAAGAGACTTATTTCATGATATTTTCATCATTAATGGACCACTTGGGGGTCGCTTGGATGTATGTAGTAAGTTTATTAACCATATTATATAAAAATACAAAGAGACATTGTAAAAGTGAAACTAATTAACTTAGAGTTAATACTTAAAGATAAGGTTAATATAAGTACCCAAACCTGTCTAAATTCTATTGTTTGAGTGGTTTTCGACCTATCCCCACCTTAACCTTTGAATAATCAACTTTGGAGCCATTAGAAACCGAATATTAATTTATTATAAATTAATATTTCTAGCTTTTCCAAAGGTGCCCCTCACCCCTCTTATAAAAGGGCACTCCTCCTTCTCATTTCTTCACACCTTCCAAGCCTTTTGGTTCGTCCAAACTCTACCCAAATACTCCACCAACATCCCTCACTACAACCTAGAGGCCTTAGTTTGATCAGAAATACAACCTAAGGAGCCCTTTTGATCAAATCAAAAGGAAGAACCCGAAGAAGAGGTAATGATTTCACCACCCTTCTCCAAGTTCATTTCTTCTTCCACTTCTTCTTCCTTTGTTCTTACCATTCTAAAATAATAACTACAGTATCTCACATATACTGTGATGTTATTATAAATATGGTACAACCATATTCAGTATTCTATCCACCCTTTGAATAACATGTCACCATACGTGCGTACGTACGGCTTACCGTCTCCACGTCGTGGTGTAATTGTTATTCAATATATTATTATTTGGATGGGTATAATAATGATGTGTAACTCATGTAAATAATAAATATAACATGTTAATGATTCTGTATATATGATATACCATCCATTTATATATTATTTTAATATCAAAATAATGATATTGTCGCTCGTGCGTACGTACGGACTACCGTCTCCACGAACGCGATGAGATTCATTCTCCATCGTATCCATTCAAGTATAATTATCATTTTATGATTTAAAAATGATTTTTAAGGAATTGATAACATTCTAGATATGAATAAGATACAACAAACATGGCTTATGTAACAAAACATATAAAAGAAAATGAGTAAGTTAACACCCGAAACGACGATAATTCTAAGATATTATTAACAAATCAATGTTAAAAGATCATATAAGATATCATATTAATATATATGATTCTTGTATAATTTAATAACAATTATTTCACCATTATACAGGATGTTAACCTACCCCAACCAAGGAAAAGTACAAGGTAAGGGTTTACTTTACAACCTCTTCATTATCCAAGGTTGTTTATACGTAATAATCTACTGGGATCTCTTTATCATCCACATCCATGTTTCTTAAAAATTTATTTCAAAACATTTTTACTATTTACTAGAATATGAGTTAAAGTCATTTATACCCTTTTTGACTTTTATAAGTGGTTTATAAAGGAATCTTTCGGTCGTTTTCAAAACAAGGTCCTTTTTAACCTTTTCAACAGAATTAAGGTAAGAATGTTTTTTTAACTTATACGGCGGGAACGGTTATTTTCCGCCGTTATAAAATATTCAAAGCTTTCCTTACAAGCTTATAAGATTATTTTCAATGAAAATGTTTGATTTTATATGGATCTTAAATGATTTCAAAATAAAAGGAGATATTTCTTTAAAAAAGAATTTTGATTTCATCTATGTCAACATCCTTTGATGGATTTTAACATTATGTGAAGTTGATTTATTATGATACAAAACTTCTATATTGTTTTGAAGGTTTTTTGATATGTTTGACTGTGGATGTGCTATTTTTATACCATTCATAGTTTATGGTGAAAGTATTGACATTTCGTATGCTAGTTCCAATAAGAATGTTTATGTTATATTTCAATCTTTACTTCATATGAATGTGTTGGACAAGTATGTTCCAGGTTGGGGACTGGTTAAAGTAAGCCCTCCAGGTTGGGGACTGGTTAAAGTAAGCCCTCCAGGTTGGGGACTGGTAAAAGTAAGCCCTCCACGTTAGGGACTGGTAAAAGTATTCCCTCCGGGTTGGTGTCCGGTTATTAGAGGCACTCCGGGTTGGTGTCCGGTTATTAGAGGTACTCCGGGTTGGTGTCCGGTTATTAGAGGCACTCCGGGTTGGGTTCCGGTTACAGTTAGCCCCAAGGTCTTGGGACGAGGCCTTGACAAAGAAATTAAAGTTTAGCATTATGCATTCCAACATTATGAAAGTGGTTATTGATTTTTGCATGTGATTATTCGATTAGTAGAATATCCATGTGAATAAGTAAATGGCATTATTTCATTTTATTTATGCCATACCATGTTGAAAGTTCATGTTTGAAAGGCTTTTGTTTTATTTATACATTGCCTTAAAAGTTTATTCTTATTTATGAAAGTTTCCGCTATATTGTTATCCTTACTGGGCATTTGAGCTCACCCCTTTTCTATGTTTTATTTTTCCCAGGATGTGAAGATGTAAGTTATGAATGACCTGCAGGGATATTATGAGGGGATTATAGTGTGGACTGTGGAAGCATTATGTTGTTGTAGTAGTTTTTCATTTTATGATGTAATGTAAAACTTATGAATATATCTAGTATTTCCAAGGCTACTAAACCAATCAGTCTTTCGAGATTTGATCTTTCTCGTGATCATGCCAATGTTATGTAATAATGCACCGACTCTGGGTAACTAGGGTCGGGGCGTTACAATTTTTATATGTCTACATTTCTCTACTCTATTAATTTTAATGATAAATCATTATAATTTTTGAATTGATTCTTTTCATTGACTAATTAAATATATTTTCTTTTTAAGTTATTTGAATTTTAAGGTGAGATAAAAAAATTCTTTTAAAAATGTATCTATAGAATATTTTTAATATTTTTAATTTTAATGGAAATAAGAACAATAAGAGGATGAAGAATAAAAAATTATCGTATCGTTTACCTCAACCCTGGACATGAGACATTTGGTGCTATAATCACTTGATTCAGTTGAGGAGGGGGTATAATCTATTACACACTATGTTTAGACATTGAATTATTTATTTCTTTCCTTTTTCTGCTTTATATTCTCTTTGAATTTGGGGTACTTCGGATTGATGTACCTATTACTATTTCGTATATAAAAAGTTACCTCAATTTGTAACGACCCAAACTGTTATAATTGATGTTTCCATTTTTGATTTAATGAAATGTATTACTATGTATTATGGTTATAGAAAACACATGAACTTCCTTGGTTATATCATTTTATTTAAAATATCCTTAACAATATTACCGTTGTTAATATTGCAATTGAGTAGTGATTACATGAATAGTACAAATATAGGGCTTTTAAGAAATCCAATTGACCTAGAAAAAATATTTGATGGCCTCAACCAGTAGGTTCATTCCATATGAAGAACATTTATTAGATCTTATAAAGTAGATATAATATCTGGAATTTTCCCTTGGCAAGAAAAATATGAGATCTAATAACTTAATAATGAGTGAAACCATTTACGGTATAAGTTAATGCTCATCGAGATCATGACCAAAACAATGTTCACCGAATGACCCCATGAAAGTCTCACCATAAAACACCTGAATCATAGGGAGTACACCAGTGTAATAAAGGCATGTGTATAAAGACCTATATAATATGAATATGTATATTTTATTGAAAAAATAATTTATTTTCATTTTTATTATTACATTATAAATGATTTTGGTTTGAATAAATTAAACTCAATTTGTATTTTTTGATAATATTCAAATTCAATTATGGGATTTATTTTGTTGAATTAATGAATTTTTGATATAAAAAGTATTTTAATAAAATTTTATAATTAAATAGGTTTTATTTATTATAAATAGTTATGTAATTTTTATGAAGTGAATTGTACTTTTTATAAGCATTAAAAAAGTGTTATTTTAAAAAACCAAACATTTTTTTAGTAAATGTATAATATTATTTCATATGTAAAAATGAATATATTTAGATAAAATAATATTAATTTTGTAATCATAAGTTTTAAACTATATAATGATCAAATTTTCCCATTTTTTTGGGACATTCGATGTTTCAGTTAAAAATCAATTATCGTTTAAAAATATGTTGTGTTTTATTACATAATAATGGCCCAAAAATTATATAATAAATACTATAAAGTATTTAATCAGCCAAATATATAAATATATTTTGATTAAAATAATGTGTTTTTTTATTTTAATAAATTATAATGCCTTTATAAATCATCTAAAATATATAAAATATTTTATGATTTGAAACTCATTTATTTAAAAGAGTGACTCAACTCCACATAATAATAGGTAATATTTTAATATTTTTAACCATTTTCCTAATAAATTAAAAAAAACTTCCCCACATTGGAAAAACCGTTGGAAAAAACCATGGGAAGGTTTGTTGTTTTTATGATTTTATTGTACCGTGTCCAAAAACTATGATTGTGAAATATTACAGAATTCCCCTCTCATTTCCAATATAAACCCACCCAAGCTCCCACGTATCATCACTCAAAATCTGTTGATCATATATTTAATCTTCCCTCTCATCCCAAATATCTTACTATGTTTCCCCAAGCTCTCAATAATCCCCTTTTCAATCTTTTGGAGCCAAATATTCATGTAAGAGTTCTTTCCATTCTCATTTTTATCAAACATTCTTTATCTTTTTATGTCCTTTTATTTTCAATTTCTAATTATTAGGTCAATTTTTGAACCTCCCCTATATTGAATTTATTTCTTATTAGTGATGATATAACCCTTTCTACATCAGTAATCCCTCCCATTTACACCTGGTACCATGCCAAAATTTCGTTAGCATCATTTCATTTCTCCTTTTATTCAAGCATATTTTTTTATCTTATGACTTATTTTTATAATTCTCAATATGTGGGAATTTCTTTATATATATATATATATATAATATTATACATTTCATTTCAAAATTATGATAATTATCTCTCATGAAATCATTTTATTAATTATTACGTGACGACATTATGATGTCAGATTTTCACTGTGAATTTCCATGTCAAAACAATTTCGCAGTGAATGCCACACCCATTTCCTATCAAGGGTGTTCACATTTATACACATATAACTTTTTATTAATAATTTAAATATATTAATTTCACACTATGTGATATTGTAATAAATTATTATTAATAATGAATCCGTGTTTTATGATCAATGTGGAACACATAAGAATGAGAATGAAATGAAAGTGATGGGTGCACCCAGAAATATATTGTACTCCAATGCATTGTGAAATTCATAGTATCATGATAATTTATTTAGGGATAAAGGCATACCTGATTCATTTACGGGACTTTTTCCACCATTATGTCTTGGAATTTTATCCTTGACCTATGTTTGTGATGCATTGTTTTAATTTTTTGCGACATTCACCGTGTTATAAGTATAAATCAATATCATGATTTATTATTAATGTTCCATTATTCCTCATTAATATTCATTATCTAACATTTATTATTATGTTAATTATATTCCATGTTTATTCCCATTATAGGATTTAGGGAAAACCCCTTTCTTATGTATTTCCCCAGGTTATCCAATGCAATTTTAAGCTAAATAATATTAAAGAAGTTTTCAAAAAAAGTTGTTGTAATTCATTATTAAACCTATAATGCAATATACCTAATTCCCAATAACACTATACTTATTTATATCTTGGGGTTTATAAATTTAAATTTTATGTATTTAAATCATGTATTAATTTGTAATAAAGAGAATGGTTGTTTTACTATTACTTAATGTTTAATATCTTCTTTGGATTTATGGAATGATTTATTATACTTTTTCATGAACATGTTCATATTTTTGGCCAAGTGTGAAACATTGGAATCAATTCTATATGATTAATCATACATTAAGTTGAAAGTAATTATCTTGTTACCCTTCACCTACTTTTTACCTTTTTATATTTCCACTTCTTTACAGTCTCATATGTCATTAGTGACCCAATGATTTCTTCAACTAGCATATTATTGATATTTTATTTCTTCATGAATCACTATTAACTTTTGTTACCAAGAGCAAGAAAGACTGAAATAATCTTATTGATCAATATTTATGTAGAAATATCAACACCAAGGTATTTTTTACCATTATATATATTATTAAAATTACTAAACATTTTAGTTATAGACTCATTAGGATACATTCTAAAACATTAAAAATCTTGATAACACATGTCAAGGATAGTGTACATAACTTTGTTAGTACCCTCATGTATAACTTAATGTAATATCCAAATTTCATGTGTTATTTTAAATGGTGAAATTATATTATATTAAATTATTTCTAGCCCAAACTGAATAGAATTCATTAATTTTAAATCAATATCAAAGGAAACAATATCATCATGATAGAATTTTTCATTTAATTATTTAGTAGGAGTATAACAATTCATAACTATTTTCAAAATGGGATATTCTATAATTATATGAAATGTAAATATGAATGTTTTTCAATTACTATAGTTATAGGAATAATAAAAAAGGTCTTAACCCATTAATTTTCATTTGAAATAAAAACGGGTGATATAATAAGTGGCCAGACATTATGATCGTTCCATGAAACCATTGATGGTATAAAAACAAGGATCCTTTGATAAAAATTTTTGGTCAGATTATGATGGAACATGGGGTGAATACCATTTTAAAAATTTAAAACTAAATAAATAATATAAATATGTGAGAAATAAAATATAATAATAAATGAAAAATTAAAAGAGTTATAGAATGATATATATGAACATAAAGAGTAAGTTTAGTGGAATTTTAAAAGGAAACACTATTTTATAAACGAGTTAAAAAATAACTCAATATAAGTCCCTAAATCCCCTACCCTATATAAGATTTTGAGGTTGGTAAAAATAAAATAAAATAAATAGTATCTAAGATAAAAAACAATGATAATGAAGAAATATTTTAAATGTTGAAGGAAACAAAACCAATAAAACGCCATTTTTCAAATGTAGAAAGAAAGTAACTCACACTCCCTCAACTTAGTGGTACATAGAACTGATGATCCGTCAATTTTAATGGATGTGATCACCCATGAATATAAAATTAGAAAACGTTTTATTTTCAAAAACACAATGAACCTACTCTGAAGTCTCAGGGAAATAATTTATCAAGAAAAAATCATAGAATGATATATATATGTAAAAATGAGAGAGAAAAAATTATAAAAAATTCACAATTCATCTCAAGATTAGTCTCTAAGATAACTGTTGGAATCATAGAATTATTGTGGGTGTATTTATAAATTATAAAGGTTCTATGATTATTATTGATACCTTTAGTTTTTAATAGATCTATTAGAAGAAAAACATGTTTTTGGGGACCACAAGAATAGTTATTTTTGTCTATAAAAACTATATCAGGTAGATGCTGGTGTACACCTGCAAGCCTATGGCCAGAATGGGGCTCAAATAGGCCATCTAAGTTACATTGTGTAGTTGGATAGAATCCACTAGTAATACTATGGTTCATTTCAAATCACAAGAAATGTCGATCAAGCCACCTACTGGCCGGTGGTCTGCCTATCGCTAGTCGGTGGGCTCATTTCAGAACCACCTGCTACTAGAAAGTTCAAATTATCGTTTTTTATTACTACTAGGTGGTCGATGACATTTCAGAGAAATAAACATAAAAAATACATCCAATTAACATATTTATCACATGGATTTATTTTCTAACTTCCTCGGAACACACTGAAACCTAATAAATAAAGGTATATTAAACGCAATGGTTAAAATATCAAATGGTGTTTACGATCATGAAAATACCAATAAGAGTGAGAGGTACAACAATATAAATATATTAAAACCATAAAAATGATATTTTAGAATTTATATTATCAATCATACTAATGAATTAACATTTAAATAATCTCTCAATGTAACCTAAGGAAGAATGACAACTTTCTCCAACTACATTCCATCATGGTTATGATACTTCTAGGATAATAACCCCAGAAAAATGCAACATACCTAAACTTAATTGGACCAAAAAATCATATAACAATATTACTATAACCCCCCCACCGACCATACCCATAGATAAGACTTCCAATAAATTATTTTTCCATAGATCCTATAACACCCCAAGATTTCATAGTAAGTTATTTTCTTTAAAATAATTCAATAGCTTGCGCTACACGCAACACCGAGTTTGAGCGCACCAAGACTTACAAAAATAGTCATTCAAAAGTGGTTATGAATAGTATTAACTGAATATTGAATTTTATATAATCCATATAATTTTATAATGAATATTATGTTTTTCTTATACATAAACTATAAACAAATTCATTTTTTCAGATAAGAGAAGTATTTTTTAAAAAATGATTTTTGACCCCTTCTAATAGAAAACCATTTTTAAAACCAATATTTGATAGTTTTATATATTCAATTTAATGAAATACTATTTTTGAATATGGACATAAAAATTTATTTTGAATAAAAGTTTGGTAATTTTTTGATAACTTTCATATTTTGATGAATATTGAAAAATAATAAATTTCAACTAAAGAAAACTTTTCTAATCAAAATAATTTATTGGTTTAAATTATTAATTTGAATGGTTTAAAAGTATAATTAGATTATATTCTTATCATTTAATACAATGTAGGTCATTATATACAATTTCACAATTAAATTTGACATAAACACATGTCAATGTTTTGATAGTTTTTAATTTTTCAAATCATGCTTCTCGGTTTCGACAATGAGAATTAATTATAAACTAATTAATGAAACTTGTATCACTACTGGAAATGGAGGATATACCAACTATTCTAAACAGTTGGTATAGGATGGAAAACTGTTGGTATATTCTATACCAACAGTTGTCCAAACCATAGGGAAGTACGGCGTGGGGAAATATCTATACCAACGGTTTGAACTAAACTGTTGGGATATCCCACTCTATGTATTGATTTTCCAACGGTTCTTGTTGAACCGTTGGTATAGGTTTACCCAATGGTTTAGAACCATTGGGAATTCTATTATTTTTATATTATACCAAAAGTTTACAACCGTTGGTATAGTTTTTTTCCATCGATTTCAATGAAACCGTTGTCATATGTTCAATAAAAAATACTATACCAACGATTTGTAACCATTGGGATAGTGTTTTACCACTATTTCTCAAAGTATACCAATGGTTGTAAACTATTGGTATTGTTTATTTCTAGAATTGTTGCACAGTAGACACTCCAGTAGCCCCTCAAGTGCATACACCTGCATAAAAACAGCACTTAAAATAGTGACAAACTTAAAACAACAAAAAGGGAAACCAACTCTTTGATTAGAGACATGGTGAATAATTCCCCATTTGAATCTTCATATGACAACAATCATCCAGTATAGTTGAATAAGAGTTTCAAAAACTCAAATATTATTTACACCCATTTCAATCTTCATATGACAACCATTTTTCTAATATATGGTGAAAAAGTATTTTCTTAAGAGTCTCATCACTTGTGACTCCATAAGTTCCACACCGGGCCTCAGATTGAGGTCGGGCTGACTCGTACACATCACATATGAGAAATGGATCATTGTCCTAAAGTTTCAACACAATCAGAATCCGTTTGATTGGTTTGGCGTATGTACATAAAATATTGTCCATTTTGAACAAAAGAGAGGCAGTTTGGGTGTTCTCGGACCCACGGTGACTCAAATTGAGGCGGGGTTGACTCGTAAACGTCACATATGACCCATGGATCGTTTTACTAAAGTTTAAATATAATCCGAAGGCGTTTGGTCCATTTCCCGTATGTCAGTTGTCGATATCACTTACAATTTAGTCTATTTTGAACAAAAGAGAGATAGTTTGAGTGGTCCCGGCCACACCGCGGCTTGGATTAAGGCGGAGTTGACTCGTACACGTCAAATATGTCCCATGGATCATTTTCCTAAAGTTTCAATAGAATCCTAAGGCGTTTGGTTGGTTTGGCGTATGTCAGTTGTTGTTTTCACTTAAAAGTAAGTCCATTTTAAACAAAAGAGAGACACTTTGAGTGGTGTCGGCCACACTGGACCTCAGATTGAGGAAGGGTTGACTTGTACACGTCACATATAAGCCATGAATCATTGTACTAATGTTTCAACACAATCAGAATCTGTTTGATCGGTTTGGCGTATGTACATAAAATATTGTCCATTTTTAATATAAGAGATACAGTTTGTGTGGTGTCGGCCACACCGCACCTCATATTGAGGAGGGATTGAATCGTACACATCACATACGACCCATGTATCATCATCCTAAAGATTAAATAGAATCAGAAGGCGTTTGGTTAGTTTACCGTATGACAGTTGTTGATTTCACTTACAATTTAGTCCATTTTCAACAAAAGTGAGACAGTTTTAGTGGTTCCAGCCACACCGCGACTCAGATTGATGAGGGGTTGACTCGTAAATATCACATATGACCCATGGATCTTTGTACTAAAGTTTCAATAGAATCCTTAGGTTTTTGGTTAGTTTTCCATATGACAGTTGTTGTTTTCACTTAAAATTTAGTACATTTTAAAAAAAAAGATGCACTTTGAGTGGTGTCAGCCACAATGGGCTTCGGATTGAGGTGGGGTTGACTCGTACACGGCACATATGATCCATGGATCATTTTACTAAAGTTTCAACACAATGAGAATCCATTTGATCGGTTTGGCATATGTACATAAAATATTGTCCATTTGGAACAAAAGAGAGGCAGTTTGGGTGGTCCCAGCCCCACGGTGCCTCAGATTGAGGCGCAATTGACTTTCACACGTCACATAAGACCCATGGATCGTTTTCCTAAAGTTTCAATAGAATATGAAGGCGTTTGGTCCATTTCCCATATGTCAGTTGTTGATATCACTTACAATTTAGTCCATTTTGAACAAAAGAGAGACAATTTTAGTGGTCCCAGCCACACCACGGCTTGGATTTAGGAAAGTTTGACTCATAAATGTCAAATATGTCTTGTGTATAGTTTTCCTAAAGTTTCAACAGAATCAGAAGGTGTTTGGTCGGTTTGGCTTATGTCAGTTGTTGTTTTCACTAAAAATTAAGTCCCTTTTAAACAAAAGAGAGGCACTTTGAGTGGTGTCAGCCACACCGAGACTAGGATTGAGGCGGGGTTTACTCGTACACGTCACATATGATCTATGTATAATTTTCCTAAGGTTTCAATACAATCAGAATCCATTTGATCGGTTTAGAATATGTACGTAAAATATTGTCCATTTTTAACATAATAGAGATAGTTTGGGTGGTGTCGGCAACAACGCGCCTCAGATTGAGATGGGATTGACTCGTACACATCAAATATGACCCATCGATCATTTTCCTAAAGTGTCAATAGAATCCGATGGTGTTTGGTTGATTTCCCGTATGACATTTGTTGATTTCACTTACAATTTAGTCCATTTTCAACAAAAGAGAGACAGTTTGAGTAGTCCCAGCCACTCCGCGGCTCGGATTGAGGCGGTGTTGACTCGTGCATGTCACATGTGACCCATGGATCATTTTCCTAAAGTTTCAATAGAATTCAAAGGCGTTTGGTCGGTTTGGCTTATGTTAGTTGTTGTTTTCACTAAAAATGAAGTTCATTTTAAACAAAAGAGAGGCACTTTGAGTGGTTTCGGCCACACCGGGCCTCGGGTTGAGGCGGGTCTGACTCGTAAACGTCACATATGAGAAATGGATCATTTTCCTAAAGTTTCAACAGAATCAGAATCCGTTTGATCGGTTTGGCATATGTACGTAAAATATTGTCTATTTTGAACAAAAGAGAGTCATTTTGGGTGATCTCGGCCTCACGACGCCTCAGATTGAGGCAGGGATGACTCTTACAAATCACATATGACCCATGGATCGTTTTCCTAAAGTTTCAATAGAATACTAAGGTGTTTGGTAGGTTTCTCATATGTCATTTGTTGATATCACTTACAATTTAGTCCATTTTGAACAAAAGAGAGGCAGTTTGAGTGGTCACGACCACACCGCGGCTCAGATTGAGGCGAGGTTTACTCGTACACATCAAATATGACCCATGGATCATTTTACTAATGTTTCAATAGAATCTGAAGGCGTTTGGTTGTTTTGGCCTATGTCAGTTGTTGTGTTCACTTAAAATTAAGTCCATTTTAAACAAAACAGAGGCACATTGAGTGGTGTCGGACACACCGGGCCTCTGATTGAGGCGGGGTTGACTCTTACACGTCACATATGAGTCATGGATTGTTTTCCTAATGATTCAACACAATCAGAATCCGTTTGATCGGTTTGGCATATGTACATAAAATATTTTCCATTTTTAACATAAGAGAGAAAGTTTGGGTGGTGTCGACCACACCGCGCTTCGGATTGAGGCGGGATTGACTCTTACACATCACATATGATCCATGGATCATTGTCATAAAGTTTCAATATAATCGGAAGGTGTTTGGTCAGTTTCCCGTATGACAGTTGTTGATTTCACTTGCAATTTAGTCTATTTTCAACAAAAGAGAGGCAGTTTGGGTGGTCCTGGCCCCACATTGCCTCGGATTAAGGTGGGGTTGACTCTTACACGTCACATATGACCCATGGAACATTTTGCTAAAGTTTCAACAGAATCCGTAGGCGTTTGGTCAGTTTCCCGTATGACAGTTGTTGTTTTAACTTAAAATTAAGTACATTTAAAAAAAAGTGGCACTTTGAGTGGTTTCGGCCACACTGGGCCTCGGATTGAGGCGTAATTTACTCGTACATGTCACATATGTTCTATTGATCATTTTCCTAATATTTCAACACAATCAGAATCTGTTTGATCGGTTTGGCATATGTACATAAAATATTGTCCATTTGGAACAAAAGAGAGGCAGTTTGGGTGGTCCCGGCCCCACGGTACCTCGGATTGAGGTGGGGTTGACTCTTACATGTCACACATGACCCATGGATCGTTTTACAAAATTTTCAATAGAATCCTAAGGAGTTTGGTTAGTTTCCCGTATGTCAGTTTTGATTTCACTTACAATTTAGTCTATTTGGAACAAAAGAGAGACAATTTGAGTGGTCCCAACCACACCGCGGATCGGTTTGTGGCAGGGTTGATTCGTACATGTCACATATGACCCATGGATCATTTTCCTAAAGTTTCAACAGAATCTGTAGGTGTTTGGTCATTTTGGCTTAGGTACGTAAAATATTGTCCATTTTAAACAAAAGAGAGACAATTTGGGTAGTGTCGGCCACACAACACCTCGTATTGAGGCGAGGTTGACTCCAAAACGTCCCATATGACCCATGGATAATTTTCCTAAAGTTTCAATAGAATACGAAGGCGTTTGGTCAGTTTCCCATATGTCAGTTGTTGATTTCACTTAAAATTTAGTCCATTTTGAACAAAAGAGAGACAATTTTAGTGGTCCCGAGGGGTGCCCGAGGGGCTGGCCAGGGCTGTCTGGGGGCATGTCTGGGGGGTTGTCCGGGTACCAAGGAGGAGCTTTGGTGGGGGGGGGATTTCCGGGGGGTGTCTGGGGGGGTGTCTGGGGGCTGTCTGGGGGCATGTCCGGGGTCCAGCGAGGAGGGTGGGGGGGCTGTCCCGGGGGTGTCCGGGGGGTGTCCGGGGGGGGTGTCCGGGGGCTGTTCGGGGGGTGTCCGGGGGGTGTCCGGGGGGCTGTCTGGGGGCTGTCTGGGGGATCTCCGAGGGCTGTTCGGGGGGTGCCTGGGGGGTGTCCGGAGGGCTGTCTGGGGTCCATGGAGGTGGGTGGGGGGCTGTCCGGAGGGCTATCCGAGAGGCAGTCAAGGGGGTGTCCGGGGGGCCAAATTTTCATTATTACAACCATTAATAAAAACTCATTAAACAACATCACTTGTTAAAGATAATCAAATTGAACATAAATCAATAATAATATTGGTTATATCAAGTAAAATGATGTCTCAATATCTTACATCCTAAATGACCACCCATAACCATGATTAATGACCACAAAGCTCCCCTTTCGGCCAAATCAAAAGTGAAAACAAAAACACGTAATTGTAGAAAACAACTTCATTTGTGTGAAAAATAATAATCTCATGGTCCTCATGATATTTGAACCACGTAGTCATGATTTTTGAGATGAAATTGTATCTATGAAACCATATGAGAAACACGATTCAATTCATGCATTTTTTTATATTCCCAAGCATTTTGAGGAACCCCAAATCAGTGAAAATGGTCATTGTGTTTTAAAAAGGTGATTGAATAACACATATATGATGTCGAAGGCAGAATGATTAATGTTTATATTAGAAAAACTAATATTCACTAATATTGTGAATTTTACATTCTATGAATTAGTTTCATGAAGAAGGAAGAATTTCTAATTAGGGACCACATAATATTTTTCAAAGTTCAAGAAGATACTCCATATGTTCTATTGTGCAAAGGATAAGTGAACAGTGTGTCATTTTATATATATATAGATTTTGATAGAAACATGATACATACTTGTTATGTAATACACATAGTGTAAAAAAATTAAGATGAACAAGATCCTCATGTTTTACATGATCTTAATGAAAGGATTTATTTTCATGAAATGATATCAATATATATTACAAAAAATTTCTTATGAGTTTATATACATGAAGATGTAATATTTGAAGCATTGAGATTAAAAAAACTACGAATCATTAAAATTAGAAAATAATAGACACCATGACTTTATAACTGTAAATGTGTAATGAAAACATTAATTGTACATACACCGATATAGTGATTTGAGTACACAATTCGTGGATTAGTGAATCATAAAATTTTACCAGAACCCTAAAAATTGGGAATAACCAAATCCTTGAGAATAGAAGGATATGATTGATAAGTGGAGGAACTATATCCTTAATAAAATATGGAAGGAGTGTAACCTGGAAGAACCTGATCCGATGGAAAAGGTGGGGATTCTCAAGGGTTTCTGCGAAGGAATCAATTCTGGAGAGCTTCTAGAGATCAGCGGAATGGTTCTGGAATCGTGGGGAGGCTTCTGTCTAATTTGGGGCATTTTTTCCCAATGGTTTTTAAAAACCGTTGGGGAAAGTCAATCTTTCCCAACGGTTTAATGGAACTGTTGGGAAAAGGGATGTTTTTACCCATATTTCCTAACAGTTTCATCAAACTGTTGGAAAAAGAAACTCTTTCCCAATGGTTTCATCAAACCGTTTGGAAAATAGACTTTTAAAACATCTTTCCCAACGGTTTGATGAAACCGTTGGGAAAGACTACCTATACCAACGGTTTTTTTGAACCGTTGGTATGCAAGTGTTGGAAAAAGTATTATTTCCAGTAGTTTATGTTTTTAATATAGTGAAATAAAATTTATTTTTTAATTCATAATATCAAAATTATCTCTGGGTGAATCTTTGGTATTTTTCCAAAAACATTCAATTTTTGATGAACAGGGAAAAACTCTGCATTATAGTTGAAAACCGACTATTTATTTAAATAATTATTTATTTTATCTAAATTAATTTTAGGTAAAAATAGATATATCATACCAATATAAGTTCAATTTAATTCATTGGAGTCATATTTTAATAAAATCAGATGTATAAAATTCGGTTAAACTTTTTACTGTCTTTTACCAACCTTCTAGGAGCATTTGCAAATTTTCATAAAACATAATTTTACCACTTCTATGAGTTGAATTTGAAATATCCTAGAGACACGGTTGACATCATTATGTAAAATTTTGTTCAATAAGATGAAAATAATTTTTGGTGAATAGTAAATTTTTACTTTTATTTACCACGGTTAAAAGTAAACATGGCAATTAATGGTAAAAATGATAATATTATTACCCTAAAACATATCCTAATTCAATTGGATAAGTGTAATCCGACAAAAAAAACATAGGAATAAAATAGTATCCTCTTTGTTCCACTTAGATTATATTAGGATATTTGTTATTTATTTATTTAATGAAGAGATAAAAGAGTTAAATTCAATGATTAATAACTAAACTATTTTTAATACAGGGTTATACATAAGATAAATTAGACTATAAATATTAATTATAAATTACTTATATTTCCTACATAATGGTATTTTATTTATAGTTTCTAGACATTAAATAATTAACTTTATTTTTGACACAATGATGATGCATTAATTACTTTATTAATGAAAGATTAAAATAATTGATATTATAAATATCCAAATAAATGTAATTTGAGAATTTTTATGAATTAAACTAATTTTATAAGTTAATATGACATTTTAGGTTTGATTAAATTATTTTTTTGAAGTAATCATGCTTTTATGATTTTTACAAAAAACCAAATACTAAATAATGTCAAAATTGACATAAATGAGTTTTTAAAACAAATACTATATTATTGGTTGTTATAATATTCCTAAAAATAAAAGGTTCTGCCAAATGGATTAAATAATATTATATATGTCATTAATGAACCACTTGAGGTTCTCTTGGAAGTATACAATATGTTTATTAACCATATAGTGTAATAATACAAGAAGACACGGTAAAAGTTAAACTATTTAACTAAGAGTTAATTCTAAAAGATAAGGTAGAAATGGTAACCTAAACTTTTCTAAAACCTATTGGTTTAGTGGTTTTCAAACCATCCCTACCATATCTTCTAAATAAATTATTATTTATCCATAATAAAACATAAATTATTTTATAATAAAATAATATTTCAAGGTTTTCCTAAAGTAACCCTCACCTATCTTATAATAGGGTACTTCCCTTTATCTTAATTTCACACCTCCAAATCCATTTGTCTTGGCTAAAACCTACCCAAATATCCTCAAAAAATCCCTCAAATAATCCTTGAGTTCTTACATTGAACATAAATCCAACCTAATTAACCCTTTGATCAACTCAAAAGGAAACACATGTGGAAGAGGTAATAATTTCACCACCCTCTTTAAATTTCTTTTCATATTCCACTTCTTATTTCATTTTTTTCCATAATAAAATAATAACTCACATACCTTCTACATACTATGATGTTATTATAAATATGGAAAAATCATATTAATATTTCTATCCATCCTATAAATGAAAAAGTCACCATATATGCATACGTACAACTTACAGTCTCCACGTCATCGTGTAGTTTGTAATCCAAACACTTCATTATTTGGATGGGTATAATAATGATTATCACTGATGTAAATAATAAATATTACATGATAATTTTTATGTATATATAATGTACCATACAATTATATACTATTTCACCATAAATATAATTATATTATTTCTCGTGCGTACGTATGGATTACCGTCTCCATGAACGTGATGAGATTTATTTCTCATTGTAATCATTCAAGAATAATTTTTATTTTATGATTAAAAATATTTTTTATGAAAATAATATAATTATGTATATGAATCAAATACATCATATCCATAACAAACATGGCTTATGTAACCAAGCATATAAAATAAAACAAATCATTTAACACCCAAAATGATGATACTACTGAAATATTATTAACAAAGAAATATTAAAAGATCATATATGATATCATATTTATGTATTTGGTTCTTTTATAATTTAATAACAATGATTTCACAATTATACCAGAGGTTAACCCACCCTATACTAAGGAAAAGTACAAGGTAAGGGGTTTCTTATCTCACTTTTAATTCTGTAATATTTCCATTGTTCACCACTTATTTATTAAATGTGGTATATTGTGTATTAAATTTGATATATATTATCATGATTATCATTATATTCATGGTATTTTATGATTCATTTGGTGGTTATTAACTGTTTTCCAAACCACTCGATTGATTACAACATGGTAAGGGGTTTTCATCTCACTTCTTATTTCCGTGAGATTCATGCTATATTGCCACTATTTCCTTTTGCGTGGTGTATGTACTACCCATGAATGTATTCCTTATGTAATATAATTTAATTTATGGTTATTTACATATTCATTTTATGATCATTATTTCATGGGTTGTATGTTTCGCAAGTCACCAAATCGGTAAGAGAATTTTTAATTTCAATTTACACTCATTGGGTTTTATGCAAACTTCATTGATTATTTTACTCCAAGATTATGTGTGAAGTCACTATTTAATTATTTATTCAGTAATTTCCTCTCCCCTTTGTGTAGATATTCTTTAGACACATATAATCACTCCATTGATAAATTCTCAAGTCATCAATATGAACTTGATAAGAGCAATCTTAACTCAATCTTCATTCATTGAGTTAAACATCCAAGTCATTGGTGTTGTTATTACAAGAATATGTGTAAATTTCCTATTATTGTTTTAAACTAAATTCCCAATAATATTTAGTGTATATAAATTTTTCACACATAATTATTTCATTGATTTATTCTTAACCTAATGATACGGTCTTTATAAGGGATTTATCTCCACTTACATTCCATTGAAACTTCTTTATTGTTATGAGCCAATTCACTTTTATTTGGTGCATATAATGGACATGGAAATAATATATCATTAATCCCTTTTTTCTCATGATATTATTAAGTTTTTATTACCTCAATTATTTGTATTCATGTGTCTCTCATTTGGTTTCGAACTCTAACTAAAAAAACTTTTAAATGCGTTAAAAATTTATTCTTCTAAATCTTTCTCATTAATTTCCAAGTTATAAAAATGGTTTTAAGGATTTATTTATATGGAAATTAATGTTTTAAAATAAAAATTCTTTTTAAACATTTCAAAGTGGTATGTGACACTTTGATTCAAAAATCTATTTTAAGCAACTTCATGATAAATAGTGATACTTTTAATGTTTTCAAGAAAAATGGTGATATTTATATCAAATAGTTTTGTTGATTATTTTCATCTAGATAAATATCCTTCATTATTCTTGATTAAGGTAAATTTATTATAATAAACCCTTTAATATTGTATTCAATGAGTCATGTTTTACTGTGGATTTTCTATTTTTATACAATTTATGGTTTATGGTTAAAGTATTGACATTTTGTATGCTCTTTTATTACGAATGTTTATGTTATGTTTCAATATTTTTATTTGAGGAATGAATTGGACTCAGTAAGTGACAGGTGGAGCCCACTATAGATCCTCGATGCATCGGTAGGTCTTATGAGACAAACTAGTGTCTTGGAAAAAGGCCTTGACAAAATATTATTTGTAGTCTTAGAAGAAGGCCTTGACTATGTGGTTATGAAGTCTAGAATTATGTATTCGTTGATTATGAAATTGGCTATTGATATTACATGTGATTTTTTGACTAGTAGAATATCCATGTGAATAAGTAAATAGAATTATTTGATTTATCTTTGCCATATTATGTTGATGTATAAGTTTAAAAGGATTTTATCATAGTCTTATACATTTCCTTTAATGTTTGTTCTTATTTATGATAGTTTTCGCTATATTTTTATCATTACTAATCATCTGAGCTCACCCATTTCATTTTTTAATTTTTCATAGGTTGAAAATAAGTATATTATGATTAACTTATAGTAATAGGCGAAGGGATTTAAGAGTGTTCAAAGGTAACACAATGTTGTTTTTTATTTTAGTATATAATGTAAAACTTATGTATGTATCTAGTAATTCCAAGGATACTAAACTAATCGGTATTTTGGTACACGATTCCTTGTTTCATTCCAATGTTATGTAATAATGCATCAATTCTGGGTAACTAGGGTCGGGGCGTTTTTGTTGGTATCAGAAAAAGTTTAGTACAAACCATGGAAACTAGATTTAGAAAGATAACTCTGATTAGGAAACACTACCCTAAGATATACATTTAGGATTAGTATAAATGAACATCCAAAAAATTTGGTAATGTAAATATTATGTGGGTTTTCCAAGAAATACATCTCTATATGGATATGAGCAGGTAGAGGTGGCTCTGGCACAAATTTAACTAGAAATGAAAACTCCAACAAGGACTTTTGGGCTTGACTCGGGGTATCTTAGTACACGACAACAGGCCTTGCAGCACTTTTGGTTACAACACTTCTGAGGGATATTCATAGGATAACTCACATTTTCATTACAAACAGATTTGAAGGATTTTTATTTAAGATGAGAATAAATAAACTTGTTTAATCCTAAGGTGTTTTGGATTGAAAATAGGGTGTTATGATATTCTCTAAATGATTTTATGACTCACAGTAAGATTTATTATGTTAGTCAATGGCTGGATTACAAGGATGTCATAATAACATTGAACATGATGTAAAAGGTGGGCATGGTTGTGGAAATGAGAAACGAAATGGATTTTTGATAGGTGTAAAAGATATCGTGTTCATGCCGAATTAGTTTTCCAAAAATATGGCCAACAACATCTGTATTAACCAACTCCTAGACTCAACAAATAAGAGAAAAGAGGTGAATGATAAGAGCTCTAGCAGTGCGGACCACGGAGAAAAGAAAGCTCAATTTCAATCATGCATGAAATATGGAAGGAGACACCTAAAAATTGTCTTAATGGAACAAAGAAATACTTTATGTTTGGGAAAGAAGAACATAAATTATATAATTGTCGAGGAAGAAAGAAGAGTACAATGGAAGAAAATAAAATGGTCCCAAGAATCCATTTACAGTATTTTTCCGTAAATGTGGGGGACTCAGGCATTACCCGAGTCAATGCCCTATTCTTTATGATAAACTCTTGGTCAACTAAGAACCTATGTGAAAATAAATGGATGGTGAAATGTTTAAAAGTATTAGCGCTCTTTATTGATGGGATTACTTTGGAAGACTTTTCTCTTGTATGTGTAACTCTATAGTTTGGTATGTGAAAATTAAAATTTAGGAAGAATTATATATTTTATTATATTTATAAATAACCATTTGGGATTATATGATCCTTGAATTTGATAAAATTACAAGTTATTAAACATTAAGAATGAAAATGAGAGGTATGAAATAACATTTGTGGTGAAATTATGTTATGGTTATTTTGAATAATTTTTCTCATTTTGAGAATGTTATAAAATATAGTTTTCAAAAAATGACAACACGCAGATCGTGTGACCACCTTCCACATTGGACAAAGCTGCAGGAATCGAACCGACTAACAGAGTGCGATTGAGATTTATCGCATACCATTAGACTACATGAAGTACCTGATCAGTGTGACTAATTATTTTTAGTTAAATTGATTTTATTAATCAATAAAAAGTTTATTTGGGATATTATGTCTTATCAAATGAATATCCTTAGTATTGGAAAATTATTTGGTGATTAATTGATAAATGTTATTTTGGAACACGTTCACACTGTTGGGAAAACTATATGCCTAAGTTGAATAGAATACTATGACATTTCATTTGAGGAGTAATGGTGTATTTTTATCTATGTTTTTATTGAGGATTTATTTCTTTTTGGGTTATTTATGGAAATGATTAACCTATCATAGAGAATATGTGATTAGGTTAATTACTTTAAGTATGTGAATTTAAGAGTTCTTGATTTTATTTGGAATAAAATTTAACGTGGAAGACTATGTAATCAAATTATTCTATGTTTTGGGTTTCAATATTAGTTTGGATTATATTGAAGGATTTTAAAGATAAATTCATTATTCAATGGTATTTATTTAACTTTGGGTATTGTTGGTTTAATTTTATAAATTAATAATAGAATTTTTTTTATCTAAAGGATTATCCTTTTTGGGGATTATCTGATCTGGTATTAACCATTTTGGTATTTGTTAATCTCTAAAGACAACGTAAATATACATTTTATCATTTATGGATCATGTGATTCAATAGAAGTTGATTTTAGCGCTTCATGTGTGACCAAGTCATCTTGAATAATCATCATTTAAAAATATAAATGAGTTAGTGGTAGAAATTTATTAAAAGAAGAAAATCCACATAAAAAGTATGTACATATATTTACGTTCTTAGTCGATCTCATAAATATATTCCTCAACTTTAAGAAATGGAACATAAAACAAAAAAATGTTGTTCGTTTACTTTTCCCACACAAAAACTAATGATCTTTTATCCCATCACAAGTTTGTGGTTTTCTTATTGTTATATTTTTCCTGATCATGTTTTCTATCACTCTCTATCAGAACATGACACTTATATTATCTTTGATATCCATGTTTTCCTACATGGAATCCTATTATGTGTTATCTCGAGTGACATTTGTACTTATCTTTCTTTATTTTAATGTGATAGTTTTACAGGCACTTTTTCTGATGTGGGACGTTCAATTATGTTCCCAAGCCCAATTTTAAAATTGAGAGGAGGCAATTTCCAAAAGGGGGAAGAATTTAACACCCCAAGAATTCATAGTAAGTAATTTTCTTTAATGTAATTCAATAGCTTTCGCTACGCGCAACACCGAGTTTGAGCGCACCACGACTTATCAAACCAGTCATTCAAAAGTGGTTATGACTAGTATTAACTGAATTTTTAATTTTACATACTCCATATAATTTTAGAATCCATATTATGTGTTTCTTATAAATTATATAAGAACAAATTCATTTTTCAATATAAAATAAGTATTTTTCAAAAAAATGAAATTTTACCATCTTATAAGGGAAAACTGTTTTCAAAACCAATATTTGAAACTTTTATATATTCGATTTAATGAAATTAAATTCTTCTTTAGATTTGGGACATAAAAATTTATTTTTAATAAAATTTTGGGACTTTTCTGATAACATTCATATTTTGATGAATACTGAAAAATACTAAATTTTAATTGAAAACAACTTTTTTAATTGAAATAAATTATAGGGTTAAATTACACATTTTAATGTTTTGTAAGTATAATTAGATTATATTTTTATTATTTAACACAATATATGTCATTATTGGTAATTTCACATTTTAAATTTGACATAAACACATGTCTATATTTTGATAGTTTTTACTTTTTAAAAACCCACTTTTCAGTTTCGACAATGGGAATTAATTTTAAATTAATTAATTAAAATTATATGTTTTGAATTTGGTAAAATATAATTCATTTTTTAATTCAGAATATCAAAATTATCTTAGGATGAATTCTTGGTATTTTTCTAAAAATATTCGATTTTTTTATGAATAGTGAAAAACACTGCGTTATAGTTTAAAACTGATTTTTTATTTAAATAATTAATTATTTTATGAAAAATTAGTTTAAGTAAAAATAGATATTTAATTCCTATATAATATCAATGTAAATCATTGGATTCGTTTTATAATAAAATTTGATGTATAAAATTATGTTGAACATTTTACCGTATTTTACCCACCTTCTAGAAGCATTTTCAAATTTGCATAAAACATAATTTTACATCTTTTGTGAGTTGAATTTAAAAAATTTTAGAGAGAAATTTGACCCAAATAAGTAAAATTTGGTTCAATAAGATGAAAATAATTTTTGGTGAATAGTAACTTTTGACTTTTATTTACCACGGTTAAATGTAAATAGGGTAATTAAGGGTAAAAAGGATATTATAATTACACTAACACATGTAAAAATTCTATTGGATAAGTGTATTTCGTCCAAAACCAGCCTTAGAAATAAAATACGCACTCTTTGGTCCACTTGGATTAGATTAAGACATCTATTACTATTTTATTTAAAGAAGAGTTGAAAGAGTTAAATTCAATGTTTAAAAAATAAAAAGCTTTTAATATAGTGTTATACATAAGATAAATTAGACTATAAATATTCATTAGAAATATAAAAATATTTCCTACAAAAATGTATTTTATTTATAATTTTTAGACATTAAATAATTATATTTAATTTTTACACAATGATGATGCAGTAATTACCTTATTAATGAATGATTAAAATAATTGACATTATAAATATCCAAATAAATGTAATTTGAGAATTTTTATGAATTAAAAAAACTTTCTAGGTTAATATGACATGTTAGGGTTGATAAAGTAAATTTTATTTTAAGTAATCATGCTGTTATGATTTTCACAAAAACTAAATACTAAATAAAGTCAAAATTGACATAAATGAGTTTTTAAAACAAATACTATATTATTGGTCGATATAATATTCATCAAAATCTAAGGTTCATAAAAAGGGATTAAATTATATTATATATGTCATTTATGAATCAATGGAGGTTCCCTTTGGGTGTTTAGGGTATGGTTATTAACCATATAGTGTAAGAATAAAATAAGACACTGTAAAAGTTAACTATTTAACTAACAGTTAAATCTAAACGATAAGGTTAAAATGGTATTCTAAACTTGTCCAAAACCTATTGGTTGAAAGGGTTTAAATCCATACCCACCTTAAATTATAAATAAATCATTTTGGAGCCATTAAAAATCGATAATGATTTTATTATAAAATAATATTTCAAGGTTTTCTTAATGTAACTCTCACCTCTCTTATAAAATGGTACTTCCCCTTATCTTACTTTCACACCTCCAAAGCCATTTGGTTCGGCCATCCACTACAAAACAATCTTCCCAACTTCCCTTACATCAACCTAGAGTCTTTACTTTGATCCTAAAGCCAATCTAGATAGCCCTTTTGATCAACTCAAAAAAAAACACCTCAGGAAGAGGTAATAATTTCACCACCCTCTTTCAGGTTATTTTATTATTCCCCATCCTCTTTATTTTTTATTTCCATAACAAAATAATTATTACAATACCTTATACATATTTTTATTTTATTATAAATATGGTACAACCATATTCTTAATTCTATCCATCCTAGAAATGACAAAGTCACTATACGTGCGTACATACGGCTTATCGTCTCCATGTCATGGTGTAGTTTTTTATTAAAACACTTAATTATTTGGATGGGTATAATAATGTCTATAACTGATGTAAATAATATATATAACATGATAATTATTCTTTATATATGATATACCATCCAATTACATATTATTTCACCATTAATATAATGATATTTTCTCTCGTGCATACGTACGGATTACCGTCTCCACGAATGCGATGAGATTCATTCCCCATCATAATAATTCAAAAATAATTTTTGTTTTATGATTAAAAATAATGTTTATTAACATAATATCATTCTTTATATGAATCAAATACATAATATCTATAAAAAACATGGCTTACGTAACCAAGCATATAAAGGGAAACGAATCAGTTAACACCCGAAACGATGGTACTAATGAAAAATTGTTAAAAAATCAATATTAGAAGATCGTATATGATATATTATTTATTTATTTTGTTATTTTATAATTAAATAACAATGATTTCACCATTATATAGGAGTTTAACTTACCCTATACTAAGGAAATGTACAAGGTAAGGGGTTTCTAATCTCACTTTTAATTTTGTGAGATCTCCATTGTTCGCCACTTATTTATTTCATGAGGTGTGTTGTGTACTTCAATTTGATATATATTATCCGGATTCTATTTATATTCATGGTATTATGTGATTCATTTGGTGGTTATTAACTTTTTTTCGTAGGACTCGATTGATTACAACATGCTAAGGGGTTTTCATCCCACTTCTTATTTCCGTGAGATTCATGCAATATTGCCACTATTTCCTTTGGTGTGGTGTATGTACTTCCCATGATTGTATTACTTATTTAATATAAATTAATTTATGTGTATTTACATCTTCATTGTATGATCCTTCTTTCATGGGGTGTATGTTTCGTAAGTCACCAAATATGTATGAGAATTTCTAATTTCAATTTCCACTCATTGGGTTTTACGCAAACTTCATTTATTATTTAACTCCAAGATTATGTGTGAAATCACTATTATTTTATTTATGTAGTAATTTCCACTCCCCTTTGTGTGGATATTATTTTGATACACATAATCACTCCATTGATAAATTATCAAGTCATCGATATAAACTTGATAAGAGTAATCTTAACTCAATTTTTTTTCATTGAGTTAAACATCCAAGTCATTGGTGTTGTTGTTACAAGAATATGTTTGGATTTCATATGATTGTTTTACAATGAATATCCAATCATATTTAGTGTATTTATATTTTCCACCTATAATTACGGCATTTATTTGTCCTTAACCTAATGATATAGTCTTTATAAGGGATTTCATCTCAACATACATTCCATTGAGACTTTTTTGTTGTTATGCGCCTATTCACATTTATTTGGTGTATATACTGTACATTGAAATAATATATCATCAATCCATTTATTCTCATGATATTATTATGTTTTTATTACCTCAATTATTTGTATTCAAGTGGCTCCCATTTGGTTAGGAACTCTAACTAAAACATCATTTTAAATCTGTTAAAAATTTATTCTTCTAAATCTTTCTCATTAATGTCCATGTTTTAAAAATTGTTTTACAGATTTATTTATATGGAAATTTAGGTTTTAAAATTAAAATTTATTTTAAAAGATTCAATGTGTTATGGTACACTTTTATTCAAAAATCAATTTTAAATAGCTTCATGATAAATAGTGATACTTTTAAATGTTTTCAAGAAAAAGGGGGATATTTCTCTCAAATAGTTTTGATGATTATTTTCATCTATATTGATATCCTTCATTATTCCTTATTTTGGTTAATTTATTATAATACAATCTTCCATATTGTATTTTATGAGTTATGTTTGACTTGGATGTGCTATTTTTATACCATTCATCGTTTATGTATAAAGTATTGAAATTTCATTTGATAGTTTAATAGAAATGATTATGTTATGTTTCAAAATTTTTGTATGAGGAATTAATTATAATTAGTAAGTGATGAGTGGAGCCAGCTATAGCTCATCGATGCATCGGTAGGTCTCAGGAGTCAAACTAGTGTCATGGGACAAGGCCTCGAAAAATCTAATTTGTAGTCTTGCCACAAGGCCCTGACTATGTGGTTATGAAGTCTGGAATTATTCATTACAACATTATGAAATTGGATATTGATATTACATGTGATTATTAAAATAGTAGAATATTCATGTTAATATGTAAATGGAATTATTTGATTTATCTTTTCCATATTATGTTGAAGTTTATGTTTAAAAGTCTCGTGTTCTATTCGTATACATTGCCTTAAATGCTTGTTCTTAATTATGAGAGTTTCCTCTATATTGTTATTCTTAATGAGCATCTGAGGTCACCCATTTATTTTTTTCCTAGGATGTAAATAAGTATGTTACGATTAACCTACAGTAATATGATAAGTGATATAATAGTGTTCAAACGAGACACAATGTCTTTTTTATTACATGATGTCATGTAAAACATATGTATGTATCTAGTACTTATAAGGATACTAAACTGATCGTCCTTTAGGGACATGATTCCTTGTATCATGCCAATGTTATGTAATAATGCACTGATTCTGGGTAACTGGGGTTGGAGTGTTACAGATCCACCACACACTTTCGACCTTTTCAATCTAGTCTGAAAATCCACTCTAAGACATTTTTTTATGTTCTTGGTTTAGTCACCTCATGACTTCTAGAAAAAACATCCAACATATCTATTGAAATATCCTTTTTTTATTCTTAGTTTCACATCCATAAGGCAATCATCTGGTCCCATTCCATTCATTTTGGTTGTTTATGATGAAGGTTCCAAAACACCTTGTATTTTTTCTGTATGGAAACTAACACCTACTTTATAATGTCACTTTATAAGCGAACGTATGTTTTAAAATGGTCCCAAAAAAAACTAGAACTAACAATGTTCAAATTCATTAGTATCTCTCTCATATAGAGTAATGAAACCACCCATTTCATTTAAATATTTTAAAATCTAAGATCATTACATTGACCATGACATTTCATGCTCTTTATTATTAATAATTTAATTTAAATTACCATTCCCTAGAATCCATATTATGAAGGTCCGATTCAATATAATTAAATAATTCTTCCAAAAATATTCTTTCATAAATAATGATCTATTGTTCACACTTTCCATAACTATGATCCCCATAGCATGAATCCTATTCCTTCCAAAAATATTCATCAATATCTTCAGTTGATTATCTATGTTATATTTTGATTAATTAGGGCCTTTCCGCACTCTTTATTTCCATTAAATTTCAAGATAAAACCCGCACTTCTATAATTATATCAAGGTTTCTAGAACAAAAAAATTCCCCCCTATTAAAACATTGATTGATGATAACCCAAGAGTCAACTGAATTGAATCCCGTGGGATAATAAGAACATGCTACATAAAACCACCACACCCTTTTAGTCCTAGAATTTTTGGAACCTCTAGAACATACAATGTCCAAAAAACATACCTTTTGATCTCTATAATCCTACTACAATATTCATTACCTTCCTATAATTAAACATATAAAATATGTGATCTAACTAAATATAAATAACTTGAACTTCCACCACATGATTTTTAATAAGTTATTATATTCAATATGACAATCAAATAATCATTATTGGTCATTCACGAATTCAACTTGTTACAATATATTAAACAATACATGTCATTATTATCAATTTTTTTGGTTCTATAAACACCTCAATTCTAGTAGAAAAACAATTAATCAAAACATAAAAAATATCCAATAGATGAAAACCAACATCCTCTAAATTATGTAGCCTCCACCATTTAAATATCAAAACAATCATAACCCACTGAAATGAAATCCTATAAAAAATGAATCCCACTAAATATGAAAAAAAAATTGGATCATGAGCTATATTTTATAAGTCTTCAATAATTTTAGAACAAAATTTTAAATTCCACATGGATAAATAGAACCTTCTGAAAGACACAACCATAAATGAGGACTTTCAATATGCATAGGAATACTTAGTATGATCATTATAATCCCAACGACCATATCATAAAAAATATAATAAAATACCCGATTAGAGGATCCCAGGAGTCTTTAAACCAAGATTTTATTTCATGTTTTGATAAACTATAAATGTGAAAACTTTGAAACCACACTCTAATACCACTTTATGGGGAAACATAGAGAATTAATAATTGATAGGTATGACTCCCAAATTATATATCCCAAGTAAATACACATCTAAAATAAAGAAGTCAAGGAACTCCAACCACCACACTTATCCTTTCTCCATTAGTTTATGTTCATCTATTGTCCATACCTTCCTCACAAGTTAACAAAAATACATGGACATGGAAAAAAATATGAAAAACCAATCCCAACCCAAATATGGTAACATTTACATTGATATATTTTTTCTAAAAAAGATGATTTTGAAACTCTATAATAAATATCCCCCAATTCGATAGTTTCCTTGTACATTGAACCCCATAGATATCATCAGGATCATCCCCCATTAAAAACACTGATCTTCTGGAAATACTGATATCAATCAGATTAAAAAAATTCAATGACATCCTTGACCAATAAAACATAAGAATGTGAATTAATATTCTCCCACAATATTATAACATTGTTATAATCGTTTGAGTACCCATTTACCTTTTTTTATAAAACATTCAGATACTCTAGTGATCTTTTGAAATTCGTTTCTACATATTTGGAAGCCACTAATGTCTTCATCAACTCCCATTTGTAATGAAATATCTATAGGACTTAGGGATATCCCACTTTTATAATTTGATTTTTTCATAGTTTGTTTACTAAAATAATTTAAAGATGAGAGAATAAACATTCATCATACTACAGGACATAGAGTACATCAAAAAGAAACTTTCCTAAAAGAATTGAAACATCCTTGAAGCTAAAGATAATCTATATTCCAACACAATACCTGAACATCCTATACCTCTATTTCTGGAACTCTCCACCTAACAATATAATAGGGAAACATTTTAACCAAAAACATTCCAATAGATCAACTATATAATTCCTACCTTTTTAACCTAATCGAAACATCCACTCTATGATATAATCTAATGTTCTAGGTTCAATCACCACATGACTAAATAAATACACAAGAAATACATCTTTTGGAAACTCCCTTTTTATTTTGAGTCTTGTATCTACTAGACCATCATCTGGACCCCCTTAATACAACATATTTATTTACAAAGTGGATTCTAGAAATCATTAAAATTGATCTTTGAGAGAAAAAATACCCACACTATTTATCTTCTTCATCGACAAAGGTACATTGTCTAATTGACATGATATGAATGGAAATATGAACTATCTATGTTCTAATTCCCTAAAGTCTCCTTTTTAGGAAATGAATACTAACCACTTCTTTTGAAGGATATTGAACCTGAGTTCCTTTCAATCACCAAGGGATTTAACCCTCCTTAATCTCAACTATATGATTTAGAAACCAAATAAATAACCTCCATCGTCAAGATGTTTAATTCTTTGGTGTTCATTTCCTCTTTCAGACATATTCTTATAGAAACATAGTCTGGCATTCAAACGTTCCATAACTATGATCCCCAATATGTGAGTCACATACCCTCCAATAATATTCATTGATTTGTCTAGTTGATCATCAAATCTATGATTTTATGAACCGGGGTCATGTCACACTTCTTACATACATTCCCCTTCCAAAAAAAACAATAATTTCTCCAATTATCTTAGTGTTTTATAAAATGAGCATCTTCCCCTATATACAAAATGTTTCATTGAAAAGAACCCCATGTTCAAAAAACGTGACTCAAGTGGGTTGGTTAACAATTGGTAGCTGATATTTATACCCTTTTTATGATATGATATTTTTGGAAAATTGAGAACACAAAATATTTGGGATCAAACCTTAATGTCTATGAAGTACTATTACAACATACCTTATATTTCTATAGTGATAGATACTAAATCAGGGAACCATATGAATGTCTTTGATGTGAAATTTTACTACATGAAATATATCTTGTGATTTCTTATTTATTTTACAATAAATACTCATTCTGTAGAACACAACAATTTTCCAATGTATACCTTCGGAAATATTAAGTGTTCTTGTTATCACTACCATTAGTTCTATTAACACATAACTTCTAGCTAACTTACCATAAATTAAAACATACAATATCTCTAGGATTAGAAAACTAGATTCCTAAAAAGTATATAACCTACCCCATTAAAATATAAAATCAATCCTAACCAATTGTAATTATATCCTCAAAAAAGAATTACTCCCACTAAATATGGTAAAATTTAAGGGTTTTTAGGTTTTCAAACAGAGAACTTAAATAGTCTTCCAAAAAAATTCTAAATTCCACATCAATAAATATAATAGACTACAATACAAAACTGTAATTGTGGAATTTTGATATATAAATAATAGTTAGGTATAACACCTATCTTCATAGATAACATTATTTTTGAAATATATAAAAGATACCTTACTAGAGGAATCCAATGGTATTCCAACCATGCCCTCTTTCTATGTCTTCATAAAGTAGTCACTAGACACCTCTCTAATAAGGATCATATCACACTTGGTTAGGAAACATGAAACATTAATCACTAGTAGATACAAATTGTAATTGATATACACCCCATGAATTATCATCTGATACATGGAAGTCAATCAACCCCACCAACTACACCAATATTCTCTACTTCTAATTTTGGCTTCCTCATTGTCATAATTCTATGATAAAGGAATATGAAATACATGCACCCGACAAACATAATAAATGCAAAAAAACACAAATGATTATAGGGAAGTAGGAATAATGTTTGAATCATAAAATATTATGTATTTTATTCATGTGTTTTCAAATTTTTTATCATGTGACTTTATTAATTGTTCCCTTATCATGAAAATAATTCAATTAGATGATCAGAATCAGAAGAAGGGAATATTAGTATAGATATTTGGATACCCAAACTTTATCATTATGAATGATGGTTTTTTGGGTGGTGTATTGATTGGATGTTATGTCATATGGTAGTTGATGTAAAATGTAACCAGATAAACATCACTTCGATGGATGGGGGGTGATGGATTGGTATCCTACAATGTCAATACTATTATCCAAGTATAAGTGGTGTTAGATCGATGGATTATCACTGATGTGATGAGGATAGAATGCCACAAATTTAATTTAATAACGATAATGGTGGATTTTTTGAATCATGTCGAAATATGGTAGTGCCTTATTTTGAAAGTCTACTTGAAATAACTAGTAAGGATATGTGTCTTGGTGATGGAAATGAAATTTTAATATTAATTGAATTAGGTGAATTATCATTGAATAGAAGGCCAAGATGTGTGATCATTAGTTTGATGAGAGGACTATTGGGTGAAAACCCAATCCAACATAAATTTTTATTATGATTAGTTTCTAACATATAATATTGGATGGGTTAATAATATTATCACCAATTTGTTTTAAGATGAAACATTGAAAGGAATTTTGTGTTTGGTCTAGATTGTCTAGGCAATCTAGAATGATCCAAATAGGATGTTGATTATGTAACGACATATATATTTAGACTTATTAATTCTAGAACATAAAAAAGTAATATATATGTTTATTTAAAACCACTATTTCATGATTCAAATTTATTATGGATTTAAAATATAATAAAATATGATATAGATACATGATATAATTTTACAAATGATAGATTTATGAGTGGTGTCAGCAACAATAGCCACTACATCATGAACAGATGTTGGAGTATATATTACAGCCTCAAATTTACAAGGAAGGTTAATTTTAGTATTAAAATATATTAAAGGGTGTTTTTTAGTATTCTAATGGGGAATTGTGGGTCCAAAATAGTTGGATGTTTCAAGGATTCTTAACCATGGTTTTGGGTGTTTTTAGGTGAACTACGGGTAGGACCAACTTATGGTGTAGTCCTTTTTAAGATTCAAAATTGCTAGTGGGAAACTAAAAGTATCTATATCCCTATGGTGGGGTGTGGTCATGTGTGTGTAGTTCTTTGAGTCCTCCTATAATCTATGGCCCTATAGGGATCACCACACCCATGAAGAAGGCATGGTGAGTCCAAAAGATTAAATGGTTTGACACCACGCCATAGAGGTTCATCATGTCAGGTTGAAAAAGTATGTTTTGAACAAGGACACCACCACTGTAGTGGGTATAAAACCTATTCCAAGAACAATATATGACCAGTAATAAGATCAATCTTCCAAATAACTATAGGTTGGCCTCCTCGAATTCTAGATTATACTAACTAGAATCTGAGGTCTAAGGAGGTATCATGGAGAGGTTATACCCCCTCTATTATTGTGAGCATGGGAATATAAAAAGATAAACATCATCCATCATTAATAAAATGAAACTATAGTCAATAAATATGAAACGACTAATAGTTAATGAATAGTTGTAAAGGTTCAAAAATCAATCCCATAGATACAACTAATCACCCACTAGGATGGTTATATATGAAGACCAAATTAAAAGGAAAATAAAAGCATGGATTTCTTACCACTATGATCCATATGACATCCTGATAACCTAATATCAGCTGATCTACCCCACATGTCTATGCTAAACCTAATCCTAGGATAAGTCCCAACCCGATCCAATAATAACCATTTGAGAGATTAACAGGTACCCATGTAAAATAGTAGCCCAAGAAGGGTTTGAGTACAAAATTATATAGAGACCCACCAAAATAGTCTCTTAATAACTAGTATATGTTATGATATTTTAATTAATAAATATCAACTAAAAGAAATATATAATCTCAAAAAATAGAATAAATAAATTCTTGAATTCAATACCTACCTCATCCCGATGTCTGAGTGTATTTGAGAACATCATGATGACCATTCCTCCATTGTATCTCCATCTCCCCATGGAAATACACATATAAACTTTTTCATTCCAATTAAGCATGGTCTCTTATATGGTCCATGACCCTCATTGACCGTACCTTCCTCGAAAAACATCAGAGGGTCTTTGAGAATTGGAATAACCCAATGGCATCATTTATCCTCTCATTGGGGGTCCTATTCTTACACCTCCACTAATGAGTAGAGGAACATGTGCTGTTACCAAAAACCGCTCATCATCAATCCCTCCAGCTAAAACCCAAGGTAGTTCATGGGATTTCCAAATGGAAGTCCAATGTCTAATTCCAAGGAGGCGATTACCCTTGTAAATCCTATACTTATATAAAATAATTATTCTTTGGAACCCATGGGAGTCAAAGGGAATAGACTCCTTTTATCCCATGGTAAATATCACAGGAATTCAATATCTCATGACTCCATTGTCGAACCATCTCTAGTACATCTACCTAATCCCCGGGCTATACTAGGAATCAATTGAGTGGAACCAAAAATGACCCTTGTGATTTAAAACATATTTTCATAGGGATATATGTCCACCCAAAACCTCATGCTACAATATAAATCCTGGAAATCACAAGAATTCACAGTGGTACCTGGGTATCACCTTTCAAATCCATGTACCTGAGCATTCACAGTGACATCTCAATTTCAAAGGAACCACTACCATCCTGAAATTTTTTTTATGTGAGAAGTCATAAATATCTGATGATGGATCCTAGGTACCACCTCGAGGCATAATATTCAACATAAAAATTTTATCTTGATACAATACAAGTTATGATTCCTCCACTAATATACCGTGATATTAGATCCCAGTTATATATGGAATCCTTGGGTATAATCAATCCCATAATGTGATTCCTAAGAATCACAAGAAATGACATTATTTATGGGCCCATTAATCAGTTCCCACGAATCATAGGAAATAAGTAGTTACCATGAACATAAATAAATAAAAATAAATATACCACAGGGGATAGCTGAATACTCTAACCAATCATCATCATCTCATCCCCAATGAGCATACATATTGTATTTAGTTTTATATTTCACTTTCAAACCTCTATAACTGTATCTATACACATATACTCAGGTTCAGTCTATTAACGGGACACCCACTTAGGTCCCATTAACCACTTCACATTAGGGGCACCATCACGTGGGTCCTCAATCTCAACTAAGGCCTCGATTCAACATCTGACACTATAAAGATGTATCTTCACAAAACATTGTCTATGGGGTAGGGTAGCCTCACCAAATACATGGGTATCATAACATAAGAAACAAATAATAATATTACCCACAACTAATATCAGTCATCAAGGTCAATCTAGGTCAGTCATCCCCCTAACCTATGATCTATACTATACAGTATATCCATGAAGGATAAGAACTCCTCAAGTGAAGTTCTCAACCATTGAAAAATGAGAAAAACTATCCAGTACCAAGTTCAATTAGGAACACAAAAACTTTCACATCTTAAATAAGGCATATCAGTTTAAATTAATTACTAAATTAAACATTTTAATGCACTGTGTGGCATGAAAACACACCCCATGAGTCATAAAAAAAATAAATTCTATAAGTAAAATATGTGGACAATATAACTTAATCATAAAAAATTCCAATTTCTAGAATAACCAAAAAATTCTTCCTGAAGATTATCATAGTCCATCCAATCACCCATCTTGTTATTGAGGCCCTAACTCAAACCAAGGGATCCAAAAACAAATACAATATTATCATTTATAATTAATTTTAAAACATAAATTATATATGAATAAATAACTAAAACTCCCACTCAACCTCATTGCACTGAAACCATGAGAGAAGGGGTGAATTCCCCTCCAACAATATCCATGACATAAGGTAAGAAAAAATTTCCAGTAAATATATCTAATTTAATGATCTAGTAATTAAATTTAAGGTGAAACCCCTCAAAGAGAATAAAAAATGGTGTAACTTTATCAATATGACATGAAATGGCATGAGGACCTTATATTAGGTACTAATCTAGCTAGGATGAGAAAAATACCTATGATAAATTGTCAATTTCTCCATACATTGGTGGAATAGTCATAAAACCATAAAAATGAAATGCTCAAAATCAAATATGATGGAAGGAAGAAAAAAAGAAGTGAATGAGGAGGAAGAAACATACATACGACACAATCAATTAACATCAATAACCATGTAGAATATAGATTAAGGGAGGGAGAGGGAGGTCTGGCTAAAGCTTCCTTGTGCACCATGTTTGTCCGATGTAGAAAGGTGTGTCTGAACCCCATTTATTTTTTTTTTAAAATTGGAAAGAACCATATCAAAATGGGGCATAGTGGTCACACTATGAATTTTTATGCAGTGAACCTAGATCCCCAACCAAACTTCTTTCACACCATGAAATTTCATGGAACACATGAGAAACCCTTTTCATGGAATGAATGTCCTATTTAAAGATTGAATCACCTACAGTGGCATGTTTTAATAGCTAAATCTCTTGAACACACATTTGGAATTTACAAAACACCTCGAATAATATTTCTAACCGTAAACCATGCCAAAAAATAACACATAGAGTCATTGAAACCCTTAAAACACCTATTTAAATTTATATTCTCAGAATGTTCCATCCTATAAATTGATAATTCAAATCCCCTTTTGTAATTTTAAGAATCAAATAGACACAAGTATTTAAAACTACCCCACAATAACACTTATAGTCAATGAGTCCTTTTGACCATCCAACAAAAAAACCCAACCTACTCGGGTTACTGATCCACATCCATTTCACCACATTCTATTCTGGAACACCAAAGGATATATTAATACAAAAATCTAAACCTGAGGCACAAACTTCATCAAAACACACACCAACACTTCCAACCATCACTGAAACTCCAAGATGAATCTCTATAGAATCTATCCATCCTAGGAAATCATTGTTTCATTAAACTAATCATTATGTTTATGGTTATATACACTATATAACCCAAATCAAAAAAATCCAATTTTGATCCATGTTACAACCAACTATCAGAAATACATCTTGATACCCATTCTTAGTGGTCCAATGACCTAATTGGTGTAGTTTTCATCTCACCACATAATAACATGTATTAAAAATACCAACTATAAGGTATTAGTATGTATCATATCTGATTCTGTACTGAATAATATGAGGATAAATGCCCCATAAATATAGCCCACCTTCTTCAGTGTATCTTCAAAAGTTCTTGACCAAACCTTAGAATCAACATCTCAGACCCAAAATTATGTACACAAAACATATTTCTATGTTACTTTTAATTCGCAAGAATTTCCATTTAATCTAATTATTTTTATATGATTCACCATATGATTCACCCCATGGATCTTATGATGAAATGGATTCACCCCCTAAATCAAGTCATGAATAACTTGTTCACCCCAGAACATCTTAAAGAACTGGTTTAACCTAGGAAACATCATCAAATCATTTCTAAACCATCTTAATCCCAGTGAAAATGCACTGAATAATCCAATATCTCATCTATATAATAACATTACTATTTATAGGGGACTAGATAAGTTATATTTATAGCTCACTGACATCCAAAATTCACCTTGGCCATCCAAAAACCGATCCCTCCATTCTAATGACCCTCCCAACATGAGGGCAATTTCATGGTGGACCATGATCTCTCCATTAATGCACAAAATGATTATATGTGAACACCTTACTCATACATAAGAACCAACATGGAAAATTAGTTATCACTAATTCCCATGACCTTGGAAATTCATCCTTATAATCCTATAAAATCCTATCATTATAATGGTGTCACTCTAATATATTCACTAGTGCACATCACAATAAATGTATTTCCATATACCACTCTATAAGATCCACATAAAGTGGTTTAATCCTCAAAAACATGTTCTCATCCTCTTGAGACACACTCATTTCATCTTAGGGATCACATGTCATTATCCTCTCATGGGCCAACTATATCACTACACCTGATCCATTTATAATATACTCTCTGCTTGGGAGGGATATTTCAATATCCTCATTTAAACCCCAAGACATCATGCTGACAAGTATCGCACAAAAAACACTCATCCCTTTACTGACTCACAAATTCTCACAGATCCATGTTCTTATAGTCACTATTCTTACTAGTCTCCACTATCTTGATTTTATGGGAACTGAATAGTTGCAACCCTCAAATATAACAGATCAAAAAAAAAAAATCCAAACTCATAACTCTATGATATTTAGTTCATCAAAACTAACTATTCATTATTAATAACATCTATCTTGTTATTACAACCACATTCTTAGCCACCAACAATGACCATTTGATGTTATTAGAATCCACCCACACTACTGTAGCTTCAGAGGTTCTAATAATCCCAGGATAACCACTCTCATAGGTTTCAATCAATAATTTTATGGATAAAACACACTAAATTCCATGTCATATCTCAAGGGTCTCTTGGTATTCCAACTCAGTCCAAGAAAAAATTCACAATGATTACATATCTCAAGAATGACAATGTGGTTTAAATTTATAAGCCATATGAAATATCATGTACCAAATCATTGACTGTCATAGAGTATTCATATGTATGACTATTTCTTCAAGAATCAAAAACTCAGGAATATTCCATATGAGATCATCCAGGATGATTCACATCATGTAACCATAGTCACGAGGCTCAGTTAGATAGAATACCATTGTAATTAATAGGGGAAAATTATATAAATATTTTTACTAGAACATTAAATAATAAAACCCATTCCACTACCCTTATTTAATAATCTATACATTGTGATTCTCCATATAGAATCTAGTAACTCTACATCCATACATAAAAACATTTTTTGTCACCCAATGATGATCTTTACCCCCATGAACCATTATCACGTTGATCAGATAAGTAGATTCCCATTCCAAGAAGCATGGGAAACCACAATACAGTTCTTTACTGGAACATTAAATAATAAAACCTACACAAAAATCACCCCTACGTGGTTTATCTCTATGAAATTTATTTACCTTATTTACCCACCAGGGTCTCTTCACATCCCTTACTAATGAGACTGTGTCACCATCATAACCATCATTCATCTCACCATAAGATCCACAAGACCAACCACTTAAATAAAACATATATATAAGTTTAAAAAAACTATCTGGAATTTCACTAAGTTCACATATTATTAAAATACCATATGAGTAGTTTATGACACCTTAAACAATCGAGACTCAGTCTTGAGTGAAACAGTTACAATATCAGACATATATAATGTAAATCTATTTTTTCCTAACAAGATGCATGAAAGCCTCTTGCATCAATAGGCCAAGAGTCAAAAATAAATATACTGGTGTCTTTACAATAACTAAAAACCATGAATCCAATAACTCATAAGTTGTAAATATCAAACTACATGAGTGAAACATGAGGAAAAAATAATATCAATCATTACATCACAAGACAATAACATTAATAACAAATCCATGAGGACATAGAATTCCATAGATAAAGGTGTTCGTGATGCCCCACTTCAGCTTCCAACTAATTATTTGACAGGACTTCATGTCTCCTGTGTACCAAATCTCATGTATTAAGACAAAGATGAAAATAATTCTTTGATAACACATTATGATGCACTGGATCATTTCACTATATGAACAGTAACTAGATTAATTAACCATGTTACCTCAGGTTCACCTCCTCAAATTCCATTGACTACTAATTAGTAGTGGGGGGGGGGTCTAATAAGTTATCTAGGAGAAGGTATATCCCCTTAATAAAAGTGATAAATTAAATAATATAACTAAATATCATACATCACAAATAAAATAAATTTTGAAGCAAAGAATATAACCATAAAGATAAAAATAATTTTTGTATTAAAGGCCCAAATATCCCAACCATACATACAAATAACTACACACATGGCTGATTACATATACAAAAAAATAAAACTAAAAATAAAAACAAGGGCATGCTTCCACTTCCGCCATACCCATCATTCTTTCCTTATATAACCTACTCTACTGTTCTCAACCATGTTAAACAAGATATAAAGACTCATCCCAAAATCTTCTTGAAATAACCATTTAATATTTATTCATGTACCAATGTAAAATGTTTGATCAATTAGAGTGTGAGTACAAATATTTTTTTTCCACAACCGATACACTCTTTTATTAACCAGTATATGTTTTGATATGTGCATGTGACAAGCTCATATAGAATAAATAATTTTGTTTGACCAAAATCAAAAAAATGAATACACCACTTCAATACCATTATTGGCCAAAATCTGAATTATCATTGGGAATGATACAATGAAATTGTCTCTGTAGTATCACCATAAGTACATGGGAATACACATAAAGCCTGGGCCATTCCCATTATCCATTTCCATCCTCATGACTACAACCCTACTCAACCATACATGACTTGACCAATGTTGGAGTTCCTCTGAGCATGAGTCTTAACTTAGGGGATCATTTATCATATCACTAGGTATTACATACTCATATGTCCATAGATTATAAGCTAATATTGGGGTGTTACTAGTAACCCCCCATCCTCAGGCCCTCTGGATAAACTCCATAGTTTTACCTGATTACTCTTAATGTATGGTCGATGTATAATTACTAGGAGGGGATACCCAAGAAAAATGATTACGTGTAAGTGTGATTGATTCCCAATAAACATAGAAACTCAAATGGAATACCCTTTTAGATCCCAATATCAATATCTTGTGCATCAATATATTCTTGATCTAAATCTGTCCCATATCTACTACGTCTACCCAATCCTAGGGAGTATCCTAGGAACCAATTGAGGGGATCCAATATTTAACCTCAGGATATCCAATATCCATGTTTGTGGCTATACACCCATCTTGCATATCATAACAATATTCAAATATTACGAATCACAAGAATTAATAATGGCCTCTTAGTATCACCAATTGATTAATTTATCCCAAGTTTTCACAATGGTATCACTGTTTCAAAGGAACCCCTACCATATTGGGAATTCATGAATGACAGAAATCATAACACTCTTATTTTGGATCTATGGATCCCCCTCTATGAATCAACTCTAGTATCAAATGTATCTCTATATGTTATCATATCTAGGAATCCACCTCAATATATAATGATATTGGATCCTAAAAATTATAGGTATCCTAGACTCCAATTCATCTTAGTATGTGATTATTAGGAATCCTAGAATATCACATTAGTTTTAGGTGAAACAGCCGATCCAAAGGAATTATGAGAAATACTTAATAATTATGAACCGAGATAAATCAAATTAAATATACAAAAAGGTTTGTTCTATTTTAGACACACATTTATATAAAATAAACCCTAACATGCCTACACATTGGTTCAGGTTGTAGGTGACACCTACAACCTTTTATCCACATAGACATACACATAAATTTAGGATACGTCTATAAAAGAGTCATCCACTCAAGTCCCCTCAATCACTTCACAATAGAGGCACCATCATGTGGGTCCTCATTCTCAATTAGGGTCCTGTGTCAACACCCAATTATATAAGGATGTCACATCAAATGACATCATAAATGGGGTATCATGGCCTCAACAACTACATGGGGTTCACCACATAGGGAATAGTCAATATGATGGGCCAAAAATCATCTCAATCCTCAAGGTAACTCAAGGTTGGTATGATAAATAAACATGTTATCCATAACCTATGATATATCGACATAGGAAAAGAACATCTCATGTCAATGGATCAATAATCAATGGCTAAGGAAAAACATCCAATACTATGGTCCATCGAGGCCTTAACACTTTTTTCATCCTAAGTTAGGAATCCAATTTTAAATTAACATTTAAATAAAAAATGTTGACTCCGTAAGTGGAATGTACATACCCCCATGCATCATATAAAAAGTATAAATTTCATATGGAAAGTAAATTGTCCACCAAGAATAATCATTGTGATTTACAACTTCAAGAACAAACAAAAAACTCACTCTATGTCTTGGATATGTCCATATGTCCACTGCCTATCCATGTGAGGACCAAACTATTGTGATGTCATCCAAAACAATTAACAAATATATTTAAAATAAATATTCATAAGTTCCAAATACTCATTAGTCAAACTCATCTCACCGAAAAAATGAGTGATAGGACACCATCCAATCTTGAAACATCCCTAAAACTAGGCTACACAAAACACATAGTTAATATCACTGAATTAATATTCCAATAATTGAATTTTAGGTGAAAACCATTGAAAAATACAAACCATTCTAAAACATTGTTCGGTGGTATGAAGACCTCGTCTTGAGTTCTATTCTTGGAAGGTTGTGATAAATTCCTATCCGAAATGGTAATTTATTTCATGAGACAGTGGAATGTTTTCAAAATTGAAAAATATAAATTTCTATAATCATTAATGATATTAGGAACACAATGAGATGAGAAAGGAGGATGAAAAAACATATCTTCGACATTGTTAAATTAGACCTTGAATTACCAAAATAATTGATAAGAGATGGAGGGATATATTCAATTGAATACACCCACATTCTATGTACATATAACTATGAAATTTGGGGTTGATCCCCCCTTTCAATTAAGAAAACCGGTTATCCCAATGTCACATCTTGACCGTAGGGGTCGCACTATGAATTTTTGGGTAGTTCCCATAGATCCCATGTCCATGTTTATTTCACATCTTGAAACCATAAAAAACACACCATAAACCATTTTTATAGTATCAATGACCTATTAAAACCATGAATCTACTTTAAATTCACTTCTTAATATCTTAGACCCCCTGAACACTCCCTGGAATTCACCAAAATGTCGTCATGTCCTCCAAACACTAAACCATGTTTAAAAAAACGTTTTAGGAACATGTAAACTAATAGAACCTCATTACAAATTTTTTGTTCTAGAATGAACCATCCTATAAATTGAAAATTTAAATTCCCTCAAAAATTACCACACCCATTCACACATGGTTCTTTATAATAGGAATAACAATTCCATGGCGATGGTGGTTCCAGAATTTGAAACATTATATTTGATCATTAATCCTTCGAGAAGGGTATTGAATATTAATGGAAACATGGGATATCATTTAAAGGGGTTGTTTAATTAATTATTATATCATTTTTCCCTTCAGTAAACCATTTACAATCTTCTTTCTTGTATTTCTGATCTAGATGATTCCTTTTAAAACCCCGGTTAATATTTTGGAATTTTTTTTATTTTAGAAATATACTAGGTAAATCCAATTATTATTTGGATTTTTTATTGGTACAATCTCATGGGAATCTTTTCTCTCTTATATGGTTTCTGTTTCATAGAGATACTAGGTTTTCTTGCTTATACCAGATCTAGATATTCCACTAGTAGTGGTTTTTTTGCGTATGTTTTTTTATTATATGAATTTTTTCACAATAACTTTCTTGATTCTTACCATTTAATACATTTATAATGACTCAATATTGGTTTTATATATTCACGTTTACTAATTTTGATTTATTTAGTATATAGTTATGATTTATATATCGATACCTACAAAAATCAAGTATCTTGGAATCGACACATTTTGAGGTAGAAAGTAAATTACCATATAGTGACCTTGTAATATTTTCCTCCATAACTAATCACATATATGTGTGTATCCCATGATACCTCTTTTTTGAAAGTGATTTGACGTGTGTGGTTGTGTTTCCCATGAGACTAATCTTGATTATGTTAGTTTGTGAGTAGGTGGTTTCTGAGACACATGATCAATTTGTTATGTTGTACCACCCTATGTTATGACCTATTAGGTTTGAATGTATTGAATATGGAGATTTTAATTATAGTAGAAAGTGTTAGGGTTACCATTATTGAATGTTCATCCCTTAGAGAGGAATCATGTGTGACATATGATGATGGAAATGATGGAACCAGATGCAAGGAAAATATTCGACAATGTAACCTAAAAAAAGGCATAGATGTGGTATAATGGAATTATAACCTAACCTAAGTTAATTATGAGATATGATGGACTCTTCGAATGAACCATGACATGGGTAGAGTACAATGTATTGTTGACTAATCTATTATAGAGATGTGGCTCTCTAGCCTTGCAGCCCAAACAAAGCCTTATTTACATGTAGATACTCAAGGATGAATTTATTGGAATTATGAGAAAAACCTGATCAAAACTTCATTCATTACTATTATTAGTGGATAGAGAAAAAGTAGTTATATATGAGGTTTTTGGAAGCTCGTCTAGAAAAAAACCTCTTGATACAAGATTCATTATGATATTCTTGCGCATTTACTTATTTTCATGGAATACAACTCTAATAAATGTGTTCATATATTATGAAATAATTGGTGGTGTCTTACTAGGTTTATAAGCACGATCTACATTGGAATGTCAATGAATGTGAATATATATAATTCGTAAGGATTTAAGAAAGGGAGAGGTCCCAGTGACATGGAGAAGGGAAGATGGATATTGGTCTTTGAAGGATATACCAGAATAGAATATGGAGTGTTACTACAGTGTCTTTATTTACATTCATGTTGTTTTCCTATACTCTAGTTTTATTAGCCCATTTGTGGGTCTATGGGTTATTATCTTTCATGGAAGGAGATACCAGTCATTTAATCTATTATAACATTATTATTATTCACTTTCATCATGTACCTTTTTTTATAATTTTTCTATGATATGATTTAGATGTTTTTATTATGATACAGATGTTATAGTCTCTTAATTTCATCATTCATAACCTCACCACTAGTTGATTACCTCTTGAATGATGGGAGGTGAACATGAGGTCATGTAAATCTCCAGCCCAGACCAAGTGACTAGGTTCAGTGATTTTTAATGTGGTATTGAAGGAGGTTCTCCTTTATATTTTTTGTTACAATGTATGTATCTATGTAAAATGGAATTAGGCTATGTGGAACTCAGGTATATGAGTCTTTAGATTCCTGGATTACTCGTATGTGATGGAAATATGAGTTACTAGTGATGTGACTATTGTCAAAGTTGCAGATTTATAATTTCATGCTGATTGTTTTTTTGTTTTTTTGTTATATTTTATTAGGTTTGAGTGTAATCATGCATCATGATTAGGCATGTAGGATCACATGTAATATTTCTAAATGATTTTTGATATCCATTTAAGTTAATTTAGTTATATTTATTGACCTATTTTTTTGTGTTTTTATGGTATATGTGGCTAAAATTGATATTATTTGAACTTGAAAATTCTTATTGTTATATTTATATGACAATAACTAAAATTAAAGTAGAGAGATATATGATTTATACTTGTGTAGTCCTAAGAGGGTTATTTATTTTCATTAAGGGTATCCTCCTTGAATAGTTCTCTTATAGAAATCCATTTTTTGTACCTATAAAAAATTGTTTTGATATCATAAGTATGAAATTATGGTTTCTCTATGCATTCATTTGGAGTTATACAAAACTCCACCTAGATGATGTATAATGGGGACATTTGGTAAAGTAGGCCTTAATTCTCCACTAGAGAGGAGGCTCCTATTCCACCACCTGAGGGACATGAGGATTCGACTGAGAATATACATATACCTAAAAAAATTGTTCATGTGGAAGAACTATTGTAGCCTACATTCTTTTTTATAGTGCCTATTTTAGGTGTATAGGATCCATGGAAAATGGATGATCATAATTGGTACTTTTATCTCTACAATCTCCTAGACATATAGGGAATATGAGGCCAACATAATTTTGATTATTTAATTGAATCATTGAGGGGAACATGAATTTAGTGGATACCCTAGATGATTGAATAGTAAAGTTGGATACTTTCATGCATTTGGACCCTCCATGATGTGGTGGGGTGAGATGGAATGTTTGGTAAGATGTGAGGGTCTTACATTGGTGACTTCTAAGAACCCGTTATTTAATGAGTTACTTCAAGATATGTTGGTCCATTCTAAAAAGTTTATAAATATTCCAAATGGATCGATGTTAGTGACTTCATACTCCATTCCATTGATAATGTTCCTTCACTATAATACCCACTAGAATGGGAATGAGGGACATAAGGATAAGATGTTTGAGGTTGGACTTAGTTTGTAACTAAGGGATCAAACTAAGAGATTTGAATTCATAAAATAAACATAGGTTCTTCACAAATCCATGATGATTAAGATATACCAAAATAATGGATGATATGAATATATTCATATATCTCTTAGTGGACTGGTTAGAGGATTTAACAGTTATAAATCGGGTGTCTATTTTATTATCATGAAGAGGAAGGATGAAGAGTTACAAAATTAGTAGCTAACATCGTTATTTTGGTAGACCTGGTAGTATATTCTTACCCATTTTCTCCCATTGTGGACCATGATCATGTTTTTTTTACCTAGGGATTTCTTAATACATCCTCATGAAAAATGATTTGATTTGGATATTGAACTCATACAAGGATTGAAACCCATATCAATTCATCTATATCATACATAATTATTTTAGTTGAATGAAAAGAATGTGAATATTTAGGATTTTTAGGTGATGGGATTTATCAGAATAAGTATATCTCTACAGGGTGCTTTGATGTTGTTTTCAAATAAGGAATATAGTGGAATTTGGTTTTTTTGTGGGCTTCAAGAAGTTGAAATAAGTGACTGTGAAGAATATATACCCATTATCAATGACCATTGACTTGTTTGACCATAATCTGGGAGCCTGATGGTTCTCCAAGAGTAACCTATGACTATGCTACCACCTACATTGGGTTAGAGTGGGGGGGGGGGTATTTATATACCACATTCAAGAATAGATATGCACTATTTGAGTATTCTTTTATACCATTATTTTTGTAAAATACCCTATAAGTGTTAATGAATCACATGAATATGATCCAACATCTATATCATGACTACATAATTGTGGTGTTTCTTGAGGAAATCCTTATATGCTCACAGGCATCACAGATGTATGCTAGACACCTAGATATTGTGTTGAGTACTCTTATAGAACATCCTCTTTATACTAATATTTCAATGTTCCACTTCTGGATTGAGGAGGTATGTTTTCATAGATATTTTATCCTTCAAGAATAAATTTATGTAGACACATAGATGTTATAAGATGTGATATATTGGTCACATAGTTGGAATGTTTTTAAGATAATTAGTTTGACAGGGTTGGTGGTATACTAATGATGGTTCTTTCCAGACTTCTCCCAATTGGTGGAAAAAATGATTGAGCATATAAAGAAAGGGGTGATGTTGGAGTGGATAAACATATGTGAGGGGGAATTCTTAGAGTTTAAGAGGATATTGAAAATAGATCAAAGACTAACATGTATTGATCTTGGGATGGGATATGCACATTATTGTGATACATCAAGTATTGGTTTCAAGATTTTTCTAATGAAAAGAGATTAGTAGAAACTTATCTATCTCACCAACTATGATACATTGTGTAGAAGTACCTGATTCATGACATATAGTTAGTAGATGTGGTCTATGATCTAATGTATGAGAACCCTTATCACTTAAGTGCTCTATTTTTCATTACATGGAATAAAATAACTTATGTTATTTATTATCTCAATTATATTTCAATATTAAACTAAGTAATTAGGTTGATTGTCTATAGACCATTTATTTTGATATGGAATATAATATAGAAAAGGTTCATTTTTTGGTATATTATCTTAGTAAGAAAAACAATGATCTTGGAGAGTGAAATTAGTAGGAGGAATGGTGGTTGATGATATTTTTTAATGTATTGTGGATGAATTTAAGGATCAAGGACTTGTGGCATGTTCTCCCGTAGTTAAAACATGATGCTGGTTCATCGGGTAAAGACCAGCTATGATCCATTCCCTGAACACGTAGTTATGTGGGAAGAGTTGATGCTATATGACCTAGTTCTAAGATGGTTCTTAGAAAGTGATTACATGATATATGTGTTAGGTCCACAAGGCTGAATACCCTGAGGGGGGGGGGGGGTGAATCAGGGTATTACTAATTTTAAAATTAAATCCCGTTCTGATCTTGTTTCGCTGTTAAAAAAAACACTCTTCTCTCTCTTTCCGGTTGCACAATATAAATAGAAAGTAAAGAACACATAGGACACAAAAATTTTACTTGGTTCACCACTAAGGGCTATGTACAAGGAGCATACGCCGACAGGTTTCCAGTCGTACCCAATTCCACTAAACTTCACTAGCTGTGGATTACAAGGTTCGGGCTAGATCACCTCTACACCCAGGATCACTGCCTTTACAATGTTTAGGGTCAGCTCACTACTTTCCCAAGGGTCACTCCCTATTTCTCTCTCTCTAGATCACTGCCGGTGGAGAGGATCACCTTCTTTCTCTTCCTTTTCTCACTACTATGGAAGGAATCCACTCACAGTTTATAGACCTATATTTCTCTTCATTTTCATGAAAGAATGCATATTTCTCTATATGTAGATGCTCTGTTGAAGCCCAAATTCAACTCATAGATGAATCTATCTTTGTACCAAAAGTATCGGGAAAACTTCCAACTTTCACAAAGCCCGAAAAAAATGCTGAAAAAACAACCTTACTTGGCATGCAAGTCTACCTTGGAGCATAAATATCAGTGTGCAAGTCACAACTGGCACGCAAGTCCTCCTCAGACACTTACGGAACAAAAAAATTCTCCAACTCCAAACATGCGCGACTATCTTCCTTTTACGCCCAAACCAATAGTAGCACGCAACTACCAACTGGCGCGCAACTTCTACCAACCGGCGCACAACTTCTACCAACCAGCGCGCAACTTCACCTGTGCGACTACACACCACTTGCGTGACCACCACACCTGAGCGAAGGGATCTCTGATTTCTCAAAGTGTTGAACTCCGTTAAGAATTAAGAGGAGTGGTCCAGTATTTATAGGCATTTGGAACACCCTGCGCGACGGCGTGAAAGTCCACCCTTGGCGCGCAAGTCTCGGCGCGCAGGTCTCTTCCCCTACAAGTCACTTTCGTGACCAAATTCCAAACTTGCATGAACCTCTTCCCTTTGCCATATTTTGATCTTTTGATCCTAAAAAACCATAGGCACAAAAGTTCTCAATCTTCCAAGGCATCGGGCCGCAATTCTCTTTTATGCCGCACAAGTCACTTGCGCGACCAACCCAATACTTGCGCGACACTTATCCCTTTTCCATAAATTGATGATCTGATCTCGAAAAACATATGGCACCCAAGTTTCCAAGCCTTCAAGTACATGACACGTAAGTCCCTTTGGCAAAACCACTTTTCTTTATTTGATGATTTTCAGGACCAAAAAATTGGAAAACACTAGAAAATGGCACCACCTTGTATCTGTTCTTTTTGTACCACCTCTAGATCATCCATCTCTTTGTCGAAGTTCTTGAATCAAACATGGAACGTTGAATACAACTATTGAACTCAACATTCCACCATGAAATCCTCTTTGTCAAAAAAAATTTTATGTTAGTGTTTTTCTTTGTCAATAATCACCACACAAATGTCCACTTTGTAAACAAACAGAATCACCTCAAAAATGCTTTAATGATACCTTGAGGGATTTTTTCCCTACAATCTCCCCCTTTGGGTTTGTTGAAAACTCTTCCATAAAAAGATACATCGTTAACTCTTCATCCACCATTCACCCAAATGCGATTCTGATAACGATCATGGATTTACTCAACACGTACTCTAAGCCCACATGAGCAATGCTCAGCGTGAGAAATAAGAGTAAATTAAAAGTTCATCAATGAATCACTTCATCTCTTACACCCATTGTTAATACCAAACTGATACCAATTTTCACCAAACTGATACCATTTTTTGGAAAAATTCTTCCAACACCACTCATCTGCTTTTATTATGATCCTCAGCTGTCGTGATATCTATTCTTTGATCGATCACTTCTAGTATCGTCAGATTTAATACTATCCCCTTATTCATTACTCACCCTATCTGGTTTCTCCACCTATCAGCTTCTCCCCAAATAAATTATGATTTATCAAATTGCCTCACTCTCTCCCCCTGGAATAATCACTATTTTCTCCGCCTTTGTCAACGAACCCAAAGATCGCTCTTTTGTAGTCTGTAATAGAGTAGAGAACACATTTCAGCACATTAAGGAAAAAAACATCAGACCATGGGGAGAGGGGGTAGGGGTCCACATCCACACTATTTTAAGTGAGGGGAGTCGACTGAACTCCCAGAGCTAGTCAATGTCTCTCAAAAGCTTCTTTGGGAAAGGCCTTTGGTAGAATGTTTACAACCTGTAGTTCTGTAGGCACATACTTCAATTTCACAATTCCTTTCTCAACCTTCTCGTTGATGAAATGATATTTGATCTCAATGTTCTTGGTCCATGAGTGATGGATGGTATTTTTACTAAGATTGACTGCACTTGAGTTATCGCACTGGATTCTGATCGGAGACTTCACTTCAACTCCCATATCTTCAAGCTACTTCTTCATCCACAATAACTATGTGCATGATTGAGTGGCTGCAATATACTCAGCCTCCGTGGTGCTCAATGAAATGCAATCTTCTTTCTTGCTTAGCCAAGAAATACACAATCCACCAAAATAGAATGCACCTCATGACGTCGATTTTCTGTCATTTGCAGATCCAGCCTAGTCTGCATCAATATATCCCAATAACTCTATCTGAGATTTATCAGTATATGTCAAGCCGAAATCCACTGTGCCCTGTATATACCGAAGTATTCTTTTCACTGCAATCATGTGGTTTTCCTTGGGATTACTTTGATATATCGCTGCATGGAATGTGGCGAAAAAATATCAGGCCTTGTCATGGTCAAGTACAGCAAACTTCCAATAATTTTCCTGTATTCTCTGATATTAATCGCCTTGTCATCCTCATATTTTGATAATTTCATCTGGGTAGCAACACGAGTCTTCCTTTCCTTGTAATTCTCCATTCCAAACCTTCTTAGAACCTCATTGTAATATTTAGATTGATAAATGAATGTTCCATTCCTTCTTTATGTCACCCGTAGACCAAGGAGAAACGTTAGCTCTCCAATCATTGACATTTCAAACTCATTTTTCATGAATTTGGAAAACTGTCTGCACTGAGCTTCATCTGATCCGCTAAAAAATATTTCATCGACATACACTAGCACCATCATCCTTTTATTACTGTTATTGCTGAAATAGAGATTTTAATAAACTCCTCTACACTGAAAACCAAGCTTTATTAATTACTGATCAATCCTTGAGTACCATGCCCCTGGTGCATGTTTCAGCCCATACAATTCCTTCTTTAGCCTGCAAACTTTGTTCTCATCCTCATGAATGATAAAACCATCTGGCTGCTTAATATGCACCTCCTCTTATAGAACTCAATTAAAGAATGCAGATTTGACATCCATCTGGAACACTTTAAACTTTCTTTGCACTTCTATGGCCTAAAATAATATGATTGTCTCCTGCCTTGCAACCGGTGCAAATGTCTCATAAACATCTATTCCCTATATCTTGGAGAATCCCTTGCACACTATCCGTGCTTTGTTCCTAATTATAGTTCAATATTTATTAATTTTGTTGTGATAGACCCATTTAGTACCGATGACATTCTTGTCTACTGGCCTCGAAACAATTTCTCATGTCTGGTTCTTCTCAATCTGATCAAGCTCTTCATTCATATCCTGAACCCAGTTTTCATCTTCAGCTACATCGGAAAAACATTTAGGCTCCACCTGAGATAAAATTGATATTTGCTGTAATGATTTCATTCTTCGAGTCTAAACTGGAGCTGTCTGATCACCAATGATATTATTCATATCAATTTCAGCTTAACTCTTTGGGTTCCTTGAAGACACCGACTTTGTTTCCTCTTGCTCATCATCAGTATCTTCTTCTGAGTCAGCTTCTTCCACTTCTACTCCCCCTGTGTTGCTTACCTCATCATCACATTCATCCAGAAACTGTTCACTGGGTCGTTGAATATTCTGTTCATTTTCGACGATAGTGACATCATTTCTCTCAACAATTTTCCCATCCTTTTATTGAAACATTTATATTCTTTGCTTTTCCCGGAGTAGCTAAGGAATATCCCCTCATCTCCTCGTGAATCAAACTTCCTGTTATTTTCTTTGTTGAGAATGAAACACTTAATTCCAAAGATTCGAAATTATTTCAACGTTGGGTTCTTTCCATACCACATTTCATACAGATTATTCCCTTGCTTAGGACACAACAGAGACCTGTTCGAAATATATATCGATGTCAAAACAGATTCCTTCCAAAATTTCTTTGTTAGGTCCTTTTAAATAAGCATTATTCTGTCCAAATTGTCGATGATCCGATTTCTACTTTCAACAGCTCCATTCTGTTGGGGAGTTCTCACTTATGAAACTTGATTCCTTATCCCTTGTTTCTCGAGATAGTCTTCCACTTGACTTTTTGTGAATTATATAACGTTATCTGAACGAAACTTCAAAATTATTTGCCCAATCATCCTTTCTGATTCCCTCCTAAACCTCTTGATACAACTGAATAATTCTGTCTTATGGGTAATGAAAAATACCCAATCCATTTTGCTATAATCATCAATGAAAAGGACATAGTACCTTTGCCCATTTATGGCTCGTGGTGAGATAGGTCCACATACATAAGCATGTACCAATTCAAGAACTCTGGTTGATTTTTGTTCCATTATCCTATATGTCTTTCTAATGATCTTCCCTTGTTGACAAGAATCACATGTATGAGTACGATCAGATGATAGTTTGGGAAGGTCTCTTGCAGCATCACATTTTACTAGATCTTCCATCGATGGTTGACATAAGTGACCAAGTCGCATATACCATAGCTGTTTTTCTTCCTCTCTGGATAAAAGGCACATATCTTCTTCCACACATACAAGGTAAAGATTTCCCTTTGTCATTTTTCCGTGTAGAAAAACTACTCTATTTTTCGTTCACAACACACATCTTCTTAGTAAATCAGATAAAGTGACCAGAGTCACATAGTTGACTGACACTGAGTAATTTATGACTAAGACCCTCTACTACAAAGAAATCATCACGTCTCATTTATTTTTCCCCTCAAATTTGGCCTTTCTGGAATCAACAATCTTCAGCCCTTCATCATTTCTAAACATGACAACTCCTTCTTTTTCGAATTTTATGCCTGTAATGAGATCCTTGTTCCCAGTCATATGGTATGTGAAACCACTATCTAGGATCCATATTCCTGAACGATATGAATCGTTAAGGAAAATTTCTACAACTACTGCCTTTTATTCTTTCTTCTTATTGGTCCATACTTTTGCCTTCACACTCGGCATAGATCGAGACTTCTGTTCTTTCTCAGAGTATGATGGACCAACTTCATCTTGCAAAGCCACAAATCTATTCTGGATTTTTAACACACATGTGGGTTTATTGATCTGCTTCTTTCGAACGTTTGGATACTGCTTTGGCTCATTTCTATGTATGGTCGAAGTACAGTACCTAGCCATGTGTCCAAATACTCCACACCAAAAACAGTGTCCTTCGAAATATGTTCTGGACAACCATTCTCTGTTTGGATTCCACCTCTGTTCTTGTTCCCTTCGATATCTCTTGGCTATAGAACACACATACTATGAATGTCCGATCTTCCCGAAACAATAACACCTAATATATGGTTCATTCCTTTGTGGTACTTCAGCACATCGAGTTTCCCCTTGGGATCTTTGAATATTCTTATTCTTCTTTATGCCTAAATCAACCTCCAATCATGGGACTGGTGCATGCGGTCTGACCTCAATTGTAACAGATTTTTGTTTTTGATTAAACCTTGAAACAACCTTAACTTTTGAGATCAATTGCTGCTTCTTCCCTGCTGAACTATTAGGCTCATCTTTCATCTTTTCAGTATTCGTAACAACCTACCTTCCCAAGTATGTGTTAGGAATCAAAAGTTTTTCCTTGTGTTTGACTTTTCTCCGCAAACCGAGAACTTCCTATGAAAGCTCTTTGATACACTTGACGTGATCTTTCAATTTTCCGTTCAAGCCATTAATCTCCCTTTTCTGTTCTTCAATCTTGATCTTATGCTCATCGACCTTTTCTGTGCACTCTGGCCTTGGAGACTTAAGGTTTTCTATTTCATTTACAAGCTCGTACTTCTCGTCTTCTAGATTTTGCATGTAGAGTTTCTCATCATGTACCACCATGTTGGATTTCTTTGTTTGTTCTCTCCAAATATCTATCTCTTCAAGAAAATCTTCTAATTCAGCTTCCATGTCAACTCTACCTTCAATTTCTTCTTCTTCTTCATCAACGTCGGGTTCTTCCTTTTCTTGAGCACTACTGACAACAGCCACCATTGAATTTTGTCCATGATCTTTATAATTTTCAAACTCCTCAACCTCTTCATCCTCAGACTCATCTGAACTATCTATTTCTTGTGAAAGAAGATTCTTCTTCTTGATGAAATTTCTCTTGAATTGTTTCATCCCTTTCACAAATGCTGAAGACATCTTCTTGGGAATTTCGACATTATCGTCATCATTATCGTTATCTTGAGACTTTTTGCGGCATCTTGATGCAAGATAACCAACCTTTCCAAATCTAAAGCATGCTAGTGGAAGTTTCCCTTTACACTTTCTTTTTCATCTTTTCAAATTTGAATAAATGAATGACATCACCTCATCTATCTATTCTTCTTTCTAAGAATCTTCAATTGTGAGCTTCTTCATGGCCTTAAATTCCATCTCTTTGTATTTTCCCTTTTCCACAGCTTTGTTATAATCATTTCTCATCTCATATCCAACTAAGGTACTATGCAAATTTTCTAATGCCAGCTCTTTGGGATCTTTATCTTCTAGTACTGATACTTTCGGATTAAACCGAGGTGGGAGCTTCCTCAAGATGCGCTTTACGATCATTATGTCTTCAATGACTTCACCAAGTCCTTTCATATCTTCCACAAGAATATTTTCCCTGTAAAAGAATGCATCAACAGACTCATTCGGGTTCATCTTTATATCTTTATACTTATTCCACAACACTTGAAGCTTTTCCTCTCTGACCATTGTATCTCATTCATATATATTCAACAGTTTTTATCATATGACATGTGACGTTTTACATGACATAACCTTTTTGTAGATGGGATTGGAAAGGGCTTCACCTAATGCATTGATTGCTTTTGAATCAGCATCCAACTCTCTATCCTCAGCTTCTGATAATGCACCACTATTAATATCAGCTATGATACCATGCATAGCTGCAGAAAACACATCCATTCCCAAAGATCAAAAATATTGTTGCATTCGATTCTTCCATATCTGAAAATTAAATCCATCGAAGATTGGAATCCCTTTATGATTAGTGACCTCCATTGAGAGAAGAACAAATATCAACCTTTCTCTCTGATACCAATTGTTAGGTCCACAAGGCTAAACACCCTGAGAGGCGGGGGGGGGGGGGGTGAATCAGGGTATGAATAATTTTAAAATTAAATCCCGTTCTGATCTTGTTTCTCTATTAAGAAAAACACTCTACTATCTACTTCCTATTTCACAATATAAACAGAAAGTAAAGCATGCACATTATACAACAATTTTACTTGGTTCACCGCTAAGGGCTACGTCCAAGGAGCATATGCTGACAGGTTTCCGGTCATACCCAATTCCACTAAACTTCACTAGCTGTGGATTAAAAGGATCTGGATAGTTCACTTCTACACCCAGGCTCATTGCCTTTACAATGCTTAGGGTTAGCTCACTGCTTTCCCAAGGGTCACTCCCTGTTTCTCTCTCTCTGGCTCACTGCCGGTGGAGAGGATCACCTTCTTTCTCTTCCTTTGCTCGTTGCTCTGGAAGGAATCTACTAACAGTCTATAGACCTGTAGGTCTCTTCATTTTCATGAAAGAATGTATATTTCTATATATATAGATTCTCTTTTGAGTCCAAACTTTCACCCATAGATGAATATTTCTTTGCACCGAAAGTATCGGGAAAACTTCCAGCTTTCGCGCAGCCCGAAAACACTGCTGAAAAAACAACCTTACTTGGCGTGCAAGTCTACCTCGGCGCGCTAGTATCGGCGCGCAAGTCACAACTAGCGTGCAAGTCCTCCTCAGACACTTGCGCAACACAATCTTATCCAACTCCAAACTTGCGCGATTATCTTCCTTTTATTCCCAAACCAATAGTGGCGCACAACTACCAACCGGCGCACAACTTCTACCAACCGGCGTGAAACTTCTACCAACCGACGCACAACTTCACCTTCGTGACTACACACCACTTGCGCGACCACCACACCTATGCGACAGGAGCTCTAATTTCTCAAAGTGTTTAACTCCGTTAATAATGAGAAGGGGTGGTCCGGTATTTATAGGCATTTGGAACCCCCTGTGCGACGGCGCACAAGTCCACCCTTAGCACTCAAGTCTCGGCGCACAGGTCTCTTCCCCTGCATGTCACTTGCGTGAACCAATTCCAAACGTGCACGAACATCTTTCCTTTTCCATATTTTTATCTTATGATCTTGAAAAACCATAGGCACACAAGTTCTCAAGATTCCAAGGCATCGGCGCGCAAGTCTCTTTCACGACGCGCAAGTCTCTTTCACAACACGCAAGTCACTTGCGCGACCAACCCAGTACTTGTGTGAAACTTATCCCATTGCCATAAATTGATGATATAATCTTGAAAAAAATATGGTATGCAAGTTTCCAAGCCTTAAAGTACACGGCGCGCAAGTCCCTTTTCCAAAAAACACTTTTCTTCATTTGACAATTTTCAGGACCAAAAATTTGGCAAACACTGGAAAATGGCGCCACCTTGTATCTGTTCTTTTTGTACCGCCTCCAGATCATCCATCTCTTTTTCGACATTCTTGAATAAAACATGGAACGTTGACCACAACTCTTGAACTCGAATTTCCACCATGAAATCTACTTTTTTAAAAAAAAAATTGCATGTTATTGTTTTGATTTTTCAACAATCACCACACAGATGTCCACTTTGTCAACAAACACAATCATCTCAAAAATGCTTCAATGATACATTGAGGGATTTTTTCCCAACAATATGTTAATGGGAGAGTTTTATATCTATATTCAATGTGGAAATCACATTATTCACAGTGGTTGGTCCATCCAGGGTTGATGAAGATGTATCATGATACCAAAGAGAAATTTTGGGGGTTAGGTATAAATAAATACATTGTAGGTTTTGTCTCATGATTCCTTACCTATCGGAGAGTTATGTTAGTGAATTAATGTTCTAATAGATTTATTAAACCACTAGTAGTGCCTTTGTAGTAGTGGGTTGATGTGATGACAAAATTTATTATGGTATTACCAGAACCTTGAGATGTAGATATGTTGTTTGGGTGATAATTGATCAGCTAATGAAGGTGAATAATTTCATGTTGATATAAGAGACACACTATTTATATGATTTAGGAAAGATTAATGTTTAAGACATTATAATAATACATGGAGAACCTTCTAGTATCATACTATGTAGGGAAATATATTTTACATCATGATTTTTCAAGGTTTTAGAAGGACTTGTGGACTTAGTTAAAACTATAAATAATGTATCATCAAGATATTGATGGACAGTTAGAGAGAACAATCCAGATATTGATGAATTTTCTTTGATAATACATCATAGACATTATTGGAGCATGGTATTATCATATAGATTTAGCAGAGTTCATGTTAAATAAAAGATTTCAATATTTGATTTAGATGGTCACTTCGAAGACACTTTATGGTCATACATGAGACTCACCTGTGTGTTGGAATGAAGTGGGCGAGTTAGCTTTTTTAGGATTATTATTATTAAGGATACCATTGAGAGGGTTTTTTTGATTCAAAATAATTTGTTTAATGTTTAGAGTATAAAATAATTATATTCTAACTAGAGGAGATATCATTTGGAGTGAGATATTGGTGACTGGGTTTTGTTGTGGGTTTCACCCTGGTTGGAGAATTTCCATTTATGGAGGAAAGGGAACCAAGAAAAACCGTTTTTGGACAATTTATGGTTATTGGAAATATTATAATATTTTATTACAAATTGGATACTTCTCTCTGATATCAATGTACACATATTTTTATCCTTATGTCTCATCTTTTTGAGTATGATCCTGACCCTACACGTGTGATCGACTGTGATGACATTGAGTTTGAGACAGATTCCACATTTGTGGAGCTCTTGATGCAAGTTATGGACTCGATCAACAATGTGTTAATGGGAGAGACCATTACATTGGTTTAATTATTATAGAAGCATTATGATATATAATAGTAAACATTTTTTTGGGACTCTTTCATGCTCTATGTTTAATGTTGTTCGAGTAGGACCACTAGGGGAAATTATCTAGGATGGGAAGTATTTAAAGGGAGATATTTTTAACTCACTTGAATATACACATGACATTAATTTATGTTATTAAATTTATTTAATTATTTTTTATTCTTGTGATGCTTAATTATAGGCCCATAATGAGTTGGAGGTTCCATGGTGGCTTAAAAAGGGGTTTAGTCATTCTACGGTGCATTGTGGGTTTGACCATTCCACATTGTAGTCCATATTAATTCTGGAAATCACCTATGTGAATCAATTGGGACCAAAATAGCCATGGTTGGGTGTGGTATTAGGGGTGCATCATTGTGAGTCCTATGAGAAATAGGCGAATTTTCTCCACCACACCATGGTGAATGGATGGTGAGTCCAAAAGAGGAAACATTTTGACACCATGCTATGGCAGGTTACTATGTTGGATTTCTAGGCATGGTGTTATAAAATCCACCACAACCATGGTAGGCATCACCAATTCATGGTTAAATATTTTTTAGAATTTTAAATGTTTGATTCATCCAATGATATTTTACGGTAGCTATGAATCAAAATGAAAACATGTGTGATTATTAAGAGCAGTGTTTAACGAATTAATAACTTATTTGTCCCTCAATTAAAATATTTACCCTATTCTTTTTGCTGGATCCTATGATTCAAATTATTTTTAATGATGCCATAGTGATACTTTGGAAATTATTCCATATTTGAGAAATGTCCCAGGGAGATCCCTTCCTTCCCCTTATTGTTCTAGCTAGTTTAGGCTTATGGGGATATAACCTCTCTTCTCTAGCTGTTGTTCCTGAGAGATATCATGTTTTATTCTTTGTATCAGATGTAAATTTACCATTTAACTTGGTTTTTTGTTATGTATGTTGTTTTGATTATATTTCTTTTCCATAATATCTTTTTTTTCTTTTTATATTATCCATTTACGATGAATCATGGTTAAATATATGGAATATTAGCTTTAAGGTTTGATTTGTTAGAGCATGATAGTGATTTGGGATTCCTTTCCTGAAAATATTGGAATTTGGAATAAATTGTTTTTAGGAATGACATTATTTATCATATATTGTCCTTATAAGAGTTATTTCCTTGAGTGATTATAGATATGCGAATGTGTATCCTGTGAAACATCTTCATTTAAAATGATTTCATGTGGATGGAAGTGTACTTTCTGAGATCATGCTTTATTATGATAACATGTGTGTGTGTGTTTCTCAAAATTCTCATGATTTATATTCTATGTTCTGTAAAAATATGTTATTTCATATTTAGTGTAAATGTATCATATGTAGAGTATACAATCATTTCTTTGTTGGTAGATATTTTAATTTTGAAAGCATATTTTTTTTAAAATTTTCCCTAAGTAATGTTAACTATTTTTTAATTTTCATTCTCATATTTTAAATTTTTAGTTAATTTTTTATTTTATATTTATGTTGATAGTATTAGAAAGTTAAATGATTGAATGTAATAGTATAACATTAAATTTTAATATTTTAATAATGATTTTTTATGTGTGTGGGAAAAAATGGGACAACACCTTAGCCATACCACAACCCATAGAAAGTCAAATTGACACCCAAGGGGGAAACTAACCAAGAAAAGTATATAGTTAGATTGGCTATGGATATAAAGATCACAAGGAGACTTTTCATGTATATCAAGAGGATAGAGGCACCTTCATGTTTTTAGTCTGGTTTTACTTTTTATTCCTTCGGGTGTGAGTTGTTTTATGTCTATGAAGTATGTATGGGTTTCTCCCTTCGTCCCGTAAAAGGGGGCTTGACCAAAATAATAAAAATTTAGGGCTTCGGGTCATTGGTGGTGGTGTTAAGAGGATAGGTACACTGTTTCATAGGGGTTAGTTCATGCAGGGTTGGGGGGGGGGGGTAGATTCACCGATATAGGGTTACACCATCGGTACATAAGAGTCCATTAGATTAAGTATTTATTGATTTTGGATGTGGATGGTCCATGATCACTTGTTGAGTTTTGGATCTCGACACTCATTTTTGATATGGGATGGACTTCACATGGGAAACAATAACATTAAAAACAATTCTATCATATTTTGTGTTCACTTGTGTGTCGTCTACCTCACTAATAAGCAGGCGTCAACACTGCCAGTTCTACTCCATAGTCCACCATGGCCATTGAGAAGAAATATCAAGGATTAATGGTTGAATCTAGAGAGCTACAATGTAGCTTATATTTTCGTCATGGATTACTTTAAAGGATAAAACTATGATAGAAACCATGTCAAGGATGAATGTCCTGCATGGAGGCTATTTATGAAGAAGGAATTCATAAAGAGGCTTTAAAATATGGTTTCAACTATGTCATTGAGACCCTTAAAAAAGGGGTGCAATTTTTGACGCTCAAGAAGATCTACACCATAAGGTGATTATTTCACCATAGATAGAAGATGAATAATATTGTGTCAAATATTCCCTTCACCATCGTTATTTCATTATGTCCCCATCGATTTCACATAAAGACGAGGTTTGGGTGGATTTCTAAGGTTTAAGAATTGGATTTTTAATATTACATAGAGCACAAAAATATGAAAGTGACAACAAATTGAGAATAATAATGAAATTACATAAAGGTCTTATCCAAACCATAGATTTGATGCATTCTATATTTTCAAATGCCTGATTTTCTATCTGTAAGAACATAATGAGTATTATAAATAAATATAAGCAAATGAGAGTATCTAAAATTGAGGATCTCAAAAATTAAGACAAGGGGAGTATTGAGATGACGTAAAAGTAAATATATCTAATGATATACAGATAAAAATTCCTCAAGGATAGACAAACCCACATTTATTATAGAGATAATTTAAGAGGAGGCACATGTGATATGGAAAAAAACATAAATGGTGTAAGGTAATTTAGATAAATAAAATTATAATTTCATGTGATAAAATATGAATGTTGGAAATTTAAAATCTAAGTAATTTGTTGTGGAGATATGTTAAATTCAAATAGAAACCCTCATGAGCTATCTATCAGAGAACCTTGTCCAAAAATGGAGAAGTATTGTTGTTACACTAAGGGGACCAGGACACACATTTTGAACCATAAACTGAATTATGGATTACTACTAGGGTATTTTTGATATTGAGATCTTAATGTGTTGAATTATAGGTTTCATATTCCTTATATATTCATTCTACTGCAAGGATAGGACAAAGGGGATTACATTTCTAGTTTCATGATCAGTAGGGATAATAGATTATATCCAGTGAAGGGGATTATTTTAGGATTGAATATTTGATAGGCTTTTTTATTAAACTTTAATCTCTCGAAATATTATTTCATTCCACCTTGAATGACCATTGGTGATTGGATGAAATATTCTATCCATATAATATCTAACTTTCATTGTTCATTACATGGCCATTGGGTGAACAAGGGTTGTTATGTTTAAATAACATTTTCAATTATAAGTTATAATAACTAATTGATGTAAAATATAGTCAAATATGATAGGGAATAACTTGGAGGGTGTTAAATTTGAGAGGAGTTTCACTAGGATTCAAACCCAATAGAATCTAGATTAAATAATCTCTTTTTTACTTCAATAGTTAATGAACATGAATACACAATTATTGGTATGACTCAACTCATTGATATCAACCAATATTCATCCATCATATCCATTTTTATTTTAAATTATTCATTAAGAATTTAATGTAATTTTTACGCATTCACTTTGGGATCAACCTTGACATCCACTTTTCTACACTCAAAATTAGTTATTTTTAGTTTGGGGAAACAAATTTTTAATTCGCTTCCATAATAAAATTAATGATGCCTTCCAGGTTATAAATTTTCTTGCATCATTGAGAGGGAATAATCACCAAATATGCATATAGTTTTAAGGAATCTTCATTTTTGTTTTTATTTTTTTCCTAATTTATATATATATGTTTATCACGAAGTAGTTTGAGGTATATCATAAACTAATGAAAAATCAAAATTTGGAAAACAGAAAATAAAAAAAATTGGATTTTATCCATATATTGAGAAGACCATTTCAAGATAACAAACAGAATAATGAAGAAGAACAATTTATGGAAGGAATAGAACAAGGTCAAGGTTCCTACCAAGGAGTACACCATGAGTTCCAAGGAATAAATCTTGGGATTAATAATTTCATAAATTATAGAATATAATGAAATTTAGGGGTTCCATACAAGCATTCTCATGAATTTGGTTGCTGAAAAATTTCTTGAGATCAAGCCAGAAATTATACAAATGATATTAAATTACATTAAATTCACTAGGTTACCATGTGGAGACCCAAATTCACACCTTGGGAGTTTATTACAGATTTATGACATATTTTATATTAATAATTTTACAAACTATATGGTAATGAATCATCTCTTAAATTTATCAATCTAAGGAAACAATCAAGAGTGGATCTATCGTTTACCCCCACATTCAGTTGCTAATTGGGATGTCTTGGTATAAATTATCATAACCTATTTTTTCCATCCATCCATGTATATGAACAAAAAAATGATTATTTTTAACATAGACCAACAGGATGATGAATCCCTCAATATTATTAGATAAATATTTAAAAGTGTAATTAGGATATTATCCCATCACAAAATGGATTCATGTTTACTAATTATGAAATTCTATGAAGATTGTTCATAGGAAAACTTATAGATTGTTTACAATATCATGGGAGGATCACTGATGATAAATTCACTTGAGGGGAGTGATAAGATGTTGGAAGAAATTATAAGCATTAGTTATAAATGGAAAACTATTGGAGGTCAGAAAAAAGTGTGCACATTGTAGAAAAAAGATAGGTAGTTACATAAATAGATGTTATGACATGAAAATTGGATATTTTGATTGACACTAACAACCCCATGGTATGTATTAAAAAAATGAAAATAAAAATGATTTTGATGACCATAATTATTCTTAGCGTTGGAGTTCATAACAAAAAAACTGAATCAAGGAAAATGATTTAAATAAGTATAAGAATTCCATATGAGGCTACAAGGCTTTCATCCTCAACAACAAGACCGTTATCTAACTAGTAAGAAACCAATATTGATGGAAACCCTAACCAATTTCGTTAAAAAATATAGGACACAAACTCAAATAACTGATAGGCCTATCTATGTATCAAGGGGATGGTATCAAAAAATTATAATAAGACTCACAAAATCAATGAGTTTCTTTTAGGAATCTTAGTATCCAAGTTGAACATATTTATACACAATTAAAATATAGTCTTATAGAAGTTCTACATATATATATTTATGTTATTTTATATGGGAAGATGAATGTCATAACCTTGATGTGTGGAAAAAACCAACGAAAATAATGAAAATAGGAAAAAATAGCAGGTAAACCAATATGAATAAATCAAGAAATACAATAAGGAACAAGAAAAAAGATAAGAAGATGTTGAGAATTTGGTATGCGAGGAATAACCACCCACATATCAGCCAATAATAACACTATTGGGGAGAGAAAGGACATGGAAGCTAGATAATAATAGAGAGAAAAATTTATAGATGTCTAATAAAATGAAAATAAAAATTCCCTTGTCAATGTATTGAAAAACATTCCAAACTATGAAAATTGATTGAAAGTTATTATTTCCAATAAGAATAAACATGATGAAATTAGTAACATACCACTCAAGGGAGAGTACTTAGACTTGGTTTCTAGAATTATACTCAATAAGAAAATTGATCCATGTATATTTTCTATTTCGATTAATATTAGATCTAATGAGTCGAAAATTTATCACAACCCCATCTCTCCAAAGGTACACCTATTAGGTAGGAAATGATTGAATTGATATAATTACCCATGATTCCCACCCTTTTCAGGCACTTGGTTAGTGACTGGTACCGAGGGTGTAAAAAATATCTTTTATTGAAGTCATTTTCCTCTATTTATTTAAAAAGAATCATAGTATATGATAAAAGAAACAATGAAATACCCTCTCATAAATAAAAAATGGAAAACCAAAACCATTTTATAATGCCTGTATAATGTACACATATATGTATCACATCACCAAAAAAATACAAAAATGAAAACCTATGGAAATGAATCAGTAATAACTCTAATATCTTGGCCAGTAACGTCCATGTCACTCACCGAGGCCCTCCTGGAAGCCTAGAAAATAGCTTTTATCTATATGGGGTGATAATAACATGTATACATAGCATGATCATACCCAAGGTCTCTCATTAACATGTGAGGATATAATTCTAATACACTTGTAAAAAAATCACAAAACTAATATACACTAAAGCTATTCAACTAACCAATACGATCCCCACTATGGAATTATCACTAAATAATGCATCCATTTACAAAAAAAAAATAGATTATCATATCAATAACAAAGGGTAGTGTACACCACATTCCAATTGATTTCACACTCTCAATCCCCAGGTTGTTTATCATGGTGCTCCAATTACTATTGTTGAATTATTCACAAATAAACCATGGAAACAACATCCTCACACAAACACTTCAATTGCTTCTGGATAGTAAGGTATAATGAATGTGATGTTCATAAACCTTGTTCTCTACACCTATCATGAATGAAAAAAACTATAAACCACCTTATCAATCTCATCAACCAATTAATTGGTTCATTATATATTATAACAAATCACACCCTATTCATAAGAACTTCACCCCTAAGAGAGAAAGATGGGAATATGGTGTAGCCAACCATCTATCCGCACCATATTAGATATTGGAAAAATACCCCCCAAATATTGTGGTGTCACCACATATTGCTCAACCTAGGTGGGGTGCATATAGAAACCAAAATTAAAATAAAATATTTAATATCGACGCACAGTATGCCAAGATTTGGGTTCATAATAAGAGCACCATTACAACTCAAGATGTCACCAAAATTCCTCCCTACCTCTACATCTTTCTCTACCACCTCTAAGTTAATTGTACCACACATGTAAGCCTCAAACACCAGACTCATTACTTCTTCCCATCTTGAATTTAATCCACTTATTGATTTTCAAATTTTCAACCATCTTTTTATAATATTCCCATTCATTTTATATTTAAAAATAACCACTTAACCATACTTCCAATTTTATTTCATGATTTAATTACACATTCCTACTAATATCATTTCATTTTTTTCATTTACATTTCATTCCATCACTACTAGAAAACTAGAAAAACTCAAAATACCATAAATAATACAGTTCCCACAAGACAAAAAGACCCATGCCTCAACCACCACACATCTGAACCACTTCACATCACAACCACCACACATTACATTTCGGTTTTAACAAAGGGATTTCATCAGTTTTATTTCAATAATTTCAAGGGAATTTTCACACATGTACTAAATTCCGTGGAAACCCAATTTATTATCTTGATATATATTTATAACCATCATATTTTTTTGGTGATTCAATTAATAAGAAAAAAAGTTTCTTCTATTTTTATAGATGCAACAACATAACAAAAACTCAACACATGTCAAAGAAAAAAAGGTTAGTAAGAATAAAAAATAAATTAAGAAAAATCAAAATAACAAGTAAAACTCATGAATTTATTTGTTTCCCCTTAAATTTTAGTTAATCTAATTAACAATATTTATTAAGTGTATGTATAGTATTTACCGAAAGGAAGTAAAAATCACTATTTTACCACATAAATATAAAAAAAAGGATAATAAAATTGATCCCTTAATAAAAAGAATATTCTAGAAAGAAACACCTGAAATTAAAAGATGAATGAACCCTGATATCAAAGGGATCACCATTGTATTCTTATGTAGGAAACAACGAAATTAATAAAAAGATAAAAAAGGATAAATATTACCATAATGAAATCTCAGGTGGAAAAAATGAGAATAAATGAACAATGAATAAATATAATAGGGTAAATATTACATCTATTCACAAGATTAGCCTAAATAATCATAGGGGATATGCTTCACAGTAGAAAGACTGGAGAGGGATATGGTGGTCTAGAGGCGATAAATAGATTTAATGATGAAAAAAGTAATTGAAAAAAGGAATTTTATCTTCCAAATAATAATCCAGTATCCTTGGACTCCACCAAAACTTGGTGGTTAGACAAAACAACTACAGAGACTCTGGTCAATGCGTGATATTAAACACCTTTGTGAGACACCATTTTTGAATAATTCTAAAAATAATATGTGACATACACCAAGAACTTGACCACAACATGGCCCATTCATTTGTAGTTATTCTATCTTCCTCCGTGGAATGACACCATTTCCTAGTTCCCATCACATTTTAGTTTTACCCTCATTATGCCCAAGGATATGTCATAGTGTGCTTGGGTTGTTTATTTTAGAAACATGCTTCTAGAAGGCTCCACACCCAATTATATTCCATCACATGGTATTTCAGGGATAACCATGGCATACTGGATGACCACCATGCCAACATAACTATAACCACATCTTCTTAAGGGTATGGAGTCACAACCCATTTTGTATAAGAGTAATATCCATCTAAAACAATCCTCAAAACATCTTGTCTATCCTTTTCACATGATGTGGTGCCCCCCAAAAGGACCAAAACACCACCTCAAACTAATATATCAGCACCAAAATATCTTAAAACATCACCATGACTTAGAACAAAACATGAATGAAAGGTTGGGAATCTTCAATCCAAAAAATTATATACTCAAAAAATTCTCGTACTCAATAGTCATAACAAATTTAAAACACATAAAAGAAGGCAAGGGACCAAACAACCATTCTGTGAGATACCTATAAGGGATATCATTATAATAAAAACACTTCCACCATATCATACTAAAATCAAGGAACACCTCTTCAAGAAAACCATATGCACCACTGTATTGGATGATAAAAAACAACCCTAAAAACATTTGGGTGCTATAATATACTGATCTTAACCAGTGGTATGAATATATAAATCATAATGAAAAAAACAATATATAATATTCAAAAACACATTCCCAACCTATATATTTGTAATAAGGACATAATTACATCTAAAAAATCACCATATGGCTTCACAGCTCCGCCAATTTTACTTCCACCTATAAATACACTTTAGAACACACAAAATCCCCAACCGCAAGACACATTCCTTATTCCCTTTTCAGGTTAATCTATTTATATAATATATAATTAAAACCATATACCATTTCCAAGCCAATTAATTTTATGATTAAAAATAATAAATTTAACCAAAATTCCTATTTTAGTTCATGAGTTGATTATCCACTCTAAATCATGTCATTTTTGTTTTTTCATTAACATTTCATTCCATAATTATTGGGAAACATTCATAGCACAACACAACCAATTTTTATTACTCATGTTTACATGAAAAACATCTCAACCACCACACATCAAATCCACCACACATATAAACTACTAAACATCACAACCACCACATATCACATATAAATTTTAACAAAGGGATTAAATAATAATAATTAAAATATTTTCAAGATAATTTTTACACATTATTGAGATTTCATGGGGAGAGAATTTACTATCTGGATATATGTTTTCATCTATATTCAGGTGTGGTGAGCCAATAAAAAAGAAAAAAAATATTCATCATTTTCAATAGCCTTAATAACATAATAAAAACTCAACATATGTAAATGTATGAAATATTTGTAATCATGCATAATTATAAAGTTAAAAACACAATAACAAGTAAAATTGATGAAATTTATCCATTTACCCTAAATTTTAGTTAAACCAATTAATTATCTTCATTATAACAATGCATAATATCTACCTAATGGTAGAAAATGTTGTGATATTCATGTTTGTAATTCTAAACAAGGTGAATATGAAGGGTCCCCTACCTTAATGAATATTTAACGAATAATAAAAAGAATCAAAAGGATCAAACAAAACTAATATCATTGGAATCACCACTTGATTACTATACATAGAAATTAGTCAAAAATAAACCAACCAAAATTAAAGATAACTCCCACAAAGGTGAACTTATTGCTATAAAAGAATGATTAGAAAGTAAAAATAGAGCATGAAAACAGCATATATTATACATTTATTTAGAAGACACACTAAAATGAGGAAACATGATGCACATCAAAAAGGAATGAATTGAGAGGGGTTTGGGGTATATAAGTGACAAGGATATAGAAATAAGAAAAAAGTAATTAAAATAAAGGAGGATAAGCATCATTTTTATAAGAGAATCCTGATAGAATCCACCATAGTATAAAGGATGACCAAAATTACCCTGGTGTTTTTGGTTAATGGTTGATCTGAAACCCACACATGTGATCCCATTCTTCAACTTATTTTAAAAATGATATTTTACCACCACCAAAGCCTTGAATATGGTGTGGTCAAAGCCACGGTGGTTCCTCGTTTTTATTTAATAGCCAGATGTTGCACCCTTGGTCCCTTATATTTATCTTTTTACACTCACCAAGCTCAATTATACATCATGGTGTGGTTGGGGTTACCATTATAGATAGGTGATTTTATAATAAAACATTCATATGCCTCACCATCACTAAGAATTTCAAGGCTTCCCATGGGACATTGGTAAACCAACAGTTCAATATGTCTTTCACCATTCCTACCCAATTGATTTGAATCATATCATGTTTTTTATAGAAGCACACTCAAGCCAAAAACCCTATTAATTGAATTATTTATCTATTGAACAAGTCTTATATCCCCCCCTCAAAAAGTCCAAATCACCACATCAATCCTCTAGATCACCACCAAAGTCTCCCACAACATCTGCAAGCCTCACAAAAATTGAAAATAGAGGCCAATAAGGTTTGAGAAATTATAGTAAGACATTGTTTAATTTAGGATAAAATATGAATATAATTTCATACAAAACTTTATAGATATTTTTATTATAGGAGTTAAATAAAACATGATTTATTATTCAAATTTTACATATAATAGAGATAAGAACATGGGTATTGATAAAGGTTGTCATTGATATGATAAACAATTTATACATAATAGTGGAATTTATTTTGATTGAAATGGATGGGGAAAGGATACCCATGAATTTTGGAAGGCACTTCCATTCCAAATGAAGATCCATAATAGACGTTCAATGTAATGTTATATGTGTTGGAGTTATTGCTATAGAATTTAGGTCCAACATACATAGGGCAATGAAAATAATAAATGTAAATGAAGAGGATTCAAAATTGAATGTCATTTCAAATATTTATGATGTTATATTATTTAAAAAAAGATGTGAGTTAGGTATTATAGTGAATAAATATTTTTGTGAAAAAGATAAAAAATGATATAATATTTCATGAAAACAAAATATAATAGTTGTTTAACATTTATCCTTTGATGATTTTATGGAATATAAATAGGTTTGGGTAGTCCATGAATCTCACTTTAATTCTTATAGATGGTCTGAACATATATTTATTGGTACCTTGAAGGCGGAGAATGTATTAATGAGAGGAACAATCAATATAAGTTATAAAAAATGGAGAGGACTCATCTACATAGAAGATTCACACCATCGATCATTCATAAATATAGTTCAGGTAAAATCTATACAACCATTAATCACTTGAATTTGAGATGTAAGGTTGAGCTTGATGACCATCACCAAACCTATTTTGGGAGGTCACCAAATTTTTTTTGGAATTATAAAACATTATTATTTACTACATTCATGCTTTTTTAGTAACTATTTTAGTATCAATGTTTTCAATTTTTCTATAATTTTAAAAATTCATGCTTATGGGAATACACTATTACTATTAAATTTTTTTAAGACCCACCATAATTAATGTAACAAGGACAAAGGAATGAAGAAATATTATGAAAGGGAAGTGTATAATTTAAAATGGGTTTCAAAATTTTAATATTATTATTAATTTAGAAGCCCCTATTATTATAATATATATTAATCTTAAATGAGAAATTACAGATCTGAATAATTGTTTTTTTCATTAATTTTTGGAAACCCAATGATACTGTGTTTTAATTTTCCAATAAATGGAATTTAATGAGTAATGTTGGGGTATTAAATGATTATATTTTAGAATAAGAAATTTTATTTAACAAAACATTGTTTTTTAAGTCACACATAGATGAAATATCCCATCCATTTTTCATGATTTGAATTTTAGAAATTCATGTTAGTTAGTTTTTATTATTGTATATGCCAAAAGTGATTACCCTCAAATCATATGTTTCTCATTCATGGTCGGATTATAAGCCAATATTTTCTTTCCATTCCTTAGTGTATTTCAAGAGATAGCCTAAGATATGTTACCTAATTTTACTTGAATTTGACCTTATCAAATATATTATAGTAAATATTATTTTTTAATATGATTTAGTCATTTTTATTAATTTACGAACTATCCCTAATACCAACAATTTACACTAATCCTACTCTTAACCCACAGAAACCCAAAATTACCAATGACAGGAATGATCCACATTAGAAACAAATTTTATCCATTCCCATCCTTACTCTATTATTTTTCATAATGACTGAATTTTAATTTTTGTGTTGTGGGTCGGGGATGTATATACTGGAAAGGGGATTTTGTTTCATTATGATGAATTATTTGAGGTACTTTCATCATAGGATTTGTGGAGGGTTTGGGATTTATCATTCATTATACATTATTCTTACCCCTCTTGAGATTTTTTAAAAAGTGAAATTGAAATGAATAAGATATAAATAACAAGGGTCGTGTCTATAGATGGTAAAAAATCACAATTCCTTGACCAATGATTTACATTATGTGGGGTTAGGTTATGGATATGATACTTTAAAAATTCTATATTTCAAAAACAAAAAATATGTAGAAAAAATACATGAGGGTGTACTTTATTATTTATTCAATCATAGCTTCATGACCTTTAATTTATGCTTCAGTCGTAGGGGATATTTTATTTTTGAGGGGATACTTTCACTAAAATTTATTTACTTTTTATTATTATTTAATATAATTTAGATTTGAACATCCTTTTTGTGTTTAAGTTTTTATTTATTACTCAATATTAACCTAACCATTAACCTATACATAAAATAAACCTAATTGAAAATATCTCTATATTATTTTTGATATTTTCCTCTTCAAAATGAATAATGTGGAACATATTAATGTTCAAAAGTATTTTGTATATACTCATGTTATGATAAAAAAATTCATATATGTTTCTACATTGAGTGATGGGAGATGAAAAATAATGGTATGGTAAATAAAAACATGGCATGTTCAATGATGATTAATTAAGAATCATGATTAGAGGGGAAGATAAGATCCATCATTTTAGAAAGGGAAATAATAAATACTTTATTGAATAGTGAGGATTTGATTAAAGAATAATATGTTTCAGATGACTGTTTTAGTCTACCATATTTAGAATTGTTTGGATTCATTAATTTTAAATTTTGAATAACAGAAACATGGATTTATTTTTAATTCATAATAGAGATATTTTATGGAGGAAATTAATTATTTATATGTGGGGAATTTTATAATTTAATTTTTAAAGAATAAATTTATTTATTTTTCACTAAAATATTAAATAAATTTTTAAAATTTTATTCCCATATTTTCATTATTTTTATTCTTTTTTAGGTATTTTATGTTTAAGAGGACATTATTTTTAATTTAAATGGAAATAAATAAAAAATAAGTTTGGATTTAAATTTGAAGATAATGATTTCAACTTGTGTTGGAATAAATTGTCCAACACCTTAGCCATCCCAAAGCTATATAATGTCACATAACCTACCAAATAAGGATGGTAACCAATCCACAAGGATATCCATCTCATATGTGGTAATGAGTATCATAGAGAGGATTCCCATGTACAGTTGGAGCATAGGTACACTAAAAAAATGAGGGATAAGTTTATGTGGTGGTGGGGGAGAAATTCATTGATGCATGGTGTAACCATCAATGGGTATGAGTCCCATAGACCCAGTTTAACTTGTTATGAGTTTTGGACAGAGTGGGATCACTTATTAATCATGAATCATTCAAACTCATTTTTTTGACAAGGGATGAAATTTACTTTGACACTATAGCATGAAAAAACATGGTGAATTCAGTGTTCACATGTGTTTTGTCTCCCCTAATTATAATATTGAAATTTCACTACATGTTCTCCACTGTAGCATTCCATTTCCATTGAGAAGAAAGGTCTTAGGTCATTTTTTAAATCAAGATATCCACACCACACCTTTTATTTTCATCGTGGAATCTTATAGTGGGTGACATGATTAATGAAGCCCATTCAAGGATGAATTTCTTACACTGTGGATGGTTGTGAAGAAGGAATTAAGGAAGAGGATGTGACATAGGGTTTCAGTGATGACAAAGAGAACCTAAAAATAATAATAATAATGTTTTTGATGCTCGAGTGGCTTTATGCCATACTTTGTAGGTTTCAACATAGGGTAATGTTAAAGTGAATTGGTTCCAAGAAACCTTGAACCATAATTATTTAATTATATTATAGCTTATTTCACAAGGAGATGAGTGTTCCGATTATGTTTTATGGATAAACATAGGTATTTGGCTACTTTTTGGAGAACCCTAATATAGTATTGGAAGTGAATTGATAAGAAGAAATCTATTATATAAGGTTTCTTTCCATGCCATAGATTTTATATCTACATATAATTTCAAATTCTTAAACTTATCGCCCTGTGAACACACTAAGATTAATCTCAAGGGAATATAAATGAAGATAATATCTTGGTGGAGCCAATAATTGGGGTGTTCAAACAGAACAATAAGTGGAGGATCTGGTTGATGTTCAAGTGCATATATATATAAATATATATATATATATTAAAATTCTTTGAGTATAGACAATATCTCAATTAGTATTGAGATATTTTAGTTGGAGACACACATGCTATGGCATATAGAATATTTGGGTAGATGAGTAATTCAAATAAAATTATAATTTGCACCCAGGATACAAGATGAAAGTTTTAATTTCTAAACGGAATAGAAGTTTTATGACATATTAAATATTCAAATAGAACCCTTAGGATATATCCCTTGGGGAACTATTTATTTATATAGAGAATAAGGGATAATATACGGAGGGGACTGAGATACGCATTTAGAACCATTGAATGAATTTTGGATGCTGTTACAGTGATGCTGCTTCTAAGAGGTTGAGGTGCTGCGTCCTAGGTATCATATAATTTTTATTATTCTATTCCCTCATATATATCTTGATGTGGTATTTTTTCTAATTTCTTGATATGTATGTATTAGTGATTATACCTAGGTAAGTGGTTTATTTTATAATTAAATATTTTATGGGTTTTTGTATTCATATTCAATTCATTCAATTTTATTTCATTCCTTATATCATGACCATTATGGGTTATAATAAATATGTTTCTAATGAATTAATAAATTTACATAATTCATTGCATGACCATTATGTGAACAATGAGAGTTATGTCTAAACATTTCTTTTAAATTACCCATTATATTATCTAAGAAAAGTACACGAGAGTAAAAAAGGGGATTGGATATAAAATAGAGTTTTCAATATTTGAGGAGGTCCACTTTGATACAAATATAATAAAATCTATTTTAAATAATCTATTTTCACTTCACCAGTTCTTGAACTCATACGTACTAAGCTCAGTAGGAATCATACCACTGGTCATAACCCAAATTCATCCTTTATCCCTCATTTAGTTTTTAATTATTACATATGTTTTATATATAATTTTTAAATGTTAATTATTGGATTGAAAATGAATTCCACTTTGATACATTATAATTTAGTTTTCGTTATTTTTATTAAAAAAATTAAATTGGTTTCCCTTAATAGAAATAACATTTCCTATTGAGTGTCATTATACTTTCGAGGGGGAGAATATCAAACAATCAATTATAAAACTGATAGACTGAGACATAGGGTGGGGGTATGGTGACATTGTGGCCTGACTTGGGGAAGATAGTGGGTATGATATCTTTGTGAACTTACCAATGATAGAGATAGAGTATGAGTAAATTATGGCATTACCCGTGACATAGAAGAGTTATGATGGAATTATTCCCCGACCGATGACTCAGATTGGGTTATATGGTCTTATGGAATAACCTAATAATTATCTTATATGTTGATACTCAAGGATATATGTGGTGGCCCTGTGAAAAAAAAGTGATCATGATTCTATTATGACTATTATTCTTATATGGAGATAAATCAGTTATGGTTAGGGTTTGAGGTAGCTTGATCTGTACACAACCACTCATTATATGACTGATTGTTGTTTTCTTGCACATTTACTTATTGTTAAGGTATACACCTCTAATTCATGTGAACATATATTAAATACACATTGGCGGTGTACTACTAGGTTTATACTCACCCCTTGCAAGTGTATCTCAATGTGTGTGAAAACATCATGATGATGGATACAGGAAAGGAAAAGGGCCTAACAATAGGTAGTTGAGGAGACGAAGCCTGGTCATCAGAGGAAATACTAGGATAAACATTGGAGTGTTATGGAAGTTTCTTTTTTTTTTCATTGTTTTATTATACTCTGGGTTTACAAAACACTTTGGAAGTACCTGCTCTATTACATTTCATTAAATGATGTACTTATTAGGTCATAGACTATAGTGTTTTTATTATTCACATATATTGGGTAATTTTATTATTATTATTTATCTATTGATATGATTATATAGTTTGAATTTTGATATTGTGGGTATAGTCTCTCTACTACACCATTTGATCCCTCATAGAGAGTCAACAATGTCTTGCTTACATGGATGTGTGCATGAGGTCATGCATGTCTCCATCCCAGACCAGATGAATAGGGTAGGGGTGTTATAATATATGTGATGACACACATGTGTCATAAGGATTGAGTTCCATCCACCCAATTTTCCTCTTTCCATCAACACCCCCTTTCCCCATTGTGACTTATTTATTATTATTTCAAATAATCAGATTATGTATTAAATTCAATTAAAATTTTTTATGGTTTTTTAAATATTTCTATTTTTTTTGAATTTAATTTTTTAATTTTTTTATAAAAATTAATTTAATTTTCAATGGATTTTTCATTCGAAAAGGGTTATAGATATTTTTTGTTGGATGTATAATTTTCAACATTTTTAGTTAAATTAAAAAAATATTTTCAATAGAATTAAATTTTATTACAAAAGAATATTCTTGTTGGAATTCAAATTTCATCACAAAAGATAACCACAACACACCATATATAGGATGATAAATTTCATATAACACTAATTTGAACATGTTTTTAGGAATGAGGTACTGGTGATGAATTTACGTTTCAAATAACATTTTATAATGAAAATGGGCATATTCTTCATCACACATGTTCCTAATTTTTATTTGTGTGGGTGCATATTCAATATATAAATCAATAAGAACAAAATACCATGAAACAAAAATATTTGATTAAAGATAATTGATTTTAATTAATTAAATCTTTTATTTTGTAATTATTAAGATGATCTGGTGTTTAAATATTTGTAACACTACATGTTAAATTTCACTATAATAATTATAGGAATGTACATTTTGAACCCAGAGCTATTTGAATGGTTAAAAATTATAAGTTGTTAGTTCTTAAATTTACATCTATGGATGATTTTGAGTATGGATATTTTCTAACTATTGTTGAATAGTTTTTTGGCACTTTTCCAGCTAATTTATCAAGGTACATACCAAAAAGATAAGTAAAATTCATGATTGATCTTATGTCATGGACCAATATGATTTTACATACATATTATCATATAGGACAAGAATAATTAATGTAATTTAATTTTTAGTTGGATAAACTATAATAAAAAGGGTTTATTTGAGCATGAACATCTCTATGGGTAACACCAGTTCTATTTGTGAATAAGGTTGATGGAAATCCTAGTCTTTGTGTTTATTGTCAAAATATGAATCAAGTTACAATAAAGAATTAGTATCCTATTACACACATTTATGATCTATTTTATCAATTTAGGGGATCCTAGTGGTTCCCTAAAAATAAGTTTCATTCACGATATATCGAATTCTATGATTAGATAGAGGATATTCTCTAGAAAACATTAATAAGAAGATATGGACATTATGAATATGTGGTTATTTCATTTCGTCTATTTAATTCTCTATCTATATTTATGTAATTTGATAATTAGATAATTCAATGTTATATATTTATATATATATTATGTGGTGGTGTTTGATGATGATATAATAGTCTATTCTAGAATAAAAGGGTCTTTAGAAACACTTGATTGTAGTGTTGGGTATCTTGTGGGATCATTGTTTGTATGTCATGTTATCAATGTTTATTTCCTAGATTTAATAAGTGAGTCGCAATGGAAATTTCATTTATGAAAAGTAATTTTTGTGGATTAAAATGATATAGAATCTATTATATCATTGGAACCATTGAAGAATGTATTCAATATAAGTAATTTCATTGAGATATTGGGATACTATAGGTGTATTGAGAAATCAAATGACTATGAAAGTGAGGATGAGCCTGTAAGGGGAGACGCTGCGTTAGGGTTCCCTGTCACGAACCCTCTTCCGCCATGGATCACCTCCAGATCGGCTCTTCAGTATTCCAGATCGACGCTTCGTGATTGCGGTTCTTCTCCCAGGGGCGGTGTCTCTTCGTGGATGCGGATATGGTATTTTCCACCGTTTACTGGCCTGATCTTGATCTCCCCCTTTTCACTGGGTAAGGCTTTTTGGTAGTGCAGTGGATCATGTGGTTGTCGTTCCCACTACTCCTGACTGAAGGTCGACACAACGGTTCTGTTTAGGGCTAGGTGGATTTGCAGTGGGTTGAGGTGGTCTTCGGGAATGAAATTGAAGGCTGCGATGGGTTGCTTCGGTTCAATTACCGCAGTGGTGGGGATGATATGCATCTGGTTCATGTATCTTTGAAGGTATTTTTCTGCGTTATTTTGTTTGGGATGAAATCTATATGTTGTGTCCGTGAGATGGGATTTCTGAATTCTGGATTTGGTTGAGACTCTGGTGTGGGCTGTGTGGTTTGTCCTTCGGTACTTTGTTGCACTGAAGTGATGTTTTTGGATGTATGTTCTCACTTCTTTGGATATGTTGGAAAGGAGGAAAGGTTTTAGTTTCGGTGGTCCGTGGCTTTAAGTGATTTTAAAAACATCTGTCTAAAATAATCTGCTTTAGATGAGGATTAGGGAAATAAGTTCTCTTTGTTTCATGGCTTATCAGAATCATATGTTTGAGAGGGCATGGATTTTTCTATTGGTATTGGGCCCGTGCTTCTTGGCGCAGGACAGCTAGCCGTTCTGCAATGAGACAATGGAGCAGGTTTTAATGTCTTTTGTTGCCGGGAGGAGCTGATCTCTTGTAGGGAGGGTTGTTATTGATCTTGAGTTTTGGTCCATTGGGACCAGCTTTGTTGTTTAAATATTGATGTCATGGGTTTAACCCCTTCTTCCCTTAAAAGGGGGTTTTATCGAAATAAAAAAATTGGAGGCCTTCGGGCCGTTGGATGGTTATGTGTTTTGAGCATGATTTTTTACATTTGTAATCACTGATGATAGTTTTGATGAGGAAATGTTTTTCTTTTAAATGGAATGATGAATATTAGAGATTATTTTATAATAATAATGATATAATTACTAAATCAACTATCCTTATATTTCTAGAGTCTAGATAGGGATGTGTAGTTTATTTTGATGCATTAGGATCTGGGATCGGATGTGTTCTCATAAATGAATATAATGTTGTGTATTATGGTTCATACAAATTATGGTAGCATGAAAAGAACTACTAGACACATGATTTAGAATTAGTTTTTGTGGTCCAAGATATAATGACTTGGTTTCATGACTTATTTTTTGAGAAATTGACAGTGTTTCCATATCATAAGAGTTTGAAACACATTTACTCATAGAGATATTTTGAATTAATGGTCATGTAGATGGATGGAGTATCTGTAGATTTTTTAATAAAATATGATGTATATACTAAGAAAAGGGAACTCTATGGTTAATGTATTGAGCAGAGAATAATTTTCTCAGTAGGATAAAAAGGCATAGAACTAGTGGAAACTAATTTCATTCATAACAGATATGATCAAGATTTCTCAGAACTATGTGATATTGTAATTTTCTTTCCTTTTAGTTTGTTCCTAATTGGTTTAAATATGTTAAAATGTCTTAGAAATCCTCGTATTAATGTGTAACTATACGGTCAAAACTAAATAGCTTGTATCCATTGAGGGATGAAAGCCTCATGGTAAATTAGTGTTGTGATTTAGAGATCAGATGGTCGTACATTGTTATTAATTAGGAACATATTCATAGTGACTACGTCCATTTAACACCTCCAATGGCCTGAAGGCCTTCATTTTTTATTTATTTTGATAATCCACATTTCAAGGGGTGAGGTGGAACCCTTACAAGGCCCTTTGGCGTAAGTATTACGTGGATCGTAGGCCTTAGAGGAATTCATTTTTCCCATAGGCTTTAAACATTACATACAACCTGGACTAACTACTTGGAACTGCTCCTCCCCAACATATTTATCATGAAATCTACTCTCCACCTTCATATGGCGGTTCGGTTAGGCATTCTAGTGCATGCACAGGCTTGTCCCGATGGTAGGTGTCATACTCTATCATTATTGTAATACATTTAGCTTCTACTATAGTGAAAGATCCTTACTCAACCTTCTTGTAGAGCTTGTTCCTCATAGGACATCTAGTTTGTATCTGCACTTATGGTGGCCTGAAGGCCTAGAGGTGGCCCAAAGGCCTTACTGACTCAAAGGCCTTGGTAGCCCGAATGCCTTAAAGGACTCAGGGACCAAGTCGTTGGCCCGAAGGCCCAAACAAGGGCATATTTCTGGATGCTACAGTGCCAAACAGTACCTGCTACAGTTCCCACTATAGTACTGCACAATTTCGCTACAGTGCTTGTTACAATGATGCTACAGTACTGCTACAATACTACTATAGTGCCCCCGGAAATAATTTCTCTTCCTTTATTAGATCCCAGGTCTCCCAGATAGACTTACAGAATCCTTACCATCCGGGCTAAGGCTCATGTGCAATGCCTACCTCCATTTTAGATTGTATATTCATCCAAGAATATAGAAGTTTTATAGAGAATGAAAATCACAATTTTTTAGGTTTGAATGAAAAGAGGGTTAATAGAGAATGTTTTGAAATACCTCGCCTATTAGCAGGTCAACATAGAGAATTAAAAACTATGTTGTTGTCTTTATCTATTATCATGTAGAAATGGGATAAAATTCAAATGGATTTTATAATTGGTATACCAAGTATGGTTAGGAAAGACTATTCTATATGAATGAAAGTGGATCGACTCATAATGTTTGATCACTTTATATTGATTCATGAAACTAATATGGTTGAATAATTGTAAGAAATCTACATTCAGAAATTTATAATGATAAAAGATATTCCATTATTGATTATATCTAAAAGAGACCCGTGGTTTAAAAATTTTTTTGTAATTTTTTATAGCAATACCATTGAATATAGGTGAATATGATTAAGGGTTATCACCATCAAATAGAAGGACATTCAAAATGGATGATCTAAAAATTGGAGGAAATTATTTGATCTTGTTATATGTACATGGATGGACTATGGGAGGATCATACAACATTACTGGAGATCTCATACAACAAAATTTACTTGGGATTGATACATATGGTTTCTTTAGAAGCATTGTATAGGATTTTTTATCATTTTCTACTTTCCTAGGTTTAAATAGGTGCTAATTTACTAATTGTATGAATACATTTTCCTGATATAGGACATAAGATTTAGTTGATCAGAGAGAGGATGGAGATGGATCATGGTTTCAACAACCATTTTCACTTGAAGAGACTTATCACGTGTTCTTTATATTCTCTTAAATTCATAAGGATAAAAATTTTGGTAATTTATTCAAGTTATATCAAAAATAAATTTTCCTTTTTGAAATACATGAATGAGATGGTGATGTGGTATATTGGATGGCTATACATACACGGATTGGTATGGTCTACAATGTATTTAATGTATCTCAGATGAAGAATTACTAACCTAATCTGAACTATGTGATTCAAATGGATAACATTGACCATGAGTCAGATTTTAGGTTATTTCATGTTCCGGTGTGGATTTTCGATTGGAGAGATAATATATTGTGTTTTAAATGCATGAGTTTAGAGTGTATCTTATGGAAACATGGTCAGATTCAAGAAGAAACATGGGAGGGTGATAAAGAATTGGTGGAGTAATGGCCTGAACTCTTCCAGGACAACAATAATTTTCTTCTTTCCAAGGATGGAAATGAAAATCGTTGAAAGAGTGTAGTACCACCAGTTTTAGGTACATCACCGTTTATTTTTTAATTTTGAGTCTATATGATTTTAGTGTTGTGTTTAGTTACATTATTTGGGGTTTTGTCATGTTTTGGAGGCTTTTATAGAGGTTCAAAATTTCTGAACAGTTAGTACAAACTGTGCACCATCTCCAAGGAACCATATAGTGGAAGATATTGGGAACTGTGCTGGAGTATGGTTAGTACATAGTTTAGAAAAACATTGAAAATGACTAGGAGAAATTGAGCATCATTAAATAGAGGGGAAATTATGGTGACACATGGGTTTTCAAACCATTAAACGCACTAGAGTGAGGCACAAACTTAAGATAGTTTCCCCACACGTGTGGGTGGAACACAGTTTACCAAACCATTTAGCCTAACATAGAGGTATATAGTTGACCTTTATCAAATTTTGGTTCTATTATTAATTAATCATTTTTTCTTTTTTCCCATAATCCTCCCATAACTTCAATTACTTTTTCTCTATAGGCTTGAGAGATGGCCCCTGCGACCTGGGAGTGATCCTTAGGCAAATAAAAGTGTGTTAGACTCCCCGATTCTTCAGTAAGTATCCGTTATTACTTATTTTTATTATATAAAATGTTTTTATCTATCTCAAAACCATATATGTAGTCTTCTAGAGATATATATTTGTGTTATGAATGGATTTATTAATAAATCATATTGAGTCTAGTGAAGGGAATATTGGTTGTGATGGAATATTGATGTTCCATGGTGCCATTATTTGTTATTTACAGTTGTTGAGAGGTTAGTGGATTCTCTATTAAATTCAATTTATTTGTAACTTGAATGCTTAGTTTTAATGAAATGTTTTTATTGAAATTTTGGTGAAATACTTGTGAGATTCTGGGTGGGAATCTTAATCTAGAATTGGATTTGAAAAATTGTATTAACATTGGTTAGATTTTAGAAAACCCATTTTGTTATAATTTGAAAATATTGATTTTAAAATTATGGTTTTTTATTCATGTAAATAGTTTTTTTAAATTATTTAAGGAAGGGAAATTTTGAGGAATAGATTACTTTTATTTTTTCATATATTGTTGGTGTGAGTTCGTTTTCATTAGACATGACCTTGTAGATGGGGTGTGTGCTATTGGGGAACCTATTGTTCGTCACGTTGTGATGGATTGGTGGATTGAATAAATTACACTTGTGAGTATTGAAATGTAACATGAGAATTAAAAGTGTGTGGGGGGACATGGTTATGGTTATTCTAGATGATTTAATAATGGTTTATTCTTTCAAATGTTTTCCTTGTAAATTTATTATCGATATGAAGTAAATTATTAGAAATTATTTTAAACTATTTTATAAACTTCATTTTAATATGTTTTATCATAGTAGAATGCATTAGTAAGTCATTAGAGAAATAATAATGATGTTAGAATCACCCCTTACTTGGGAACTTTTGTGTGTTAGCAGATGTCACCTATCGAGGCATAGGTAAAGGTAAGGTATCTCAGTTCTTTAGTGAGAATTCTTGATTCCATGACCATCGAATTTGGATCTGGATCATGGAACATGTTTGCTGTTTCTATTTGATGACACTTTTTAGTTTTTAGTTATTTTTGGGAACTCTTCCTTTGTGCTTTTTGGTTTCTTCTTGTACAATAATATTGATAAATGTTTTTAATTATTTTTTGAGTTTTATTTTATACTAATGCATTATATAGCGGTTTGGTTAGTTATAGTTTATGTAGTTTATATATTTTATCTTAAAAATGGATAATAATTACTCAAAATTTCATGAGGCCCTTGGCATTTATTTCCATACATTGGTGTCTTGGGGATGTCTCCTATGTCATAGTGACTCCCAAAAACCCTTCAATCTATTGAGGTAGGGCATGACATTACATCATCATCTACATGCATTCTATTTTTTGGGAAAACCAATTTTAGAGTTCCAAAATTTCCACTCAAATTTATCTCCCATAAACTCCCTTAATATCTCTCATATTGTTTATTTTAACATTCAATTCAATATTTTTATTCAATACACCCTTTTTATTTATCTAACATGAATATTCATCAATATAAATACCTAGCTCTTCACCCTAAAATATTTCAATTCCAACTCCTATAAATGAAATATACCATCTTGTAAATTATTATTTTATAAAAATTATCCATGAAAATATGAACTATTGAAATAAAATAAATTTTATTTAATTCAATTGTCACCCAACATCTATAGGAAAACCAACCATCTCTAAAAATTCACAAATCCCATACAAAGGGTAAATGTTGCATCCTAATTCCAATGTTTTACTCAATATATCTTTCCAAGAACCCTTAATATTATCATCTTGATATTCATAACTTAAAATATTATAAATTTCCCAAACTTACAAAATTTAAAATTTCAAGTCTCAATATTAAGAAAGAATAAATATTATGTTTTGGATGACCTAGAATTAATAATTTCATGTGTAGATTTTTTTAATTCCTGAATATTAATGGATGTAAAATTTATATAATTATGAAAATAGTCCAATAATAATATTTAAAACCATAAGAACCAAATTTAAAAAAACCATATGTGGAAATACATAAATGAACATTACAATTGTATAACAAAAAATATTAATACTTTTGATCAAATTGTTACTCTGAGTCACCAAAACATAGGTGATTTAATATACCATTTCATTAAATATTGAATTTATTTTATGTCATTAATGTTTTTGTGTTAATAGACATACATTTAAAATAATATATTGTTATAATTATAAAATAAATAATTTCATAACTTGGTTGTGCCTATTTTTTTAACATTATATTTTGTTTCTTGAATGTTAAGATATTAGAAAAATTAACTAAAGCTTCATAATCACCATAATAAAAGACATAATTATTTAAAAAGTCATGAATATTTTGAAAACCGATACACAAATTTTTTTACATAATTCTCTTAATTTCATAAATAAAATTTAATAATGATTTTTTGTCCAACATCAATGATTAAAATTAGGTGAGTACTCAATTGAATCAATAAATGGATATTCCAGAATCTTATTTAATGACCTTAAATTTTTCAATAAATTATAATTTACTATTATACCATCCAAGGTACAATGTTTAATCAACTAATTTAAAGATATATTAAAATTTAAGAAACTGAGAATGATAATTTCTATCATTATTATTTGTTTTTTGAAATGAATGTTCAATAAACTTATATACTAAAATTCGAATTTGTGGTAGATCACCAATAAAAAACTATAAATAACCTCTTATTTGATTGTCACTATGTTTATCCCATAAAAAATTATTTTTTTAAAGACCCATAAATTTCAAGGAATTTTTTTTATTAAATTGTTTGGTATTTTACAAGTATTCATTTTTTGACGGCAACTGAATCTGAGGCCCGGTGTGCCCGAAATCAATTTCCGAAGTTTAGCTCAGGTACGTTCAGTGAAGGAACGAGCGGGTTTTTCTATCTTTTGAACCGGTGCTCAGATTTGAAATCCAAGGGCACAGATGGAACCGCAGCACCGATAATTGCTTCAGAGGACTTTTACCGTAGAAGCTTTTGTATGGGAGAAGGAGTTTAATTTTTTGGTTTAAATAAGAATTGAATAAAAATTGAAGAAAAATTTTTATTCGTTATTAAAAGTGGTTATATCCTAGGTGTGGGAGGTGGGGTGGCACCCAATAGTTACTAACTACCCTTGAGAGGATAAAGGTGGGGTGGGGCCCACAAGAGCCTCAACTCTTCACTTTCCCTATCTCCCTAACTCCCCCCTTTATTTGAGTAACTCCCCTCTCACCCTCTTTAATAATGCCAACTTAGATTAATTTAATTAATTGAACCTCTTCAATTAATTGGATTATTTTTTGAATTTTAAGTTTTGGGAAATGCATGGAAATTTAAAATAAAATAACGGAAAGCTTATTTTATTTTGGTGTTATCTTGTTGTGTTGGGAATTGGGGAGAGAGCTTTAGCTTTTTTGTAAGAACTTCATCCTTCGGCAAGGAACGAAACCCTTCGACGAAAAACGTCATCACCACAAGGAGAGACGACATTCCATTACTTCTTCTCTCTACAGCTAGTGTGAGATGCCGTCCCCTCCTTGGATACATGCCAACGCCGTCCTCGAAACCTCACCCCGTAACACTATCTTCCGTGTCACCGGTAAACAACATCATTTATCGAGGTAGGGGTTATCTTCGTTCAAGTATAAGTTAATGTCCTTCATTGATAAATTTTGCCACCAGTTATCGTCATAATGGGAGGAGATCAGACCACACAAACACGGACGATCCTCCTCCCATTTTCTTGTTGATCTTCATTGACCATTGCAGCGAAGGCAGCGCGGTGCCGTTGCACCGCGCGAGAACGAAGAGGAACACAGCCAGAGTGGGCCACAATGGTGGTGCGCGGCGCCGTCGTGCCGCGTCGGTGAGGCCGAAGGTGGCCGCGGATAAGAGTGGGACACGGTGGAGGGGAGGGGAGCTGTCGTGACACACCATAACTTCAAGGGGGATACGGCTGGGGCAGGCCAGGATGGAGGGGCGCACCGTCGTCGCGCCATGCCGGCCAGACTAAAGTCACGACCTAAGGTGGCGGCGATCTTCAGCAGGGATGGTCGGGCTCGGCCGGCTGACTACATTCCAAGAGGCTGGAATCTTGCAGTTCCCTCAGCGACTCAACCAGCCGGCCATTATGGCCGGCCGTTTCCGAAGAAACAGGGGCGTGTAACCCCCCAGACCTTCCTAGGGCGAACCCGACAAGGGGGACGCCATTTCCGAAACAAAGGGGGTCGCACCCCCTTTTCACCCCGCTCGGCCGCAAGCCGAGCCGCGACCGGCTTCCGAGCCAGGTAAGGCCGCGCCCAATCGGGCCGGACCTGGATTCGGGTCGGGTCGACCTGGTTCGGGCTGACCCAGGGGGTATTGGGCCGGGTCGTATCGGGCCCAAACCCCCTATTTTTGGACAGGTTCAGTCAAATGCACATATCTTGGGCTACATACCTTTGATCGATGCACCGTCAGTTGAGTTGGGATACTTGGATCGAGACGGTCGTTTTGGTATATTAAACTCGAGGTTTTGGTAAATTTTGGGTATGTCTTGGTTGGTTTGAACCTGAAACCTACCGGGCCTTTAGAGCGGAAAGACTTATAAATTAATAACCGGATGCCCGAATGATGTGCCGTCAATTACATTGAATTCCTATTAGTGAGATGGTTATTTTGGATTACTATAAGTTAGTTTTTGGATCCTTTGGATATCATCCTGGTTAGAAATGAGTGTATTTCTAACCGGTCCCCTAGGACGGAAAAGCAAATATCTCTCAGACCGGGCATCCGTTTGACGCGACGTCTGTTGCGTTGAGTTCCTTTTTATGAGATAGAACTTTGGGATACATCAACGCTAGACTTCGTGACAGTTGATGTATCGACCCCCTGGGCTCGTGGAGCGGACCCTCCTAGAATCGACCGTGCTGTGTGCGGGAACCCTAGAGCTGGTTGCGACTGCGGCGCTGATGGCAACTATACTTAGATCCTACATGGCTTCGGCAGAGAGTACAACTGTACTTGGATCCTACGTGGGTTCGGGAGCGATAACGACTGTACTTGGTTTCTACGTGGGTTCAGCAGCGATGGTTACTTTACTTGGATCCTATGTGGGTTCGGTAGTGACGACTTCTGTACTTGGATCCTACGTGGGTTTGGCAGAGGAGATGATTCATAGGCTACATCTAATCATCTCCACCCCTCTTCATGAGTAGTATACCTATGTGTGCTGAGTCTTGACTTCCAATAATTATATATGATGTGATTTTCATGATTTTTTATATGGATTGGGTTGTGTTTTCCTACGTGGATTGGGTTATGCTTCCCTGTGTGGACTGGGTTGTACATGGGCTCGTGAGTTAGTGCAGAACTGGAATTGATGACTTAGGTATATGTATGGGCATATACCTAAGTAGAGTTGGTTGATACTTGTGTTTGTATCTTTCTATTGTGGTATATCCTTTTTGGATTCTGGGAGGCCTTCGGGGGTCTCGGGGTCCCTACTGAGTATCGTATACACACCCTTGCATGGGCTATGCCCGCACTACGTTGTGTTGGTTACAGATGACGGACAACGCTAATCGTGGTTGAAGCTTGTGGAATAGGACGGTGCCTGGAGGTGGACCACTTGGCGGGACGTACTCCGAGCGAACGACTGGACCCAAGGAGCCGACAAGACTATCTGTACTCACCCTTCATGTGGGAATTTTTGTGGATGACTTGGTGGTTGCTGCTTATTTTTCAGCTGTTGTACTTTATTTTCTCATTTGTATTGTACTTTCAGTTGGATTTGTATACTGGCCCATTTACTTTCCAGCACTTACTTTTGTACTCAGTGTACTTAGTGTTTACTTCAGCTTTCGTACTCTATGGTGTTTGTTTTATTATATAAAGGTAATGCCTTCCCTTTTATCAGGATTTATGCCTTTGGTTGTAGTCGCCAGCTCCTGGACTATGGAAGGTGGGCTTGGGTTAGTCACGACACGGGCCCCGAGAATGGGTCTTGAAAAATTGGTATCAATGGAGTCAGTTCTACCGCAGAACTCAGGATTCTGATAATTTTTTCTATGAGAAGAAATAGTGTTAAGGATATTAAGTGTGGTTATCAGTCTAGGGAGTCCAGTGTTGGTGCGGCGGCCAGCGTATCCATACACAAGGACCCTGACTTCTGATTTCCGACTCAATGCATGAAAACATTGATTTCATGTGTGTTTCAAAAGTTTTCTTTGTGATTACATTGTGTAAAATCACCAGGTATACTGCATTAACCATGGATGTAGAGACCCGAAACTTGACATACATTAACATTACATTACATTAGAGGAATACTTAGTACATAACAAAAAACACACACACAAGGATCGTAATAGTTTAGTGTCTTTGGAAACTCGGAACGTAATCTTCTAATCGTGGTGAAAGATCTTCAATATCTCCCATAAAGATCTTCCCTTTTTTTACCTAGAACATTTCTTTATATCCTGGGGAAAAGAAAACATAAAAGGGTGAGCTCAAATGCTCAGTAATGGTAAACAAAAGAAATATCAATCACATCATATACATAAGCACATAACTTTTGGAAATCTTAACCTGCAAAAGAGATCATAATTTCATAACATGGGGTAAATCATGGCAGTGAAATGTAATCACAATAATCATAACTTAAAACATGAAACTTTTTGGCATTCACACATAATCATAGAGAATCATTTCTTGTTAGTCAGGACTTATTTCCAAGACTATCTTAGTGGACAAAGTCCCTTTCTGAATCGAGTAACCCTCGTTTCAGTCCTGTTTCACTGAACCGGTATAACCTACCGTTCCAGCCCTGTCTATCTCATGAGATATAAAATCTTTACCCAATGCATTGGAGGGAGATATAGGTCCCACCCATATTATAATGAATCCTTTCTTATGTGTGCCACATAATCATAAATCATACATCATCGCATAACCCATGTAATAAAAATGGGATTCTTAAACAACATGACATCATAAAACAATTCATATAAGATAAAGGAATTCATAAAAATGTTTCCATCACAACATAATCAAATCCATGTAATAATAGGGATAAAAACAGAACCCTTTTATTATCTTAGATGGAAAATAATTTTGATAAAATACTTGAACTTCATTCTTGAGGAAAATATCCTTTCTACTTCAAAAACACTTTTCCTTTCTTAACATGTCAAACAATTTTAAACTAAAATAAGTTGATTAAAAATAAACTTGAATAATTGTAAAGGAAGCTTCTTTGAAATAATTTTTTAGAAATCCAATCATGCCGTATAAGTTAAAAAAAACATTCTTCGTACTTTTGTCGGAAAAGTCAAAAAGCACCTCGTATGAAAAACGTCAAAAGATTCCTTTCATATTTTTACTAAAAACTCACCGAAGGGTAAAATTGGATTTAAAAAATTGTAGTTGGATGGAAATAATATTACATATTGAGGAAACATGGATGAGGATGATAAAATACAACCCAGTAATTACCAAAGTAAAAACAATCTCAGATAAAAGTGAGATTGTGATATTTCCCTTACCTTAGGTCCGATTTGCTTCGTATGTGTCCGAACCTCCTGTATAATGATTTAAATAATGTCATTGACTTATTAAAGAATCATATTCATTGTTATGATATCATATATGGTTCACTTATGACATTATATTACCCGTTCTTTTGTAAATTCCATGTTAAAGAAGCGTTTTGGGTAAAATCGTTTCATTTATCGTAGGTGTTTTGATTTGTTGTTCTTGACATTATTATTACTTATATCATGATTTAATTACTTCCAGAATATAAAATATGATTTATATATCATATATATTCAGTATATATATATATAATAGATATATAAATGAAATGAAAAACACCGTTCATGGAGACGGTAGTCCGTACGTACGCATGAACGCTGTTTTCCTTTCCTTATTGTCTTGAATGGAAGCAAGTAGATGACATACACATATATATATATACATAAATACAGTAGCTTTATAATGTCATATATTTCATTATTATTTATTATATATACTTTATAATCATTCTTAAATGGTTAACATGGAGAATGAATCTCATCGCGTCGTGGAGACGGTATTCCGTACGTACGCATGCGCGGTGATTTCTTTTTCCGTAGGATGGATAGATGGTGAAATAGGGTTGTTTCATACTTATAATAACATATCTGTATATGAGTGATACTGATGTAATTACTTCACAATGAAACAACCTAAGAAGAAGAAGTGGAAGAAGAAATAAAGATGAAAGAATTGGTAACGTTAATTACCTCTTCTTTGAAGCGCCTCTTTGAGACCTCCTCTTAGGGCACTAAAATTGGTCTTTGAGGAAGACCAGAACCTCTAGGATGTTTCTAGGGAAGTGGAGAAGAGATTTTGTCAGGGGTTGGCGGAGCTTGAGTGCTGAAATTGGTGTGAGGAGAGGGGGAGGAGGTGTCCTTTTATAAGGGAGGAGAGGGGCACCTTAAAAATACCTCAAAATATTATTTTATATTAATGTCAAAATCGGTTTATAATGGTTCCAAAGGGTCTTATTTCGAAGATAAAGTGGGGATGGGTCGAAATCCTATCAACCAATAGGATTTAGACAAGTTTAGGGTATTATTTTAACCTTATCAATTAGATTTAACTCTAAGTTAAATAATTTAACTTTTACCGTGTCTTTTTGTTTTCATTCACTATATGGTTAATACACTTACTATAACATGCCAAACGAACCCCAAATTGTTTATTATTAATATATATATCCTTATCTAAGTAATTTGGCCGAACCTTATATTTTTAGGAATAAAATAACAATTAATAATATAATATTTGATTTAAAAACTATTTTGTGTCAATTTTGACACTATTTGAAATATGATTTTATTGAAAGTCATAACAGAATTATATGTTCGAACCAAGTTGATTAAATAAACACTAATATATCATAGTAACCTATAAAATTAGTGGAATTCATAAAAAGTCTCAAATTACATTTATTTTGGTATTTATAATATCAATTATGTCAATATTTCATTAATAAGATAATTACCAAATCATCTTTGTGTCATAAATAAATTAAATTATTTGATGTCTAAAAATTACAAATAAAATACCATCATGTAGTAAATCTTCTTATATTTCTAATTAATATTTATAATCGAATTTATCTTATGTAAAACCCTATATTAAAAATGTTTTTGTAAATAAACTTTGATTTTGACTCTTTTAACTCTTCTTTGAATTAAATAATAATAAATGTCCTAATCTAATCCAAGTGGGCCAAAATGGTCATATTTTTTTCCTAAGCTTGTTTTTGGTCGAATTACACTTGTCCAATAGAATTAGGACATGTGTTAGGGTAATAATAATATCATTTTTACCCTTAATTACCCTATTTACTTTTAACCGTGGTAAATAAAAGTAAAAAGTTACTATTCACCAAAAATTATTTTCATCTCATTGAACCACATTTTACTTACTGACATCAACCGTGTCTCTCGGATTTTTGAAATTCCATTCACAGAAGCGGTAAAATTAAGATTTATGAAGAAATTAATTTTTTTAACTACCACTTAGTAGTTTCACTATTCATCAAAAATTGATGTTTTTCAGAACAATGCCAAAATTTCATCCTAAGCTATATTTCATATTCCAAATTCAAAAATGAAGTCTATTTTACCAAATTCATATCATATAAGTTTCATTAATTAATTTTATAATTAAATCCCGCTGTTAAAACAAAGAGCGTGTTTTTAAGAAACAATATCTATCAAAAGATTGACACTTGTTTATGTCTGGTTTAAATGTGAAATTACATCCAATGACCAACATTGTATTAAATTGTAAAAATATATTCTAAATATACTTTAAAACCACTCAAATTAATAATTTATCACTATTAATTATTTCGATTGAAAATTTTGTTTTTAACTAAAATTTAGTAATTTTCACTATTCATCAGAATATGAAAGTTATCCGAAAAGTACCAAAATTTCACCTTAGGCTAAATTCGATACTCCGAATACAAAAATGAAGTCTATTTTGAGAGGTAAAATTTCTAAAATTTTAAAAGGTGGTTATTACTATTCATAACGGCTAGTTATAATAATATTTTAATAGCATATCGTTGTTTAGTGAAACTCGGTATTGCGTACTATACACGCTATCGAGGAAGGTCGCGATTGCGTGTAATGCAAGGCAAGTCAAGGATGTGTGTTGTGCAAGCTCCTTTTGGTGTAGCGTACAACACAAGACATTAATAAAATTAAAAATAATATTTTTCATAAAATCTCGGGCTGTTACATTCTACCCCCCTTAAAATGAATTTCGCCCTCGAAATTCGTTGGGGTTATAAATGGTTTACTATTCGAAAGTTTCTTTAATAGAAACCCACATCGTAAAAAAAGTATACCAAAACTTGGATTTAAAAACTAATGTATGAAATGTAACGATTACCCAAATAAACTAATCACTGGGTTTCCACATAGGTGAAAATATGGATATGGAAGAGAAATCTAACCATCATGTTCTGTTGGAGAGTGGTAGAGAACATGGCTATGTAAAATCCAGTAATCACAATTTCATAGATTTGTGATGATATAAGGTACCATCTGATTCATCAGGTATAAGATCACTAGGACAACATTTTTGGTTTTCAAGATCATTTCCCTAAAGTTGAAAATTTCCATTAGAATAAATACTTACTTTATTTTGGTACAATCTCACTGTTGTTCGTGCCTTGAACAATTTCCACTTCATCTCTTAAATAATTGAAGTTGAATTTGTTATTCGTGAAGTGTTAGCAGATCATGTGATAGAATGACGGGTCATTCCATCTGTCTCAAACAAAAGGTTAGCAAAAATTATATACATAAGTCGATCTATACTGAGATTAATCATATATGGTTCCTAAAATGGACTTATACTTAATATATCATACTTCTTAATATAATAAAACTAGTTTCTACTAAACAGGGACTTCCTGTAGGCCAGTGGTAGGCGATAAAGGCCAGTCGCACTTCGGTTGTGGGTTCGATTCCCACAGCTTTGTCCGACGCGATGGGCTATCGCCCGTCCTGCAAGTTGTCCTTTTTCTAAAACTATATTACTATAACATCCCATAAATAATATCGAAAAAAACTTTTATCCTTAAACAATACTAACTTATGTCCAACATAATCCATTCCAATCTTTAGGCTTATCCATAATACTGCAGTCCACTCTCATAACATAATGAAAACAATTACCAGAGATTTAACACCATCGTCGATCCCCATATATCATAAGATATGTTTTGTTGGTCACATTCCAAACATTAAAAGTCCTTAATCGTGCATTCTCTTGAATACCTTAGTGAAAACATGAATGCAGTTTAAAGTTAACACTTTCCACATACCAAAATCCTCAAAATTCTATATACTCAAACCATGATATCACTTAGTCCTTATATCAATCATGAGCTCATGAATACTGTTAAACATTTTATTTTCTCGCATATCATCTTATTTCCAAAAATATCTCAATCACTTTGAATACCACATTAGACCAATACATAAATATTCCAATACTCCATGATACAACATTATTTTGGAATCCCATTACATAAACACTTAATCATTCCTCCACATCGCTGTCATATTCAACATCGCCAATAGTGATCGCATGTGACTTCCCTTTGTCCATTGCCTTAAGTGGTTGCTCATGTTGATCATCACTAACCCTTGGATTAGGGCATTTATTAGCATAATTCCCCATTTCTGTGCACTTGAAGCATTGAAGTGTTGGTGGTGCGTTCTCTGCAGTGTTTGCTTTATTCACATCATTAGAAACCCTTTTTCCATTACTTCGACACTCATCTGCTCGATGACCTTCTTTTCCACACTTAAAACATTTTCTAGTCCCTTTAAGACAATCTCCACCATTCTTATTTCCACACTTTTTGATTAAGGAATCATTGATCTTCTTTTCACCATTATTATGAGATTTCTCCTTGAACTCCATCTTTCGTTTCTTGTCAAAACCATGAGATGGATATGTAACACCAACTTCTATTTCTACCTTGATAGCACAACGCACAATCTCTTCATAGCTACTGAAGTCTCTTATAGCTAATGCCCTTCGAAGACTTGGTTTTAAGCCATTGAAAAATCGATCGACTTTACTTTCAGGTTGGATGATAATGCCAGATGCATACCTTGCAAGTCTTGTAAAATTCGCTTCGTATATACCAACAGATTCATCATCCTTTTGCTTTAGTTCAAGAAACTACTTCTCCATCTTTGTTCGAAGAATACGAGGGAAGTACTTACTGAAAAACAAGTTCTTGAACTCGTCCCATTCCATGGACTCAATTTAATCTCTTGAACTCGTATTCTTGATAAGATTCCACCATTTATCAGCTTCACCATCCAAACGATATACTGCTAAGATGACTTTATCATGTTCAGAACCTTGAAGAACTGAAAATATCTTTTCAGTGGTACTGATCCATTGTTCAGCAACAAGTGGATCAGATGTCCCACTGAAAGAAGGTGGATGTTGCCTCATGAAGGACTCAATAGAATATTGTTCCTTTCTCTTCTCATTTGGAAGTCCATAATGATTCATAGCTTGTGTAAGGATAGCAATAAGATTTTGAACTCCATCTCCCATAACATTTGTTTGTTCAGGAGGACAATCATTGCATTGTACATTGCATTGATCAACACGGTTCCTTCAGGTTCCAGCCATCGTCTAAAACCCAAAAAGAATAGTGTGAGAGGCAAAAATCATGCTAGGGAATTCAACATAATAAAGGGGGAGTAACTTCAATATATAAAATCTTAGGTTTAATTCTATGATCGTTATCGTAATTCTAGTACTATAACCTATACGTATACTTAACCTTAGGGACATCCCTAGACATACCTTATAAATATCTCTAGGGATCTCACTAAAGTTCTCGCATCCTAGTTTCCAAAGGTTGACTAAACCTTTCCTCTGATACCAACTGTAGAGACCTGAAAATTGAAATACATTAACATTACATTACATTAGCGGAATACTTAGTACATAACAAAAAACACACACACAAGGATCGTAATAGTTTAGAGTCTTTGGAAACTCAGAACGTAATCTTATAATCGTGGTGAAAGATCTTCAATATCTACCATAAAGATCTTCCCTTTTTTTTACATAGAACATTTCTTTATATCCTGGGGAAATGAAAACATAAAAGGGTGAGCTCAAATGCTCAGTAATGGTAAACAAAAGAAATATCAATCACATCATATACATAAGCACATAACTTTTGGAAATCTTAACCTGCAAAAGAGATCATAATTTCATAACATGGGGTAAATCATGGCAGTGAAATGTAATCACAATAATCATAACTTAAAACATGAAACTTTGTGGCATTCACACATAATCATAGATAATCATTTCTTGTTTGTCAAGACTCATTTCCAAGACTATCTTAGTGGACAAAGTCCCTTTCTGAATCGAGTAACCCTCGTTTCAGTCCTGTTTCACTGAACTGGTATAACCTACCGTTCCAGCCCTGTCTATCTCATGAGATATAAAATCTTTTCCCAATGCATTGGAGGGAGATATAGGTCCCACCCCTCTTATAATGAATCCTTTCTTATGTGTGCCACATAATCATAAATCATACATCATCGCATAACCCATGTAATAAAAATGGGATTCTTAAACAACATGACATCATAAAACAATTCATATAAGATAAAGGAATTCATAAAAATGTTTCCATCACAACATAATCAAATCCATGTAATAATAGGGATAAAAACAGAACCCTTTTATTATATTAGATGGAAAATTATTTTGATAAAATACTTGAACTTCATTCTTGAGGAAAATATCCTTTCTACTTCAAAAACACTTTTCCTTTCTTAACATGTCAAACAATTTTAAACTAAAATAAGTTGATTAAAAATAAACTTGAATAATTGTAAAGGAAGCTTCTTTGAAATAATTTTTTAGAAATACATTCATGCCGTATAAGTTAAAAAAAACATTCTTCGTACTTTTGTCGGAAAAGTCAAAAAGCACCTTGTATGAAAAACGTCAAAAGATTCCTTTCATATTTTTACTAAAAACTCACCAAAGGGTAAAATTGGATTTAAAAAATTGTAGTTGGATGGAAATAATATTACATATTGAGGAAACACGGATGTGGATGATAAAATACACCCCAGTAATTACCAAAGTAAAAACAATCTCAGATAAAAGTGAGATTGTGATATTTCCCTTACCTTAGGTCCGATTTGCTTCGTATGTGTCCGAACCTCCTGTATAATGATTTAAATAATGTCATTGACTTATTAAAGAATCATATTCATTGTTATGATATCATATATGGTTCACTTATGACATTATATTACCCGTTCTTTTGTAAATTCCATGTTAAAGATGCGTTTTGGGTAAAATCGTTTCATTTATCGTAGGTGTTTTGATTTGTTGTTCTTGACATTATTATTACTTATATCATGATTTACTTACTTCCAGAATATAAAATATGATTTATATATAATATATATTCAGTATATATATATATATAATAGATATATAAATGAAATGAAAAACACCGTTCATGGAGACGGTAGTCTGTACGTACGCATGAACGCTGTTTTCCTTTCCTTATTGTCTTGAATGGAAGTAAGTAGATGACATACACATATATATATATACATAAATACAGTAGCTTTATAATGTCATATATTTCATTATTATTTCTTATATATACTTTATAATCATTCTTAAATGGTTAACATGGAGAATGAATCTCATCGCGTCGTGGAGACGGTATTCCGTACGTACGCATGCGCGGTGATTTCTTTTTCCGTAGGATGGATAGATGGTGAAATAGGGTTGTTTCATACTTATAATAACATATCAGTATATGAGTGATACTGATGTAATTACTTAATAATGAAACAACCTAAAAAGAAGAAGTGGAAGAAGAAATAAAGATGAAAGAATTGGTAACGTTAATTACCTCTTCTTTGGAGCGCCTCTTTGAGACCTCTTCTTAGGGCACTAAAATTGGTCTTTGAGGAAGACCAGAACCTCTAGGATGTTTCTAGGGAAGTGGAGAAGAGATTTTGGCAGGGGTTGGCGGAGCTTGAGTGCTCAAATTGGTGTGAGGAGAGGGGGAGGAGGTGTCCTTTTATAAGGGAGGAGAGGGGCACCTTAGGAATACCTCAAAATATTATTTTATATTAATGTCAAAATCGGTTTATAATGGTTCCAAAGGGTCTTATTTCGAAGCTAAAGTGGGGATGGGTCGAAATCCTATCAACCAATAGGATTTGGACAAGTTTAGGGTATTATTTTAACCTTATCAATTAGATTTAACTCTAAGTTAAATAATTTAACTTTTACCGTGTCTTTTTGTTTTCATTCACTATATGGTTAATACATTTACTATAACATGCCAAACGAACCCCAAATTGTTTATTATTAATATATATATCCTTATCTAAGTCATTTGGCCGAACCTTATATTTTTAGGAATAAAATAACAATTAATAATATAATATTTGATTTAAAAACTATTTTGTGTCAATTTTGACACTATTTGATATATGATTTTTGTGAAAGTCATAACAGAATTATATGTTTGAAAGAAGTTGATTAAATCAACACTAATATATCATAGTAACCTATAAAATTAGTCTAATTCATAAAAAGTCCCAAATTACATTTATTTTGGTATTTATAATATCAATTATGTAAATATTTCATTAATAAGATAATTACCGCATCATCTTTGTGTCATAAATAAATTAAATTATTTGATGTCTAAAAATTACAAATAAAATACCATCATGTAGGAAATATTTTTAGCTTTCTAATGAATATTTACAATCGAATTTATCTTATGTAAAACCCTATATTAAAAATGTTTTAGTAAATAAACTTTGATTTTGACTCTTTTAACTTTTCTTTGAATTAAATAATAATAAATGTCCTAATCTAATCCAAGTGGGCCTAAATTGTCATATTTTATTCCTAAGATTGTTTTTGGTCGAATTAAACTTGTCCAATAGAATTAGGACATGTGTTAGGGTAATAATAATATTATTTTTACCCTTAATTACCCTATTTACTTTTAACCGTGGTAAATAAAAGTTAAAAGTTACTATTCACAAAAAATTATTTTCATCTCATTGAACCACATTTTACTTACTGACATCAACCGTGTCTCTCGGATTTTTGAAATTCCATTCACAGAAGTGGTAAAATTAAGATTTATGAAGAAATTAATTTTTTTAACTACCACTTAGTAGTTTCACTATTCATCAAAAATTGATGTTTTTCAGAACAATGCCAAAATTTCATCCTAAGCTATATTTCATATTCCGAATTCAAAAATGAAGTCTATTTTTCCAAATTCATATCATAGAAGTTGCATTAATTAATTTTATAATTAAATCCCGCTGTTAAAACAAAGAGCGTGTTTTTAAGAAACAATATCTATCAAAAGATTGACACTTGTTTATGTCTGGTTTAATTGTGAAATTACATCCAATGATCAAAATTGTATTAAATTGTAAAAATATATTCTAAATATACTTTAAAACCACTCAAATTAATAATTTATCACTATTAATTATTTCGATTGAAAAAGTTGTTTTTAACTAAAATTTAGTAATTTTCACTATTCATCAGAATATGAAAGTTATCCGAAAAGTACCAAAATTTCACCTTAGGCTAAATTCGATACTCTGAATCCAAAAATGAAGTCTATTTTGAGAGCTAAAATTTCTAAAATTTTAAAAGGTGGTTATTACTATTCATAACGGCTAGTTATAATAATATTTTAATAGCATATCATTGTTTAGTGAAACTCGGTATTGCGTACTACACACGCTATCGAGGACGGTCGCAATTGCGTGTAATGCAAAGCAAGTCAAGGATGTGTGTTGTGCAAGCTCCTTTTGGTGTAGCGTACAACACAAGACATTAATAAAATTAAAAATAATATTTTTCATAAAATCTCGGGCTGTTACAGTGGAACACCTTTTAATTTTCAGGATGGCCCCACAACGACAACCAGCTAGGGTTCCAAGCTTTGTGTGATATAGCAGCCCACCGAGCGACGAGGCCTCTGTGCAGGGCCCCATTACAGTGGAGACACTGGCGGTCACTCTACCCATCGAGCCATTGATGCCACCAGCGCCAACAACTGAGAGTGCACATCGCCTGAGTGCACTGCATGAGTTTTAGTGTCAGAGACCTCCCAGGATCTACGGGGAGACGGACCCTCAGGAAGCCGAGGATTCGATGGAGGATGTTGTATGAGTCTTCATATCGGTAGGGACACTAGCAGATCTTATGGTGATCCTTGCGGCGAGTCTCCTGCATGCAGAAGCAGGTAGATGGTGGATCCTAATGCTCCAGGTGCACGACAAGGTATCATTACTTTGGACGGACTTTGAGAGCCTCTTCCGCTAGGAGTTCGTTGCAACCACCATTCGTGCGGTGTGCATCGAGGAGTTACTACAGCTACGGCAGGGCATTATGACAGTAGCCCAGTACTCGGAGAGATTTACAGACCTCTCACGCTACTCCACAGACATGGTACGAGACCCATTCTTCTGGGCCCAGTCCTTCGAGAAAGGACTGAGGCATGAGATCAGGGCTTTGATGATCTCCCTCAGCATTCTGACGCAGGCTGGAGTACTGGAGAGAGACCTTCTTGGGGAGAGCTTTCTTGCAGAGCCTACACAAGCAGCGACACCTACCTCAGGGTGGCACATAGTAGAGTCTTCTTCAGTCGCCAGTGTATAGATGTCGAAGAGGTCCAAGTGGACCATACCATCAGGTGGGTGACCTTAGGATACTGGTTCGGGGGTGCAGGGCACACGCAGTTGAGCCAGTCATTCGAGAGGCAGGAAATGCTATGCATGCGGCGGGCAGAGCCACATGGCTCGTGACTGCCCGACCCGCCATGCAGAGGAGCAACAGATGGTTGAGGGACCACCCAGGCAGAGGCAGAGGTTCCACCGTGGAGGTCTGCAGGGAGCAGGCATGCGAGGTAGAGGAGCTGGCCGAGCAGTAGGTGGTGGACGACGCTTCGGGGCTCTACCACCACCACCATCAGGAGGTCCACCCCGACCACAGGGAGCCGGCGGGCAGAGGCAGGCTCAGCTTCAGGTAGTAGAGGCCTATGACCACGGTACACCTGAGATGATTCGAGGAACTATCTGTGTCTACTACACCCTAGTTTAAGTTCTTATAGACACAGGAGTGAGTCATTCTTTCATTTCCACTGCCCCTGTTCGGAGCTCGGAGATTCTGACAGAGCCGTTAGCTCGATCCTTATGGCTGGAGACTCTTACGGAAGCAGACTCGACGATTACACACTAGTGCCTGCAGTGTGAGCTTACTCTAAGAGGTGAGAGATTCATCTTGTATCTTCTTGTAGTGGCGTCGAGGCCTTGCGACGTCATCTTGGGCATGGATTGGTTATCTACGGTCCATGCTCAGATCGACTGTATTAGGTGCAAGCTGTAGTGTGTCTGCACCGATGGGAGCAGGTTCACCTTCACCAGCGAGAAGGGAGACTTTGCAGCACAGGATAGACTCACATAGAGGAGAGGACAGCCGATCAACCATTAGTTGGCCAGTCTCATCCTAGGATCAGTTGATGTGTGGAGTCCAATTTTTCCTGTTGTGGTGGATCAGTATGCGGACGTTTTTCCTAACGACGTTCCAGAACTACCTCCTCACAGAGAGGTAGACTTCTATATTGACCTGTACCCCAAGACAGCCCCGATATCTACTACAGCATACCAGATGGTTCCTGCTGAGCTTCGTGAGATTCAAGTACAACTGGAGGACTTATTGGGCAAGGTATTTATCCGACCCAGTGTTTCCCCCCGGGCTTCCCCGATTTTGTTCGCCAAGAAGGCAGACGTTATCTTGCGACTATGTCTTGACTATCGTCCCCTGAATCAGGTGACTGTAAAGAACAAGTATCCACTTCCGAGGATTGACGACCTCTTCAATCAGCTCAAGGGAGCACGATGGTTCTCAAAGATAGACCTCAGGTCAGGCTATCATCAGCTCAGAGTTCAAGACGAGGATGTGCAGAAGATGGATTTCAGGTGTCAGTATGACCACTATGAGTTCTTGGTTATGCCTTTTGGCGTAACCAATGCTTCAGCAGTGTTCATGAGTGTCATGAACATGATATTTAAGCCTTACCTTGATCAATTTGTCGTAGTCTTCATCGACGACATAATGATTTACTCGACTACTGAGGAGGATCACGCCTACCACTTGCGGGTTGCACTGGATACAGTCTGAGAGCACCAGCTTTATGGTAAGCTCTCAAAGTGTCAGTTCTGGATTCGAGAGGTCCACTTCTTGGGGCACATCATCTCTGAGGTGGGAGTTGGGGTGGATCCTATGATGATCGAGGTAGTGCTAGCTTGGGATCCACCCAGAAGCGTGACTGAGGTGCGGAGTTTCTTAGGTCTGGCTGGGTACTATCAAAGATTTGTGCCAAAATTCTCCAAAGTTTTAGCACCAATTTTATCATTGACGAAGAAGGGGAAACCCTTCATGTGGTTAGATAGATGTCAGCAGAACTTCCAGGAGCTGAGACAGATATTGACCAGTGCACCCATCTTGAGGCTACCGGAGGAGGGCGTTGGATACGTAGTTTACTGCGATGCATCAGGGATATGACTCGGGTATGTCCTGTTGCAGGAGCGGGCAATGATCGCCTATGGATCATGACAGTTGAGGCAGCATGAGCAGAACTACGCTACCCATGACCTGGAGTTAGCAGCAGTGGTCTTCACCTTAAAGATGTGGCAACACTATTTGATGGGCGAGCGCTTTACAGTCTACTCTAACCACCAGAGTCTTAGGTACATCTTCTCACAGAAGGACCTGAACTTGAGACAGTGGCGATGGATCGAGTTCCTCCAAGACTATGAATTTGAGATAGTCTATACTCATGGGAAGGGTAACGTATTAGCTGATGCTCTCAGCAGGAGGACGAGCATTCAGCTACTTGGAGAGGCGACATAGCAACTAGCCGCATTGCAGATATCCTTCATGGATAGAGATGGAGCAGCTTTTCTACAGTCACTCACAGTCACTCCTCCACTACTTCAGCGGGTAAGAGAGGCACATCATGGGGACATTGACTTTGAGACACGACATGCACAGATATCCACATGACAGACACCTGATGAATTTTCTGTAGGAGGAGAGCATGTCATCCTTTTCAGGTGACGTACCATGGTACTCATTGCTTTACTGGAGGAGGTACTGAGGGAGTTTCACACTTCCCCTTTGGCATTACATCTATGAGTAGCGAAGATGTACCAGGATCTCAGAGGAAAACATTGGTGGCTAGGTATGAAGAAGGATGTGGCTGAGTTCATTTCACGATGTCTCACCTGCCAACAGATGAAGGCTTAGAACCAGGTACCAGCAGGCTTGGTACAACCCTTAGAGGTCCCGGAGTGGAAGTGGGATGAGATATCTATGGATTTCGTGACAAGACGTCCACGTACTTCCAGAGTACACGATTCCAATTTGGGGATTGTCAACCAACTCACCAAGCCGGCCCACTTCTTACCTATCATAGAGCAGGGCTCAGTAGAGAGCTTGGGATGCCTCTATGTTTAAGAGATCGTATGGATTCATGGTGTGTCATCATCTATCGTCTCCGATCGAGATGCTCGATTTACTTCCTGGATTTGGAATGGGTTACATGAGGCTTTTGGAACGCATCTATGCCTGAGCACCGCATTTCACCCTCAGACGGATGGCCAGACGGAGAGGACCATTCAGACTCTCGAGGAAATGCTCTGTTCATGTGTCCTCGACATTGGTCGCAGCTGGGAGGATCACCTACCCTTGGTGGAGTTTGCGTACAACAAAAGCTACCACTCCACCATCGGGATGGCACAATAGAAGGAATTGTACGGCCGACCTTGAAGATCACCTCTGTGCTGGATAGATCCTGGGGAGTCAGCACTTGTAGGACCAGAGATGGTCCAGGCTATGATGGAGAAGGTACAGATCATCCAGGAGCGGATGAGGACTACTCAGATCCGACATAAGTCCTATGCTGACAGGAGGTGGAGACCACTGGAGTTTGAGGATGGAGACCACATTTTCTTACGAGTCTCACCTCAACATGGACTACGATGATTTGGCCGGGGAAGAATGTTATCTCCATGCTTCATCAGAACATTCCAGTTTCTCAGTAGGGTAGGCGAGGTGGCTTATCGCCTGGCCCTTCCACCTTAGTTGCACCGGGTGCACGACGTCTTCCACATATCCCAGCTGAGGAGATACGTGCAAGACCTGATGCATATCATTGATCACAGAGAGATGGACATCGATGATGGGGAGACATTTGTGGAGGTACTGGTGGAGATTGAGGATCGACAGGAGTGGGTCCTTCATGGATGGTCGATTCCTCTAGTGCGCATCAGGTGGAAGCACAGTAACCTCTAGGAGAGGAAATGGGAGTGGGAGGCTCAGATGTGTTCACAATACCCTCATTTGTTTCCCTAGTTTATGATGTATCTTCACGGTGATGTAAATCCATGAGGTGGGAGTAATGTAAAGACATTTAAATTTCAAGGAATTTTTTTTTCTTATATTCTTTGGGATTTTATGAGTACGCAGTTTCTGACAGCACCTGAATCCAAGGCCCGGTGTGCCCGGAATCAACTTCCAGAGTTTAGCTCAGGTACGTTTAGTGAACGAACGAGCAGGGTTTTCTATCTTTTCAACTGGTGCTCGGATTTGAAATATGAGGGCACCGATGGAACCATAGCACCGAAAATTTCTTAAGAGGACTTTTACCATAGATGTGTTTGCACAGGAGGAGTTTAATTTTGTGGTTTAAATAAGAATTGAATAAAAATTGTAGAACAATTTTTATCCTTTATTCTAAGTGGTTATATCCTAGGAGTGGGAGTTTGGGTGGGACCCACTAGTTACTAACTACCCTTGAGAGGATAAAGGTGAGGTGGGGCCCACAGAATCCCCAACAATTCACATTCCCTAACTCCCTAACTCTGCCCTTTATTTGATTAACTCCTTCCTCTCCCTCTTTAATAATACCAACTCATATTAATTTAATTAATTGAACCTCTTCAATTAATTGGATTAAGTTTTGAATTTCGAGTTTTTGGAAAATGCATGGAAAGGTAAAATAAAATAAGGGAAAGCTTAATTTATCTTGGGGTTAGCTTGTTGTGTTTGGAATTGGGGAGAGAGCTTTAGCTTTGTTGGAAGAACATCATACTTCCGTGAAGAACGAAACCCTTCGACAAAGAATGTCGTCACCATAATGAGAGACGACGTGCTATTCCTTCTTCTCTCTGCAGCTTGTGGGAGATGTCATCCCTTCCTTGGATACACGCCAACGCCGTCCACGAAACCTCACCCCGCGACACCATCAGTCGCATTGCCGGCAAACGACATCGTTTTTCGAGGTAGGGGTTATCTTCGCTCAAGTTTAATTTAATGTCCCTCGTTGATTAATTTGGCCACTTGTTATCGTCATAACCGGAGGAGATCAGACTGCACAAACACGACCAATCCTCCTCCCATTTTCTTTTTGATCCTTGTTGATCATTGTGGAAAAGGTGGAACAGTGCCATTGCACCGCGCGGGAATGAAGAGAACCGCGACCGGAGCGGGCCGCGGCGGAGGGGTGCAGCACCATCGTGCCGCGCCGGTCGGACAGGAGCTGCAGCCTAAGGGCGCGACAGTCCTCAGCAGGGGCGGCTGGGCTCGGCCGGCCGCCAATGTTCCAGGAGGTGGGACCCTTGTGGGACCCATGGTGGCTCAACCGGCTGACCATTATGGTCAGCCGTTTCCGAATAAACCAGGGGGTGTAACCCCCGGACCTGCCTAGGGCGGACCCTACGAGGGGGGCCGCTGTTTTCGAAACAAAGGGGGTCGCGCCCCCTTCAAACCCCGCTCGGCCGCGAGCTGAGCCGCGGCCGGCTTCTGAGCTAGGCCGCAGGGCGCACCCAGTCGGGCCGGCCCATGCCCAATCGAGCCGGACCCGAACCCGAGTCGGGTCGACCTGGTTCGGGCGGACCCAAGGGGTATTGGTCGGGTCGGACTGGGTTCAAACCCTCTATTTTCAGACAGGTTCGTTCAAATGCCTATATCTTGGTCTACGGACCTCGGATCGACGCACCATCAGTTGAGTTGGGATCCTTGGATCCAGACGGTCGTTTTGGAGTATTAAAATTGATGTTTCGTTGAAGTTTGGGTATTACTAGGTTGGTTTGAACATGAAACCAACCAGGCCCTTGGAGCAGAAACGCTTATAACTTAACGACCGGACATCCGAATGACATGTCATCAATTACGTTGAATTAATCTTAGTGAGATGGTTCTTTTGGATTACTATAAGTGAGTTTTGTACAACTTTGGATATCAGCCGGGTTAGAAACGACCGTATTTCTAACCGGGACCCTCGGACGGAAAAGCCAATATCTCTCAGACCGGGCGTCCGTTTGACACGCTGTCTGTTGCATTAAGTTCCTATTGACGATACGGAACATTGAGATACATCAAAAATGGGATTCATGATAGTTTATGTATCGACCCCCTGGGCTCATTGAGTAGACCCTCCCAGAATCGAGCGTGCTGTGTGCAGGAACCCTAGAGCTCGCTGCGACTGCGATGGCGATGACGACTGTACTTGGATCCTACGTGGGTTCGACAACGAGGATGAATGTACTTAGATCCTATGTGGGTTAGGCAGCGATGAAGACTATACATGGATCCTACATGGGTTCGACAATGATGGTTATCGTACTTGGATCCTACATGGGTTCGACAGTGATGACTTGTATACTTGTATCCTACGTGGGTTAGAAAGAGGAGATGATTCATAGGGTACATCTAATCATCTCCACCCCTCTTCGTGAGTAGTATACCTATGTGAGCTGAGTCTTGACTTCCAATCATTATCTACGATGTAATTTTCATGCTTTCTTGTGTGGATTGTGTTGTGATTTCCTGTGTGTATTGGGTTATGATTCCCTATGTGGACTGGGTTGTACTTGGGCTCGTGAGTTGGAGCAGAACTAGAATTGATGACTTAGGTATATGTATGGGCATATACCTAAGTAGAGTTGGATGATACTTGTGTTTGTATCTTTCCTTTTTGGTATATCCTTTGTGGATTCTGGGAGGCCTTCGGGGGGATCGGGGTCCCTACTGAGTATCGTACAATCATCCATGCATGGGCTATTCCCACACTACGTTGTGTTGGTTGCAGACGATGGACAACCCAGATCGTGGTTGAAACTTATGGAACAGGACAGTACCTAGAGGTGGAACACTTGGCAGGACGTACTCAGAGCAGACGACAGGACCCGAGGACCCGATGAGACTATCTGTACCCACCCTTTAGGTGGGAATTCCGGAGGATGACTTGGTGGTTGCTGCTTACTTTTCAGCTGTTGTACTTTTTTTCTCAGTTGTACTGTACTTTCAGTAGGGTTTGTATACTGGCCCATTTACTTTCCTGCACTTACTTTTGTACTCAATGTACTTAGTGTTTACTTCAGCCTCCATACTTTGTGGTGTTTTTTCTTATATAAAGGCAATGCCTTCCATTTTATTGGGATTTACGTCTTTGGTGCTAGTCACCAGCCCCTGGCCTATGGAAGGCGGGCTTGGGGTAGTCACAACACGGTCCTCGAGGATGGGTCGTGAAAATTTTATTGAAAATAAAAATATAATTTTTGAACTCTAACATTATTAAAAATTAATATCATATAAGATCACATTTCATAAAATAAATATCAACACTTCCTTCATAAATAATTTTTTTATTTTATTGTTACATGAAAGGATTCGACGTCCTATAAATACAATGAATTTATACCATAACAATTTGGTTTTATATTACATATCTAAAACTGATTAGTTAATATAATTTTCTATATTTTTATATTAATATTTATCAATTATTATTGAAAAATAAGGTATAAAAATTTATTTTATTGAAAAAATATCATGAAAAACGTACTATATAATTATATATTTATTTCACTCTAAATTAAATAACATTGATAAATTTTTATTACATTTTTAACTATAAAAATTAAATATTTTAATTATTAAATAACATTGGTATTATAAATAGTAAAAATTAAAAATGAAATGAAAAATAAAAGAAAATATTCGATCATGGGGTGTAATTAATTAGTTAAGTATAATTTTTGTTATTCAAATAGAATTATCAAAATAATTATAGGGAAAAAATATCCCTGAAAGTAAATGAGGTGTATAGTATTTGAAATCAGTTCATATATATAAATATTTTCTTTGTTAAATATTTCAATTTTGAAAGTTTAAAAAACTAAATTATTAAAGGGAAATATTACATATGATGACAACTAATTTTTGAATATTAGATCAAATAAATAATTGAAAAATAAAATTTATGATTTATAAATATTATTGAATTTTTATCCAATAAAGAGTCTAATATTTTTATTACAGGGCACATGGCATGAGAAAACTCATGAAACCCCAAACATGGGATCTACAAGCTAGATTTTCATTATACTCCAAGAGCATTCCCAATCCGTATGAGCTGAAAACTAGTGTCTGGACATCAGGGTCACACCATTAGTAATAATTTTTCTTGGAGAAATAAAAAATAATGAAAGTAAAAAATGAGAACCCAACATGAACCTAATCATTTTTTCATAATTCATTGGTTTAAAATAATTAAACAACAATAATATTCAATTTTTTAAATGACATCCACAAATTTGAAAATGATCATGATCCAAGAACAACTATATAAAAATATATCAAACAAGATATAATAAAAATGATATGGGAAATTGATAAGGCAATAAAATGATAATATCCCATGTTAGGATAACCTAAAAATAATTTTAACCCATCTCTGTGTTACATGAGGGATCAGTCTCATAATGCCACCTACCCAAAATCTAAAAATATTTTGGATTGATTCTCGCTTGCTCTTATTGATACCATTGTTTTACATATATCAATAGAAAGGATTATTTGTACACAAATATTATTGTATGGTGTTTGAATAATAATTCTAATAGTATATCACTATGTTTTCCACAAGAAAATTCTATTAGATAAACCAAACAATGTAGTTTTATGACCAATATAAGAAAAGTATTATTTAATAATTTAAATGATAATTACTAACATGTAAAAATGACACCATGGGTTTTATAATTCTCCAAACCACATCACTTTATACACCCATAAAGTCATCCTAATGATGGATACTCAGAGAAGTGATGGGGACACTGCCCCATCATAAAACATTCTTTCTACTGTGAGAGTCACTATCATGAGTCAATATTACACAGACTAAGGGAATGGATTTCCCACATTAAAACATACTCTAGGAGTTAATAATTTAGATAAGTTAATCATTCAATGAAACATCTAAATCAAACTTTTATCCATAATAGTTTAATACATGGGAATGATCTGGATGATCTTAATTCAACTAGGAGAGATAAAATAAATTATTAATAAATGTCATATATTAAGGTAATTCCAACTGACAATAATTTTTTTTGATCAATTCACTAACCTCAAATTATCTCACATACCTCTATGTGAGAAACCCTATATTATGAGACTATCAAGGACTAAACCATGGGGACAACTTCAAGAAAACTTGACCACATAATAATGATTTAAATCATAATAACGATGGGTAATGTAATATTTATAGAGAATTTGGGCTATTATAAAACTTTTTCAAATAATATGAACCATACTCACCTCTCTCAAATGTTTCTTGGTACCAGCAGAGAAGTACCTCTCATGTCTATCCTACAATAAGGATCCCAACATGGACAATAATACATTGTATATAGGGGGCCATTTAGATAGAATATTAGTAATTATTGTTATATGTAAAATCAACCAATAAGATATGGGCATCCCATACCCTTTTAAAATGTGGCATACAAGGACAGATCATGTCCTTTAAAATCTTGACTGCCCACTATATCTTCCAATCCATTTTAAGATGATAAATTTTACATAATTTAACATTGGATCCCATCATCTCTCTAAGGACTCTTTATAATTAGGACGTGAATCAGAGATCATTATAAGAAATAGTGGATAAAGGAACCTCAGGGAATTTCATGATGATATAGTAATAATGACACCTCAAATAATTTTTTGTCCGACATCTGATTCTATAGGTACTTGATCTAGCACATTCATCATTTTTTTATAATATGCCTAATTCTTTCTACCCACATGAATATTAGGCATAAAATAAAATTTCCCATAAAAAATTCCATTTTAACTCATTTACCATGTGATCATGATCCTATAACCTTAGAGGCATCTAACTAAACTGTGGATCACCTTGGCGCCAATGATCTCACACTCCTTTGAAAAGATGAATTTACTCTATAAAACCTCTATAGAAGGGAAAAGTATCTACATGAATGATAAGGATTGGGATATTCTAGACTTGAAGGTATCATATTTCATGTCTTTCAATAAAGATAACATATGAGTTATCAACTCCTCATATCTATCGATGCTACAAACTGGTATTGGTTCTAAAAACCAGGAGAAATTCTTTATCTAGATTCATCACAAATTCACTTCATTTCCACAAAGACACCAACACTTAAACTAATAATAGGTCGGGGATTAATCATTCCAAACATCTCAATCCAGTTTATCTACACCATTAGGGCTCAAACCACCACATCTGTACAAGTGGAATGATTCCATAGAAAAATAAATGATAAAATGTTGGTTCTCAAGGCCATATAAAATTATAATAATTATAATTCGCCATTTGAAACCGTCATTGTAGTGTAAAGGATGATCTTGAAATAATATTTTTCACACTGTCTATCTATCTAGTTTCCTTTTTAGAGGCATATTACAGTACGACAAAAAAGGCATTTCGCGGCGGTTTAAACCGCCGCTAAATCGTGCGTCGGGAAACTATTCGTGGCGGTTTTCAAAACCGTCGCAGAATGTTTCGCGGCTGTTTTTTAGCGTTGGTTTAAACCGCCGCTAAATGATTTAGTGGGGGTTTTTTTATTTTTTTTATTTTTTTTATTTTTAACTTCATATATTTATTTATTTATTTATTTCGTATTTATTTTATTTATTTATTTTTCATATTTATTTGTTTATTTGTTTATTTATTTATTTATTTATTTTTCATATTTATTTAATTTATTTATTTTATTTCGTATTTATTTTATATATTTATTTAATTTATTTATTTAATTTATTTAATTTCATATTTATTTTTTATTTTTTTATTTCGTATTTATTTTTTATTTATTTTATTTCGTATTTATTTTATTTATTTATTTTATTTCGTATTTATTTATTTTATTTATTTTATTTCGTATTTATTTTATTTCGTATTTATTTTATTTCGTGTTTATTTTATTTCGTATTTATTTTATTTATTTAATTTCGTATTTATTATTTATTTATTTTATTTCGTATTTATTTTATTTATTTATTTATTTATTTATTTCATATTATTTTTATTTACTTTATTTATCCATGCATGCACATTCGATGCACTTGCACATGCATGCCCATGCATGCCCCTGCAATATAAAGAAATTCTGCGTTTGGTGAGATTTGAACCCCTAACCTCTTGGATATTTTTCAAAGACTTTACCACTCCAGTAAGCTCGCCATGTGGTTAATAAACAGAATTTAATATACTTATATATATTAATTGAAAAAAGAAATAATTCATAAATAATAGATATAAACTCGATAATAATAAATAATAAATAATAAATAATAAATAAATATAAATAAATAATGAATATAAATAATAAATAATAAATAATAAATAATAAATAATAAATAATAAATAATAAATAATAAATAAAGATAAATAATAAATAATAAATAATAAATAATAAGTAATAAATAAATATAAATAATAATTAATAAAGAATAAATAAATATAAATATAAATAATAAATAATAAATAATAAAAAAAGATAAATAATAAATAATAAATAATAAATAATAAATAAAAAATAAAGATAAATAATAAATAATAAATAATAAATAATAAATAATAAATAATAAATAATAAATAATAAATAAATATAAACAATAAATAATAAATAAATATAAATAATAAATAACAAATAAATATAAATAATAAATAATAAATAATAAATAATAAATAAATATAAATAATAAATAAATACAAATAATAAGTAATAAATAATAAATAAATATAAATAATAAATAATAAATAATAAATAAATATAAATAACAAATAATAAATAATAAATAAAGATAAATAATAAATAATAAATAATAAATAATAAATAAAGATAAATAATAAATAATAAATAATAAATAATAAATAATAAATAATAAATAACCAATAATAAATAACAAATAATAAATAATAAATAATAAATAATAAATAATAAATAATAAATAATAAATAATAAATAATAAATAATCAATAATCAATAATGAATAATAAATAATAAATAATAAATAATAAATAATAAATAATAAATAATAAATAATAAATAATAAATAATAAATAATAAATAGTAAATAGTAAATAATAAATAATAAATAATAAATAATAAATAATAAATAATAAATAATAAATAATACATAATAAATAAATAATAAATAATAAATAATAAATAATAAATAAATATAAATATAAATAATAAATAATAAATAAATATATATAATAAATAATAAATAATAAATAATAAATAATAAATAATAAATAATAAATAATAAACAATAAATAATAAATAATAAATAATAAATAATAAATAAATATAAGTAATCAATAATAAATAATAAATAATAAATAAAGATAAATAATAAATAATAAATAATAAATAATAAATAATAAATAATAAATAATAAATAATAAATAATAAATAATCAATAATCAATAATCAATAATAAATAAGAATCAAAAATAATAAATAAAAAATAAAAAATAATAAATAAAAAATAAAAAATAATAAATAATAAGTAATAAATAATAAATAATAAATAATAAATAATAAATAATAAATAATAAATAATAAATAATAAATAATAAATAATAAATAATAAATAATAAATAATAAATAATAAATAATAAATAATAAATAATAAATAATAAATAATAAATAATCAATAATCAATAATCAATAATCAATAATCAATAATAAATAATAAACAATAAATAATAAATAATAAATAATAAATAATAAATATTAAATATTAAATAATAAATAATAAATAATAAATAATAAATAATAAATAATAAATAATAAATAATAAATAAATATAAATAATAAATAATAAATAAATATAAATAATAAATAAATATAAATAATAAATAAGAAATAATAAATAATAAATAATAAATAATCAATAATGAATAATAAATAATAAATATTAAATATTAAATATTAAATATTAAATAATAAATAATAAATAATAAATAATAAATAATAAATAATAAATAAAGATAAATAATAAATAATAAATAAATATAAATAATAAATAATAAATAAATATAAAAAATATATAATAAATAATAAATAATTAATAAATATAAATAATAAATAAATATAAATAATAAGTAATAAATAATAAATAAATATAAATAATAAATAATAAATACTAAATAATAAATAAATATAAATAATAAATAAATATAAATAATAAGTAATAAATAATAAATAAATATAAATAATAAATAATAAATAATAAATAAATATAAATAATAAATAATAAATAATAAATAATAAATAATAAATAAAGATAAATAATAAATAATAAATAATAAATAGTAAATAATAAATAATAAATAATAAATAATAAATAATAAATAATAAATAATCAATAATCAATAATCAATAATCAATAATGAATAATAAATAATAAATAATAAATATTAAATATTAAATATTAAATAATAAATAATAAATAATAAATAATAAATAATAAATAATAAATAATAAATAATAAATAAATATAAATATTAAATAATAAATAAATATAAATAATAAATAATAAATAAATATAAATAACAAGTAATAAATAAATATAAATAATAAATAATAAATAAATATAAATAATAAATAAATATTAATGATAAATAAATATAAATAATAAATAAAAAATAAAAAATAAAAAATAATACATAATACATAAGAAATAAATATAAATAATAAATAACAAATAAGAAATAAGAAATAAGAAATAATAACTATTAAATAAATATAAATAATAAATAATAAATAATAAATAATTAACAAACATAAATAATTAATAAATATAAAGAATAAAGAATAAAGAATAAATAATAAATAACCAGTTACAAATAATAGATAATAAATAAATTAAAGTATATTATATATAATAAATAATAAATAATAAAGGAAACACATGAAAAAGTATGAAAAGACGTGATGAGGGATGAAAAATCATGAAAACGCATGAAAAAGGATGGAGAAGCATATGAAGAATGAGGCATTAGAAAGAATGAGAACACATGAAAACTCGTGACAACTCTGGAAAACTCCTTAATAATTCAACATAATCATCATAATAACCCACAAAAAACCATTGATAAAGATAACAAGTCATGGAAACCCAAATAAACAGTAATAAATGAAGCTATCGTTAAAACACGTCAAAACGGTCATAAAGAGACAAAAACATTGGACTGACATTAACAGAGATAACTTATGATCCGAGAGTCCGTTTTAGATCCGCGACCTGTCAAATCAAAGATCCTGAAATGATCTTCAACCTGAAAGGTGAAAGATTCCCAATGGACAGGCGAATCGGAAGTTACAACCATTTAAAAAAATGCTGACGGGGAACGGGTGCTAGAAACGAGGCATTGAAAAACATAACAAACCTGATACCCATTAAAAAGGCCATAACATATGATCTAGGAGTGCATGTGGGCGCCCTGACCAGTCAAACTGAAGCTCATGGAATAAGCTATGATCTGGCAGGTGGAGGAGGCCAAACTGACACGCGGATCGAAAGTTAGGTCCGTTTGAAGACAAGTTTGACGGGACACCGGTGACGGAAACTGGGTTTTGGAGGCCTTCAGAGGGGTTTTTGGGGTCAAAAAACTTGAGAGAAGCTAGCTTCTGTCGATTTGGTGTGTATCTCTCTTCGATGGATTCGCTTTGATATGTGGTAGAGCCCAAACAGACACCCGGAGCGAAAGTTATGGCTGTTTGAAGTTAGAGAACTTTTTTCAACTTTATTATAACTCTAATATCTTCGGCACCTTAGATCATCTCATGGTTTTGATTATATGTGCCTCTAGATCTCTTTATGAGCTTCGATTTGACTGGTCATGGCGCTTCAACGGATGCCCGGATCAAAAGTTATGGTCGTTTTAGTGATTTCGGGGTTTCTCGTGTTTTTTTATTTTTTCATTTCATTTCTCGGTGGTTTTACTGAAACCGCCGCTATTTCGCGGCGGTTTTTAAAAAAACCGCCGCTAATCATCGAATAAAATTAAAAAAACAATAAAAAAAATAAAAAAAAAATAATTTTTTTTGCTATTTAGCAGCGGTTTTTTCGCGGCGGTTTTAAAAACCGCCGTAAAATGCCGGCCCGAAATGCATTTCGCGGCGGTTTTAAAAACCGCTGCGAAAAAACCGCCACTAAACGGTGTTTTTTTCGTAGTGTTAATTCTTAGAACGTTACTAAGTCTATTGTATCTTGATAAAATTTCATAGTGAACATAACCATAATGTATTTCCACTCCAGGTACACCTGAATCAATTTTGAAAGTTAAAATCTGACCAATTAAAGAAATATTCCACAAAAAAATGTTGAACACTCAAAATTAATGACTTGTGGAATCTAATGGAATGCATAAAACCATCCAATATTATCCCAAATATCATCTTCCTCTTGAGGATTTTTTCCTCTAATATTTGTAGGGTGGTGATGATGAAATTCCAATGTCTGATATATTTCGTCAATTTCACCTGGACTTACCAACCCTCCCTTTATTGGACCAAGTAATACACAATGATTCATTATCAAGATGGATTTCAACACCATGTTTATTAATATATTATCAACAAGAGGACTATCTGATGAAAAATTATTCCAACTCCCTCTGAAAAATTAGTGGGGGCCTTTGTGGGTTAATGACGCTATAGGAGATAAAATAACATGATGAAAGGACCAACACAATATTTAAAAAATTCAATTGAAACTAGAAAAATTTAAATAAGGATAAATGTATGTAATAAAATCCATATGAAATTGAAAATATGATAAACAACCCATTCTAAAATATGTTCTAAGGAAACCCATGATTTCCATTCATAATTTTTACATCATATTGGATGAATATTCAATAAATCTAATAATAACACGCACCCTAGAAACAGATATGTTTAGTTTCTTTAAGAATATATACATAATACTCTTATATCATTAATGATCATCAATATCTTCCATAATGTTTTTTTCACATAACACAATTCTTATTCATAACCTTCTTGAAGCATTTTTACCATAAAATGGTGAAATGGAACATAATAAAGGCTAAGCATAGATGCACAGTAAGGGTAAATATGGGATATATCAATCAATTACTATATGTATTAATGTCATGAGAAAAAGGGCATAAGAATATGAGCATAAAATTTGAAACTCATATGTAATAATTCATATATCATAATAATGACATAAGGCACCATCATTTCATATGAAATAACTCATAGAAAAATCAGATATATTGACCCATGAGATCATAGATTAATATCTCATGTATATTTATAAATCATAAAAATTAATAATTACCCAATTCATTGGAGGGATATAATAGAACCACCCACCAAAAGATATAGTCCTATGTATGCCAAATGATCATGAAAATATTTATTATTTCATCATACTTTTCTAAATGGAATAGTAAATGGGATTCATTAATATCAAATCATCATAATGATTAATGAATAAATTTGGTTTCATTTGATCATATCCAAATTGAATCATAAGTAACATCAATGGATGTTGTCATACATGATAATTACATTAAAATATCACCAGAATATTTCACTAGGAAAACCCTTTTTCATAATGAAATAACTTCTTTAAAATCTTAAAAATTTCTAAATATTATGGAAAAATATTCATTTAAAATTATTTTGAAAACTTAAAAATTAACCTCCAAATAAAACATTAGTTATAATGGGGGAAAAAGTGGTTCGTGTGGTATACATTTAAAAAAATATTGTGTTCACACCTTTGGTAAAAAGTAACTCATTAGGAAAATGATAAAAAGATTCAATTTAATACTTTTTATATAAATTAAAACATGTTTAAAAATTAATTTAATCAATCTTCAAAGAACCTTAAAAACCTTCCTGATAGTGTTTTAAGAAAACTGTAGACATTGATGAAAACATTCCCCACAGAGTCAAAAAAACAACGCCCAGTTTCCTTAAAACCCTTGTTTTTTACATTTAAGTACATATAGGGAGTAAAATGAATGTAAAACTTGATATTTACCAAAATAAAACAAGGATAACAAAAAATATAATATTTTTGAGTGATATATTATAATTTTTTTCATCTGAAATCTTTATATAAACAATCCTGCTAAAAAGTGACATTGTAATAAAAACCCTTACCACATTGGTAACTTATGAATCATAACCCTAGGAAAAAAATAACTTGAATCAAAACATTAAATATCATTAATATTAAGATATTTAATATATATTATATTGATGAGGTAGTATATACATCACACAAATGAAATAAGTTGTGAATATAATGTATGTATCATATTTATAAAGTGAGTCAAGAATCCTTGACCTCATGTTGAACTTGATTCATAAGTTATCTAGACGAATATATATTAAATTTATATTAAATATTCATAAATATCATAACCTTATTCAATCTTATAACACCAGTTATGTGTAACTCAAAATATCTTGTCACCCATCCACTGAAAATTCATTATCCAAATCACTATTCAATGTGATTATTATTTCATTTTTCATGTATAATTAAATTTAGAAATTATTGTCTTTGAATATAGATCAGGGTTAAATAATATATGGATTCTTAATGATGAAATAAATATTTTATAGATACTTTTTATAAATATTTATAATAATCCATTGAATTTAGAGACATAAAAATGAATTACATCATTCATGGAGATGATAGTTTTCACGTACACGTGAAAGTTTTTTTCATTTTCTAAAAAAATGGAAGATATATATATTATTTCTTCATTGAAAAATATAATTATCTAATTAATATCATATATATCGTTGAAATCCATAAATTTTATGTGGTGATAGAAAATGAATTATATTTCCATGTGGAGGTCGTAGTCCACATGTACGCAAGAATGATACATCCATTTCCCATTTGATGGAAATATTGTGGAAAATGGGTTTTCCATATTCATAATAATATATTTTTATATTTTTGAAAATAGATACATTTTTTAAGATGAATTTAACATACTTTTAGAATGTATAATATTAAATAAACATTCAATTATTTGGTAAATTTGATTACCAATTCTGTGAGAGAACTTGTTTTTCTTACACCAATATCCCTCATAAGTTGATATATGGAGAAGAAAATAAGCTCTATAATATGGGGATGAAATATATGAATGGATTCAGTTTTGGATTATTTTAACTATGTGGATAAAAATGTGTAAATATGAGAGGATAAATGGTATCCATTTATAAGTGAGGGGAGTTTCACTATTTTAATTATTCAAGGTTTTAAATTAATATTGGATCTTATTCCTGGTCACTCTTATTAATTTATCATTTGAATCTGATAAGTGTGTTTTCAATCCTTCTTCATCTAGCTCTTTCACAATGAGAGATTATCCTAGGATCCTTAGTTTTTAGAACAATGTGAATCCTTGGAATAACATCCTTTAGGTTAAGTCCATTCCCTTGAAATATATTTTCCTTCTATGGAGGATTAAGAATGGTGATGTTTCTACTGATGAATATGTTAAAGGATGTGGGATTTCCATTGTTTCGAGATGTGTTTGATGTATGATTCATAGTGAAGAAAGTTATAATCATATTTTCTTTGATAGAGATTGGGATTTTGATGTTTGGTGTTTTTTGGTGATTTTATGGCCTTTTAATCTTCATTCATGGACAATATTTCTTTTCTTGATCATTGGTTTCATGGTTCAGGTTCGGGGAGTATTGAAAGATCTGCACGCACTGTTATTCTTCGGGAAGGATTTTGGTATTTATGGCAGGCTATGAACATGTATCTTTATGAAAATATTGGTTCCAAAAGCTGGATCATTATCTACAGAATTAAAATTCTTCTTTATGGTTTCATCAGGTCTTTAGGGAAATGTTAGGGAGGCCCCTTCATTGCAAAAACATGCGTGTTCATAGATGGATGGACTTGATCCATTTCTTGGCGGAAAAAGGGTATGCTGGATTCTTCCATCAAAAGGTATTAATCTTAACCATGATGGTTCTTCTGTTTCAAGCCGATGTAGGTGTGGAGGTATTTTTTGAGATAGTTGTGGATCTACTATTTTGGAATTTTCTATTAGGTTGAAGCAGAGTAATTATTTATATGGTGAAGCTATGACTACGTTATCTGGTCTATCCGTTTGTAGGCCAAGGAAGTTGGATATTTATATTGCTCAAAATAGAATTATTACTCTTATATAATTCTTTACAAGATTATGGTTCCGTTCCTTGCAATATTGTTTATATAGTGAGAAAGTGCCCAATCCTTTTGAAGAATGGAATTAGAGTCTCACACATATAGTGGGAGGGAAACCAGGATTCAAACTATCATGTGTCGATTGATATTATAGGTACGAAAATTTTGTTTTTTCATGATTTTCATAGTTTGAAACCGGAAGGTTTTAACATCATTAGAGGATATGCTCTTGGTATCCAATACTTTAGACCCCCCGTGATACTTTTCTATCTTTTAGTCTGTTTGTTTGGGTCATTTCTTCTACTCATTTTTTTCTTTGAATAAATAAAAATATGATTTTTTGTTGTTAGTGGAACTAAGGAACCCCAAATTAGTATGTAATATGTGATAGGGTCTAAAAAACTCACAAAATAACATTTATCAAATTTTTTGTGACATTTAATGCATTATTATTTAGTTAAACCCCCTTTAGACAAAATCTAACACTAACCACTATAAATTAACAATTTTTTCATAATAAAATATAAGAACAAAAATATAAGGGTAATTATATTTTTTTTGGAATTATGAATATAAATTTTAAATAAAATTTATTATAAAAAAAATATGTAGTTTTATGAAATTATATTTGATATAATTATACAAGATGATTGAAAAATAGGTTTCTAGGAAAATACCTGATTTAAGTGTAAAAATAATTCCATCATAAAATCAGGAAATAAGTGGATTAGCAAGAAATGTTTCGTCAAATAATATAAAATTTAGGTTTATAGGATTTTTTATCAACCCAATATTGAATTGAACATTTCAATTATACTATTAAATGCAAAGACAAAGGAAATAGTTTTTAATTTCAATAAATTATAAATTATGTTCATGAAAGTAAATAATGGGATCTCAAATACAAATTAATGCCCAAACATAAATTATATAACTCAAAAAAAATTATTTGGTCTAAAAAAAATCATAAAATATTATAAATTCATTTTGTTTGGGGATTTTATCGCATTACCTTATAGTTTTAACCTTGTTTTACCTCTTTTAACTTTATGAATGTGGAAAATATTTACTATGGTTACTATTTTTTTGACCCAAAATCATTTTGAACCTATTATATAATTTTAATTATATTTATTAAAAATTTGGAAACTATTTCATACTATTAAATTTATATAAGTATAAGAATTTTATTTTAAAATATGTGCACAAAACCAAACGAAAATAGTTTTTAGAAAAATGAATTTTTAAAAATAATACTGGATCTATTCTTATTCCATTATTAGTAAAAACTATTAAAAAATGTTAAATAAATTTATTGAACTTATAAACATTAAATTACATTCTAATAATTTATTAAAATTTTATGATTTAAATTGTGTAGATAAAAACAAATTTCACTTATAAAAATGTTTTTTATAAAAACATATTTTTTTTTAAAAATCAAATGATTTTTTTTCAATTCTATCTAATTGATAAAAATTTAATTAATTTTATAAATTTGTACAAAATTATTAAATTTATTTTATTTAGTCTTATCCATACCATTAAATCTAATGATTATGTGATAACTATCACAATAAATGATATCGTTTTAATAGAATATGATTGTCCGTTTAAGCTCGGTGTTTGATGTAAACAATGATATATTGAAATTATATTTATTTAAAGATAAATATATCATTAATCCAGGGGTTTTGACATTATACCTTCTTAAAAATAGTTTTCCCTTTTAATTACATCACACTGATACAAAAAAATTATAATACCTCTTCCTCATTATAACCTAGTGTTTTTAAATAGCTTCCTCAAATTTATAGATTCACCAAAAAAACGTTGACTATGTGAGTGGTCTTATTCTACAAAACATTTTTTGAACCATAATGTTAACTATTTTTTTTTCATAAAAGGTTGATCTTGATATAGTGATATGAATTTTTGATTTCAGTACATGTAAAAGATCATGTATATACTTTCCCAGGAGAGATTCATGAATCACATCGTGAAATTGATATAAATTTGGTGTTAAAGACAAGCGATAAGAATCCATCATCATATAACCATGAAACATTAAGTGGATGATATATCTTTTGTTCAACATGCGATTCCTTATAAATATCATAACACTGCTATACAGAAATATTTAAAAGGAACACCATATCAAAAATATTGAACTATAGATATAATAGATGATTGTTAGTATAAATTTTCTATTATCTCTAAAACAACCTGATGTGTTGATGAATGAATATCACATTCTCTACCATTTTTTCATAAATATTAAGTCCCAATATATTTATCTCCCCAAAATCATTCCAACACATTGGAGATCTTCTTTTACTACCATAGAGGTCTTCAAAAGGAGTCATCTAAATTCTCGAGTGAAACCTATTGTGGGAAAAAATAGACCATAGAAAATTATTTATTCCAACCACATTCATAATCTATAAAAAAAATATATCAATATATCTTATTGAGACTAAATGGCCCTCTCATACTGTTCATGTATCTAATGATGGAATGCATGGATAAGGTTCAACTAGGTATTAAAAACATGTTGAAGACATCTCAAAGACTTATAAGAAATCCTCTAATCTTTTTAAGATAACATATAATGTTTTAATCCATGAAACACTATCGATTATTTAATAAATATACTAAAATATTGATTAAGATATAAATGTACTATGGTAGCATTAAAAATTTATAACTTTGTATGCAGGGAAACTATAACCCAAATAGTATTTTGACCATTAGATATTTTTGGGAGTATTAAGATAAAATCAATAGTGTTATTTTACCATTTCTATTCTAGTATGGGTATGGTTTTATCTTTCCCTTAGAATTATTTTCCTAATCATCAAATTTATATTATACTAGTTGATGGTATATAAGTTACTCAATATATCTCTTTATTTTCCTACTATAATTACTCTTTTAGATCTCTAAACATCGTTATACTTATAAGGTAAATAGATAATGATGAATATGTGATTCATCCAAAAACCCCTTATTCAATTATGGTATAATATATAAACATACTATATTCATGAATCTTATAATTCCATCAAAATCAAGGTTGAGATCAATTATATTTCTCACCTTTTTCTATTGTTCCACATCTTACTTTTATGCATTCTTAATCCTAACATGGATTTATGGTATAACATTATTTATAGTAAGGTAATATTTATCCCATTACCTTTATATTTAATGATATATCTAATAATAGTAAATATTTATTGGATATTTTTCAATTGACATACTGGAAAAACTATCATGGTATTTATGAATCAAAGCATCAACCACACTATTCACCTTACATGGGTGGTCATGCATTATGAAGTTATAATCATTTAAAAAATTACACCATCTCTATTGTTCCATATTTAATGAGTTCTATGTGAATATACATATAATGATTTTTTGATAATAATATATATCACATCTTTTACTATAAAGATAATGCCTTTATATTTTCAAATTAAAAAATTACTACTTCTAACACCAAATCATGATTTTAGTATATTTTTTCTCATGAATTTTGAATTAGTGTAAGTATGAAGTTATCAATATTTAATTTAAAATTAGGACGAGTACTATTACATTCTTTTATTTGTCACTATATATCCAAAACTACTCTCGATTGTTGTGTAGTGTAATAAAAAGTGTGCTGACCAAACTACTTTTTGGATCCTTTAAATTTTCTTCACATTCATATTCCCAAATTAACCTGGTTCCCTTTCATATCAACATGGATACAGGATTATATATCCATGATAATTCCCTAAAAATATTCTATAGTATCCATGAAACCCATAAAAATTATAGTTCTCTATTACCATGATTTTTCTCGAACAATGCTCAATAAATTCCTTCTTTTATGGATCCACCAATATACCATCACTTGAGTTTGAGTGACCCAAGAATGAAACATTATGCAGCTATAATTCACTCTTTCATAATTGGGAATGAAACATATCAATCCTCATGGTCTTAAATAAAATCCTAGAATGATATTTACGCTCTTACTTACTCCTAGAATATATAATAAAATCATCTATAATAGTTACCAAAAACTGGTGAATGTAATCTATAATGACTCTATTCATTTAATCCACAATTATACTAATGGAATTTGTATGTCCAAATGGTATCAATATAAATTAATAATGACTATACCATGTAAATATATTTTTCTTTGATATATTCTCCTCCTTGACCCTTAATTATTGATTTCAGCAATGAAGGTGAATTTTTGAAACATATTGAGCTCCATGAAGATGATCAAACAAGTCATCAATACAAGGTAGATGATACTTGTTCTTGATAGTGATCTTTTTTATATTATGAATAATAAATTCAATGATTCATTAACCCATCTGACTTTATAAAAGAGTTTCTCCACATGGTGATTTACTATGTAATCTGAATCCCTTATTACGATTATCGTAGGTCTATTTACTAAATTCTTAAAACCAAATTGGGCCCATTATATATAGTGTATTTTAAAAAGGAATAACAAAAGGTTTGTAATATATTGATTTCATAACTTCATGTTTTAGTGGAATACTAGAAAAATTAACATGGAAAAAAAATTTATTCCAAAAAATCATAATATAATCAATGTTGAGTTTCTCCCTAACCATCTGAGATAGATATATCTCATAAATATTTAGTATGGCCCATAAAACGATGTAATTTTTATTATAAGTTTATATTTATTCTCACACTAAAATATTATCATTTTTTGGGTCAAAATATAATATGTGACCTCCATTCCATTGATATTAATATGGGATCTATATGAAGAAAATAAATCCATTACCAATTTCACTTCTAATTCTATTAGAAGATTTTATTTCTATCTCAATATATAATCATTGAGATTTTAAATTAACATTCCTTGAGACATATCATGATATAATTGAATCCACATTACTCGGATAAAATAACATATTTCAATATATGAGTGTATATATTACCACCACAATGTCAAAATTATATCTTCAATATACTACAAAAACCAAAATGGTTAGTGTGAGAATAACCCAAAAATCATGAAATAAATAAATAACATGATTATAAAAATCATTATTATGATGTCTGTTGTTATGAAAAAATCTTTCAAATCATGAAACTTTTGTTTTAACTAATGTCATCATGTCTATCATCAATTCAAATAATTCATAATTTCCATATGCCCACTCATCAAGAATAATTGAGGATCACGTTAATCCCTAATACTCCCAATTCAGAGTTCTCACCCATATGTGAATTTATTCCACAACTAGAATATCTTTATAGTATCGAGATAGTGATATATTTTCTTGGAAAAGCATGAATTTTTGACATCACCAAATATTAAACATTTTATTCTACACATAGAATAAATTATAGGGTTCCAAAAAGGTTTTCTAATCTTAATGTCTTAAAATTACTAAATCATACCCTGATAAAAATTGAGTTGAACCCAAAATTATATAAATAAATTTTAAATAATTTTAGCTGGATAATCAGTAAATCTCATAATAATATGTTCCCCATAACCATACATGTTTATTTTATTTTAATACTATATTCATACCCATCTTAATTTAGGTATGTAATTTACATCACCTCAAATCTTCTTTTTTTCACATATCACACTTCTTAGTCATACCATTCATAAAACAATTCTTCAAAACCTCGAGAAAGGAAACATAAGAAAGTGTGATCTCAGATGGTTAGTAAGGGTTAATATGGGAGATATTAATTAATGATAATTTTATTCATATCATGAGAATAAGTTATTAAGAACATGATCTCAAAATTTTAAACCCATGTCCAATAATTCATTGATAAAAATCATTAAGCTAGTATTTTATTGAAAATAGAATATGAATCACTAATGAATTAATGTTCTTGAATCAAAATATCTTGTAAAATGAAAATTACATGACAAGGATATTGGCATAATAAATATTCAATAATCACAATCATTAAAACCATTTAAAATGGCTATATTACAAGACATTCATCACTTGTTGGGATTGAGCTGATGATGTATGCACCCTCTTTGTCCATGGGATAATATCCTCTATACCATCCTCTAGGATTGGGATAACCTTCAATGTACCCTTTGATCTCATAAAACTTAAACATTACCAAATTCAATGGAGGGATATAACAGACCAACCTATCATATAATCCATTCATATGTGTTCCATGAGATCATAATAATATTTATCATTTCATTACATCTAAACCAATGAAAAATAAAACTGGTTTAATCATTATCTAATCATAATAATTACGATCTCTCAAGATAAATAATAAATATGGTATTAAAAGATCAAATCCCTATTAAAGCATAAGTAACACTAATGGATGTTTTCATAGATGAAAATAAATTAAAATGATAACTCAAACATTTCATGATGAAAATATAATTTTCATTTTGAAATAACATATCTAAAAATGGAAATTTCATGAATATTAGGAATTTTTTTAATTACCATATACTATTGTAAAATAATAATTAATTAGAATATTATTCATGATGGTAGGAAAAGATATTGATGTAGTTTACATTAAAATAAATAACTCATTCAACATTGGGTAAAAAGTGCCTAGATTGGAAAATGAGGATAATATTACTTAAAAAAATTATAGGATTAGAAACATGTGTTGTAATTTTTTTATTAAATTTTTTTATATGATTATTTTTTTGAAAACATTTTAATGAAATTATAGAAATAAATGAAAATTATTCCCCAACGAATAGAAAAATAAATTCAAATTTCCTTAGAAACAATCAATCCTAATTTTGAGAACATTGAGGGAAGAAAATAAAATGATAATTTTGGAATTTAAAAAAAAATTAAATGTATAGAAATAAATAAATAATATTTTTGAGATATATATCATATTATTTCATCATCATAAATATATGCTTAATCCATATCGATAAAAAATGATATTGTAACATAAATCCCTCACCACATTGGTAAATTATGAGCCATAAATCCCATAAAATAAATAAAATAAATTTAAAATATAAATGAATATAAAGATACCTTTTATTTATAATATGGAATGGGAAATATATACACCAAAAAAATAAAAAATTGGTTAATAGTGAATATTCCTTGCAAAAATAAAATTGAGACGACAAACCCTTACATCTTGTTTGAGTTGATTTATAAGTGATCTAAACTCATGTATAAAAAATTATATTTATTATATTTATTTCAATTAATTATATTAATAATTAAAATACCATTTACATTTTACTTAAAATTTTATCATCCATTCATTAAAAATTCAATATTAAAATCATTGTTGTTGGTGATAATTTTTTTTGTTTTCAAAGAAAATTTCTTGTTATTTGTTATGGTCCTTGAATATTGATCATGGTTTTATGATATATATAATTTTAATCAATAGAGAAATATTTTTTCTATCCATTTTATAAATATTTATAACTATCCATAAAAGTTAGTTTAGATAAAGGAATTACACAGTCCATGGGGACGCTAGTCCTTATATATGAATGAATGTTGTTTTCATATTTTAAAACAATTATAAAAAGAATTATATATAATAATTTATCATTAAAAATTCATAATTATGTCATAAATATAATATATATATATATATGTTTAATATATATTATAATATCCATCAATGTGGGGATTTTATGGAAAATGATTCATATCGCTTCATGGAGGCGGTTGTCCACATCTACGCATGAGTGATACTTCCATTTCCCATTTTATGTAAAGGAGGTGGAAAATGGTTTCCACGTAATACTAATAACATTTCATTATATTTATTAGATTTGAGTCATTATTTTTGTTTGAATACAATTGATTTATATAAAGTATAAGAATAAATAAACTTTTAAGGAGGTGGTGAAGTAAATTACCTCTTATTTTTAGACCACCTTTGGATTAAACCATAAGGATTTTAGGATGATTTTAGGATAAGAAATGAATATCTAGGTTGTGGGAAAAAATATAGGAACTTATTTATGAAGGTCTTTGTCAAAATATGTTGCTAAATATATGTGAAAATAGAAGAGAAGTAGTGCCCATTTATAAGTGAGGGGAGTTACACTCTTGAAATAAATCATTGTTTTACATTAATATAACGTTTCAGTCATGGTCACATGAAAAAAGGAACACAAAAGTAATAGATAAAACATTATAGAGTGTTTATAAAGTCATCCAACCAAATTAATTCAAATTTAGGAGATATTTCAATCTTTTATCTCCTTGTTAAACCCCCTTTAAGCATAATTTAACCTTAACCATGACAACATAAAATTTTTACCATTATAATTTCATTATACTAAAAAAATAATTTGGGAATTATAATAGAATATAGAAATTATTATTCAAAAATTTAAACCAATTTTATCATATTATAAAATATATTTCTTTCTGAAATTATATTTAATATAGTTATAGAAAACACTTGAAAAACAATTTTTTAGGAAAATAACTTATTTTTGTGTAAAAGGAATTTCAACTTCAAATCAAGTAATACGTTAATTTAAAAAAAATATTTGGATAAATAAAAATTCAAATGTTTTTATACTATTTGGTAAAGAAAAAATTGAATGGAACCATCCAACCATACCACTAAATGAAGACACACAAAAAATGTTTTAAATTTAGATAAAATATAATTTATGATCATAAAAGTATAACATGAATTACCAAATTAAAAATATGTTTTAAAATAAATAATTAGAATCCATAAAAATATATTTTATAAAAAAACAAAATTGGAAAAAGTCTTGTTTTATAGGGATTTATAAACATTACCCCACTGTTTGAACCATGTTTTTTCAGTTTTACCGTTACCGAGGTGAAAAATAATTTCCCTAGTTACTATACATAATGAAAGAAATAACTGTTTCCTATTTAATTATATAAATTATTATGATTAAAAATATGGAATCCATTTTAGAATATTCTTTTTATAGATGTAAAATAATTAAATTTTAAAATAAGGGTGAAAAATGCAATAAAACATGATTTAAAAGAACTCAAAAGTTTAAGCATAAAACTTGATTTATTCATATTCCATGATTATCAAAATTTATTATTTAAATATTAAAAATATTATGAAATATATATTCTATAAATTTATTGATAAACTTTAAAAAATAGTGGTTAAGTTAATTTATTTATATATTAACACATTATGTATAAAAAAACTATTTATCTAAATAATGTGTCTTTTTACCTTCAACTGAATATATTTTCATTTTAAACTAATTGGTAAGATATAAATTCATATTTTAAATAAGTAAAAAATAATTTTTCATAATTTAGTTAGTCATATCCATACCCTCCAATACAAAAACAAGTTACTAACTGTAATATTAAATAATAATAGTTTAATAGTATATTTGGGTTTTTTGAACTTAGTGTTTTGTTGTAAAGAATACTATCAATTAAATAAGATAAATTTAAAAAGAAATATATCCATAAATCATGAGGTGTTTCATGTTTGACTTGGGTGCATGTTCATTAATCAAGGTTCAGTACTAATTTTTTTTAAAAACCTGTTTACACCTACCTCACGGGTTCTAATAATATTATATTCAATATACCTAAAATATCCCAAATACATAAATAAAAATATGGATCTGATACAATTTTTTTGTAAATTACCTAGGATACCCTTGATCTGCTTCTCTTATCTATACCGTTACATATCCTAAAGTGTGTTTTTAAACCCTATAGGAATATAAATAGTATATATGTACAAAGGTTAAACATTTTGGAATAGTTTCTCAGAATAAAAAAAGAAACATCAAGAAGGTCCTAGTCAAGAACATGACAAACACCTATCCATGTGTTAGTCAAACATCCACTCCTAATAATTTTACAATAAAAATAACCTAATTTATTTTCAAAATAAAATACATAATTTTTTTTGTAAACATGATCGTAAGAGAAGTATATATAACCATAAAAAAGAAGATAAAAATATAATGAAATGGGAGCAAAAAATGAGATACAATGAAGAAGTGGATAGAAAAAACTAATTTAAAAAAAACCAAAAATAGTTACAAACCATCATCATATGAAATTAGTGATTAATTCCAATATATAACTTCAAATAAATCCACACATAACTTGTATATATACCCATATCCTCCATGCAGTTACCTTCCTTTACTTGTATCAGTCAAACAATGGTCTACATACACTCATTGAGAATATATAGGGAGCGAGGAAAACATTCCTAGTAGTATCTCACCGGGGGTTCCTTGAAAATTATAGGTTATATAATTAAGTCATACTAGTTTAAATATTAACATGAGAGCAATACTCTTGTAATTCACATGTATAAAAGCTTTAAAACTATTTATTCGTGAAAGTTAAAACCATGTAATAAAGCATACCAAAATATGAATTATGGGTTATACCCTAGTGTATCTAAGGATAAGGATCACTAATATTCTTATATATTCTTATGTCCAAAACATATCATTTTATACTAAACTAAATCATACTAGAAATTGTATCATCAAAATCTATAATGATATTTATGGAATCTAGATCTATATAAAATTATAACAACTGGTGTAATCAAAAGATAAATAAATTTTCATAAAATGGCTATAAGATTATTGTCTCAGGTTCCTTACCCATGTTATAATAGTTCTATAAATCATAGTCCCTATCAAATGATTAAAACATCATTATCAAATAACATTCATATTCAAATGGTATTTTATAAAATGTTTTATTGTAATCGTCAATTCCACATATAAAACATCATTTAAAAATAATTTTAAATACTCATGTAAAAAAGAGTTTATGTGGAGGAATTATATTATATGAATATGTAATTACAATAGTAATATATAACACTTTTAAATAATTTAAAAACATTTTGACATAATAAAATAACATATGGTACCTCAAATAAATGTGACTCATTAAACCACCTACAATATACTGATGAATTGAGTATCCTATAGTGAGAATTAACTAAATAGGAATAAAAGATTAAAAAATATAAAAACCCCATATAAAAATATTTCTTTACATAAACAATAAGTCATAATGGCCATTTTGAAAGAAATAAAAAACAGATAAGAAGATATTAGAACAGAATTGCAAAAAGGGGATCAGTAATTGGTGATTTCTTGATTAAAGATCTATCTAAATCAAGAGGATTGTGAGTATGTGATAGAGGGAAAACCTTAATAGTGTGTATTGTTAGAAATGGGGTTATACCAATATATGTATAGAAATATAGAAAGACTTTATTTTTATTTTTTATTTAATCAAATAATTAATATATTTAATAAGTCGGACTGAGTTGGGAATTGTGTGGCCTACATAGTCTTACTGTGACAATCTTTCCACAATGTTTGGCCAAAATCACAACTCATATATCTAGGATCACGATATATAATGAACATGATCAGGAAATCATGTATACCTCTCATAGATAAGACTATATGATATGTCTCTCAACAACAAAACCCCGACCATGACATCGCACACACCGATCACATTCTGGCATCCTCCCTCTCTCATTTATCCCAAAGGTATGAAATCTTATGTGTGAGGGTACGTTCACAAATGAGTTCCAAAAAGACCACTATGTATGATCATGGTGTTGCCTTACCGTGTTAAATAATGGCCACCCATTCCTCAATTCCCGACAACCATCGGGACATTTACATAAGTGGGTACCCATACATAAGAGTTCCTTAAAGACTGATATGTATGGGATATTTCCAAATATAATTATCCCAAAGACTCATAAAACTGTGATTCAAATTTTCCAAGGAATTACTATATATCCAGAAAATATGGTCGAAAAACACTCATTGGACAATAAAGACCATTAATGAGGTGATTCCCCTAGTCCATGATGTGACCCTCAAATATAATCATTTAGAAAAATCACCTCTTCGCCTCTACCATGTGATGAATCCCAAGGCCATACTGTGGCTTACACTCATCACTCTGTATTCCACTCTATTAGGCTGTAGGTTTTTACAATGTATTAAAAATAAAAATCAAAACAATATAATACCCCAAACATAACAAAACACAAGAGAACAAATAAAGAAATGAAAATTAAAAATAAACAAATTTTAATATTAATACTAGAAAAAGACACCATGGGTGTTACAAGACTACAAGAAAAGTAATTTTTTTAATAGACTAACATTAAAATAATATATTTTTTGGGAAAAAGATAATTTTGGAGGTAAATTACTGCAATAAAAAATCATTGATAATTATAGTAATAACTCAAATTGATTACAATGGAATGCAAATCATTCAAAAATAGTTTTTTCATATTTTATATTTCTATGACCCCCTAGACTAAATTATAATGAAGTTAAATACTTCTATTTCAATAGGTTTGTAATTATGATAGATTGAATAATTATTTTCTATTATTTAATATATAACTAAAAACAGATTTTCAGGTTGTGATAATCTCTATATGTCAAAAATGGTATTCAAATCAGGTGGGGTAAGTTAAAAGTGGTGGATATTATTTGTGAAGGATATGATATCCATAAAAAATTAATAAATCCATCACAATTAATTTAAATTATAAACACAATATAAATTAATGAATTTTAATGACAGAAGTCCGTTCATTTTAAATGTCCATCCTTATAAAACATTAATTTTAATTTGATTTGAAACATGTTCTCTTCATTATAAATAAAATATCTGTTTCATTTTTAATTTTTCAATTACCCCTCTAGATTAATTTTAAATAAAATTCCAATTAACACTCTTCAACCCAAAATAGGACCACATGATCGATATCTAGAATTCATGATCCAAATTTAGTTATTTTTTCTTCAATCTAAATGAATTTTCAAAAAATTAATATTCACAAGTAATACGTTAATTATTTTCATTATTAGATTACATCTTTAATTATGTTTAGTTAATTACTTTATAATTAATAGTTTAATTAATTAGGTTTTTTATAATTTTGAATTATTTTAGGTTTATTTAATTAATTGGTTTTTATATATATAATTTAAAAAAATTCGTATTTTTTTAAATATATAATTATTTAAAATTATTACATTAATATTAATACATTATATATAACGATACTATAATAAATTTCTAAATCGTAGTTGAAAATTTTAAAATAAAAAAATTATCAATATTAATAATATTATATAATAAATTTTTAAAAATTACTAAATTTTAACAAACTATTAAAACCTATATATTTCTTAAAAGGTTATTTATATATTTATAAAAATAAAAAAACATATTTATGTGTAATCATAAAATAGGAAAATATAAAATAATTAAATTAATGAAAAATATTAAAAATTATATTATTTTCATTAAAAAATTTGATAAATAAAAAAATAAATTTTAAAGTAGTTAAGAAAATGAAATTTTTTCAGATAAATAATGTATGAAAAGTAATTAAAACTATGATTACCTGATGTTATTAATATTTTAATAACATTTTATATACTCCCTTTAATTATTTTATATGAAATGTGTAAAATTTGTGTGAAATATTAATGTTTTAATATTAATTATAATTTTTGAGCACTATTTTAATTCATCCAGATACAAGTCTATTTAATGTTATTAAAATAAATATCATAATACTTATCCAAATTGCATGATTATTGTTTTTTTGGTTTCTTACTCAAATTACAACATTTCATTAGAAATAACCTTTGGCCAAATCATCCATTTGGAGGGTCATATGGTCAATACAAAAAGACCCAAAGAAACTGTGATAAAACTAGACCATCCATTATGATTGAGTTACTAGTCTGAATAGTGAAGCCAAAATTTTATGAAACTCCACCATATTTTCATTATTATTCAAATGAATCATGGATAAAAAATTTAAGTTCCAAATACATGAAAAAGGGAATCAACTAATGCTTTGAACTCCATCCCACCATTGTTGCCGGAAATTAAAATCTGGACGCTAATCATGACATATCTCATGATGTAATAATTCAATCAAGATGATATTTATTATTGTGAAATAGGAGATATAGGTAGCCGACTTTTTTGATGAATTAATTTAGATTTGAAGGCATATTTCTATTCAAAAATACATTCCCATTTCATCCATTGAAAAAGAATGGATAGAAATAGACAGTTTAAATTTGTTTAATAAAACCAGCATAACATTGGATACATAAATCCAAATGACTCCAAATTATGATAGAAGTCATCCAAAACTATTATCTAATTTTTTTAGAATAGTCTATCTCAATAGTCGGCTATCTGAATAGCCAAATTAGCGATGCAAGTGGAGGGACATATTAGGAATGCAAAGAGTCCACTTCCTTGAGATATAAATACAACCCCTCTTCTTCTTGCATATGGTTGGAATTTCAGAGAAACGAAGGATAGGTTGGCACAATCAAGGCTCAGAAAAAGGCTTGGGAGGATCTACCATACTCATGTTGTTACTTGAAAAACCATTCATCCTTGCTTCCTTTCATTTATTTTTGTGTTGTTCTTCATTTGTAATCGTATAAGTGTTTGTTTTTGGTAATTCTGTTTTAATGAATGTTTCTTATTAAATATGTCTTATTATCATACACTTATTTTACTTTAATATTAATGTTATTAAAAAGTTTTAATTATGTTAAGACCCCTTCACTTATTTTTATTCCTTATTCAATCGAAAGTCTTTTTTTAACTCTCTTCAATGACCGTTTCTATTCGACGCACTAATCTTTTCATATCCCATTATTTTTGTTCTGTTTATAAATCATCACCATAATACTATATTACCAGATTAATAAAAATCTAAATGGATATGTAAATCTTCCATTGGGGTGAGTAATTATTTAGAGACGTTAAGCTATTGAGAGATTTTTCTTGATAAGTATTCTTTAATTTAACATGGTGTATGTTGGACTTAACATTTCATGGATTAATGACTTGTTTTGTTTTACATGTGGTTTCCATGGATTATTGGGTCCATAAATACACTACCATAAACAAGTTTTGATTGATATTATAACACTATGTTATATTAAGGCTTGGATTAAATCCTTAACACATAGAAATTTCAATCAATGTTATCTTGTGAAGTGGGTGTTAATTTAAATCTAATATAAAGCAATGCTCAATGATGTCACAAGCTTAACTCCTTAAAAATGAACACACCCCAATATTTATAAAATTGTTAAATCAAACACCAATCATTAATCACTTCATTTAAGCTCTAAAAACAATCCCCCAATCAAAATTCAATTAACTAAAAATAATAGACTATTAAAAAGAATCATTTCCAAGGATTCGACCAGAGTGATGCTATAAAAATTTACAGAGCATCGAGAATTTTAAAAGTCGATAGGCGATAATCATCTCCACATTAAAATGGATCCATTTCTAGTTATGGTTCTTTATGTAGTCATTAGTTTCTTGGTTATTGTAAAATAACAAAAAAAACAAAATTTGAAAAATTTGAAAAAAAAACACAATGAAGAACCCACCTTCTCAATAAAATCATAAACTAAAAAAACCACAAAGAAAAACACATCTTTCTCTTTCTTCCATAATCTCTCTGAATGCCTTGTAGCATCCCAATCAATCACTTGGATGTGTTTGACCCTGAAATTGAGAAAGCAGTTTTCCAGCTTAAGAGGAACATAAGATATAAATAACTCATTCAAGAACATGTCCTTGTCCATACAATTGAATTAGATATGGAAAATCCTAGGGAAAAAACACTTAAAAAACTTGCTTCCCCTAATATGAATTACTAACATCTTGGTATTCAATATCCAAACATAGAGGATGACTTTGAACTCAAATCAGGTTTGATTTATCTTCTTCCTCATTTCCACAAGCTAGTCGGTGAGGATCCACATCTCTAACTTAAAGAGTACTAAGTGGTGTTATCTACCATGAATCCTCAAGGATTTTCTGAGGAACAAATCAAACATCAAGCATTCCACTTATCCTTAGAAGAAAATTTCAGGTCATGGATTTACGACCTCCTTCCAGGTTCCTTAACTACATTGAATTACATGAAGCAACTCTTTTTAGATAAATTATTTCCTGCTTCTCATAGTGCTTCAATCCGAAAGGAAATAAGTGGTATCCGTCAATTACAAAATGAATCACTCCATGAGTACTGTGAGAGATTCAAAAATCTTGTTGAAACCTACCCACACCAACAAATCCCTAACCAAATCTTGATCCAATACTTCTATGAGGGGTTATTGGATATTGGGATAACGCTCATTGATACGGAAAGTGGCAGTTCTCTTGTTGATAAAACTCTCACAGCTGTAAGATATCACATAAGAAACATGGATTCAAACACACTTCAATTTCATACTCAAACACATGATCAAGTCAAAAAATCCCATTAGAATCAATCTGTAGAGCCCATGAAGATGACCGAGTGGATGAGTGAACTTACAAGTATTGTGACACAACTAGTTGTGGCAGCCAAAGCCCCAACCTCATCTTCTCCACAATCTCTATTCACTAGACCTACCATGGATTGTGGAATATGAAGCTCTCCATCTCATCCAATAGACACCTGTCCAAATCCTTAAGAGGATCACTCCAATTCATCCAAACCAATAGAGTTTAATGCATCATATGGTCAGAGGAACACCAAACATCAACTATCAGGTCTTTTTGTTAGAAACTTCAACCAACCCCATTCTGTCCCCTTTTCTTCTACCTTCAACCAAGGATTATTGCATAGAAACCCCATACCTCAATTCCATCCTCAAAACCCAAACCAATTACAATATGGTCAAGGTGCTGGTAACTTCCAACAAACTTACCGTTTTGTTTCTCAAACTCAAATGATCAATCCTATTCATCATGCTCTTGGATTATACTATCTTAGTGAGCCTTCCCAATTCCCATACCAATACAATTTCTTTCCCAAGAACAAAAATCAAGGTAATCCCAATTCGGGACAAAATAATACTTCTAAGAAACTGTGGGAAATTGCAGTGGAAGATCTTGCCTCCTACACTCGTTAAATCCTCAAGAACATTAAATCCCAAATTGGTCAACTTGAATTCCACCTGAGATATTAAAAACAATAAAATTATTCCCAACTCCTAGATCAACCATTACCCAACCAAAAGTGTAATGTAAGTTTAATTTCACTTAGATCAGTGAAGCATATTTCTATGCCTCAAGATAAGTACTCAAACCCCCTCTTTAAATGTTGACCTATAAAATGAAAAGGAAAAGAAATATGAAAGAATCTGAATCCATTACCACACCTACATCTATTTCAGTTAGGAACCCAATTCATTTTCCTTATTCCATTTCTAAGCCAAATAAGTCTTTTTAACTTGATCTAGAAATGCTTGACATGTTGAAGTAAATTTTCCCCTATTAGATGCCATAAAACAAATCCATATGTATTACAGGTTTATTAAGAAACTCTGCACCCACAAGAGGAAGCTTAGGAACTTAAAAAATGTTTCCACCAAGAATTTTATTCTAATAAAGTTCAAAGATCCCATGACCTTTACGGTTCTATGCCAAATTGGAAGTTCCAACATCGATGATGCACTCATAGACCTTGGAGCCTCAATTAATGTCATTCCAAAATTCATCTTCTCCAACCATGGTCTAGGTCCCTTGCACCCAACGGGTGTTTTCATTCAGTTATCCTATCAATGAATAGTCAGTCTTGAGGGTAGAATCGAGGATGTCCTTGTTCATGTGAATGAACTTATCTTCCCTTCTAATTTCTATGTATTTCACATGGATGGTGAGACGAACTCTTCTTGATCTCCCTTGGTTCAAGTAAGTCCTTTCTTTATGACATATAAAACAAAAATTTATGCCCATGATGGCATCATATAAAAGGAATTTAGTGACCAACTGGTCAAGTTCAATATTTTTCAATCCATGTGATACCCATCAGAGATTCAATCTATATGCTCTATATATGCTTCTGAATGTTACATTGAGAGTGTGTTGAATCCCAATCCATCATTGTATTCATATTCTTATGATAGAGGAGTTTTTGAATATTACATCTTTATTAACCAAGTCTTAAATGGAGATGCTGATGTTAAAATTACAAATTCAAACTCCATTGATCTAAAGGATCTTGAAAAATCTTTCTAATCCCATCTCACCTCTAGCCTCCACTACTCCATCATAAATGGTAATAAGGAAAACGAACAAGTATGTTCATTTTTTATTCAACTATTATTACTCAACATTCATCATTTCCAATCCATTATTATGAAAATGCGGTTATTTGTGAGGTGCAACTTGAACCAATGTGTTTATATTGTCTCAATGGTAGTTATGTTTGTGATATATGTTACCTAATTATTAAAGTGATCAATGGTGAGGTTGAAATTGGAAATTATTTGGGGAACAACATTGATTTAATGGATATTAAAAAATTTATTCAGTCTTACGACTCCACAGATTCTCATTAATCTACATCAATAAGTGATGAAATAAATGAGTAAAAACCAATTAGGATCTCATATTCTGGTTTTGTGTTATCTGATCCTTACATAAATAATCCATCATAATTGAGACATTTTCTTGAATTTCCAAATATTGAAAACCAACACTTTTTGGATAACATCATTCCGCAAGTTGATGACATAAGAGAGGATAAAAATGTTCATTTTTACCCCATTGAATTGTAAACACAACAACAAGGATGTGAAGAAATTATCCAATGAAAAATCAAGCATCACAAAGGATAAGCTTTTCTAGAATCATGCTAGATTTGTTAAAATATGGTGGCCACCATCGAACTATTGGTAGTTTAAATCAGCTATCCAACTGTTGAGAAAACAAGTGCATCTCTTTTTGGTAGGCAACCCATATTTTGTTTTACTTTTATGAAATTTTAATTTCTTTTTCTTTTTTACTTAAATGAATAATGACTTTTTATTTTGTTTCTATTTTATTTAATGTTCATTTTCTAAAATAATCACTATGAAGGGAAAGAAAATCCTAGAACCACAATGACTTACATTGGATACCAAACTTCTACAGTTGACCCCCCTAATGGATGTAGATTGCAACCCACAAAATCCAAACCTAGGAGAACCTCTTTCCCTTTAACATATATATATATATATATATCTTCCTCTCTCATTTTAAATATTTATCACTATTTTCATCACTCTTTTTTATTTACTCTATCTCATTTGTGTGGGTGTGTGTTTATAAAAAACTAAAAAAAGTAAAAAAACTAAAAAAATAAAAAATATCATTTAAAAAAATATATAAAAAATGATGATTCATACTTACACACCTTCCAATTTTTAAATTTTTTACAACCATTTTTGGAAGTTAAAAAACATGGTGTCATCTCAAAAGATTTTTGGTTTCTTCATAAATTTGTATAAAGAATATTTTGTCAAAACCCACAAATTTTGAATGCTCAATTTTTGATTTGGAAAATTATTTTCCCCAACTATGAGAACCAATATTAGATTTCATGCAAATGCCACCTATGGTCATCTATTCATAAAATTTGTGTTTTACCCCCATTTGTGAGTCTTGAGTTTGTGGACCTTCAAGCTGAAGTCTCTACTTTAATGTGCATTAATCTCATTGAGGAATTTTCTAAACCCCATGAGAATTATAATAGCCAAATAGCCTCTCATTAACCATGCATTTATACTCCTTTTAAAATCCTCTTTTACCCTAGGAAAACCTTTTATTTGTTATCCACATTACAATACCAATCCTTTATCCCACTCAATATCAACATGTATTTTTATTGAATATTTTTCTGAAATTTTAGTGTGAGGGGTGGGGGTGGGGATTGGATTTCATTTCTTGGGTGCGTTTTTTTTATTTTCAACAAGTTATCATATTATTGATGGCAAGAATCCATTTTAGTGTGGGTATAGGTTTTCATTCAATGTGTTTTAGGGAATTTAATGTACTTTCATTTAGGTAATTTTGTAAATGTTATTGACAAGTGTTCAAAAAAATACAAAAAAATTGAAAAAAAAATTAATAAAAGAAAAAAAAATGGGTTGTGTCTTGGGTATGTAAAAAATCACTCTTCCTCAACCTGTTATCTTGTTATAAATATTAAAAATAGTGTCATGAAGAGATCAATCATGGGTTGGGATATGAGTGTCAGATCTTTTTCAAGTTCAACTTTCAAAAAATGCAGAAAAAAGATAAAAAGAAAAGAAAAACAAGAACACTTATGTCACTAGGATAAGTTTTGTGTTTTGTAATTATTTCATCATCTAATCCCCTTAATATTTTTTTCCTCTCTTATGTATTTCTTCAAAAAAATAATTCCCTTGTAAATAAGTGTTTCCATTTCCTTACATGCCTCATTTCAAAAAAATGTGCATTTCTTTTTCCATGTTGGTGTTTTAACCACTTTTCCAATCTTTTGGATATCATCCTCCTAACATACCATAGACATAGAAAAATCCCTAAAAGATATTTTGATTTTTGAGAACTTTGGATAGGGAGTGGAAGATGAGAGCTATTAAAACTATAAGATTTTAACTTTTGGTTGGTGAATTAGGGAAGCTCAATAAATTTATTTTATCATCTTGAGAGGAGTAAGTTCTATGTGCCACCATTTTCCATTTCTAAATTTGAGCATGAAAAAATGAATTTTTTTTGGAACATTGTTTAAATAACAAAATGTGGTGGAATTAAATATGGATGAGTGAAATTTTTTAAACCTCCCTTGACTGGGGAAAACAAAATTTTAATATATGTTGGTGAGTAAAAATTATTTTGTCATATTTTTTATATTCATAGAACATTAGGACATGAACAAGACTAAGTGTAGGGGAGTCGATTTTATTAATATTTTAATAACATTTCATATACTATATTTACTTATTTTATATTAAATTTTCATAATTTTTGTGAAATATTAATGTTTAAATATTAATTATAATTTTTAGAACTCTTTGAATTCATCCAGATTCTAGTATGTTTAATGATATAATAATAAATCTCACACTACATCTCCAAATTGCATGATTATTTTTTTAGGGTTTCTTACTCAAATTACAACATTTCATTACGGGGAACCTTTAGCCAAATTTTCCATTTGGAGGGCCATATGGTCCACATGAGAAGACCCAATTTTTTTTTCGAAGAAACTAGACCAGTCATGATGATTGAATTATTTGTCTAAATTCAAAAGCCTCAATTTTATTAAACTCCACCTTAATTTTTTTATTATCCAAAATAATAATGGATAAAAATTTGAAGGTACAGCTACATGAACAAGGAGCCCAAATGATTCTCTGAAGTCCATCCCACCATTTTGGACAGAAATTAAAATCTAGACACTATTCATGACATAACTCATGATGTAATCACAAAATCATGATGAGATGTTTCAGTGTGATGGAGGGGATATAGTTGGCCAAATTTTTTGAAGAAATCATTCTTATTTTAAGGTATATTTCTATTCAAATATCCATTGACATTTCATCCATTGAAAAAGAATGGATAGAAATGGATAGTTTAACATTGTTTAATAAAACCACCATTAATTGGGCCTCATAAGTCTAAATGACTCCAAATTTTGAGTTAATTCATCCAAAATTATTATCTAAAACTATGTAGAAGAGGCTATATTGAGGGTAATCTATATGAATAGACAAATTGAAGATGCAATTGGAGGGATATATTTGGAATGAAAATAGTCCACCTTCATGGGCTATAAATACAACTACCTCTTATCCTTATATATGGTTGGTATTTCTGAGAAAAAGAGGATAGGTTGGAATGAACAAGGCTCTGTCAAAGGCTTTAAAGGATACGTCATACTCATGTTTTTGGTAATCATGTTTTAATGCATGTTTCTTCTTGAATGTCTATTATTCTCATCCAAAATATTTTGATTAATATAAATGTTCTTAAAATAGTTTAAATAAAGTTAAAACACCTTCCCTTCTTTTGATTCCTCATTCAATCGAAGTCTTTTTTTAACTCTCTTTAACGATAGTGTGAGTTTGACACACTACTCTTTTCTTATCTTTTTTTTTCTATTTATAATTAATCACCATAATCATATATTACCAGATTAATAAAAATCTTAATTGATGAGAAAATCTACCATTCAGGTGAGTCATTATTTAGAGATACTATGTGATAGATAGATTTTTATCGATTAGTATTCTTTAATTTAACATTGTGTATGTTGGAATTAACAAGTCATGGATTAATGAATTTTTTTTGTTTAGCGTGTGATTTCAAAGGATTATTTGAACCAGAAATACACTACAATCAATAATATCTTAATGATATTATAACCCTAAGTTAAGTTAAGTCTTGGATTAAATCCTCGACACATAATAATTCCAATCAACGTTATCTTGTGAAGTTGGTGTTAATTTAAATGCAATATAATGAAAACCTCAAAGATGTCACAATCTTAAATTTTTAAAAATGAACTCATCGCAATATTTATAAATTTTTTAAATCAAACACCAATCATTAATCATTTCATTTAAGATCTGTAAACAAACCCCAAAATAAAAATACAATCAACTAGAAATAATCAAATATTAAAAAGTATCATCATCTAGGATTCGACATAAGTGATGTTATGCACATTAGCAGAGCATAAGAACATTGGAGGGAATATAGGTGACTATCAGATATGTTTTCAAATGTTTTAGTTACCAATTATGGTGCTTTATGTAGTCATTAGTTTCTGGTTATTTTAAAAAAAAACAAAATTTTACAAAATTGAAAAAAAATTCGAAGAAAAACCAACCTTCTCTTAAAAATCATAAACTGAAAGAAATCGAAGAAAAATCTGTCTTAATCTTTCTTATAACATTTATTTTAATTCCTTGTCGCCTCCCAAACAATCCCTTGGATTTTTTGACCCTAAAATCGAGCGAAGACTTCTCCATCTTAGGTGAAACCTAAGATATAATCAACTCATTCGAGAACCTGTCCTTGTCCAACCAATTGAATTTGATATAGCCAATAATAGGGAAAAAACATAAAGAACTTTATAACCCTGATATGTATTAAAAACCTTTTGGTATTAAATATCAAAACATAGAGACTAACTTTGAACTCAAATTAGGTTTGATTCATCTTCTTCCTCATCTGCAAGGGCTAGCTGGTAAGGATTCACATCTCCCCCATAAAGAGTTCCAAGTGGTTTGATCTACCATGAAGCCTCAATAGGTTTATGAGGAACAAATTAAACTTCGATCATTCCCCTTCTCATTAGCTGACACTACCATGTCATGGATTTACTACCTTTATTCTGGTTCCATAACCACATGGAATGACATGAAGTGACTCTTTTTAGAGAAATTATTTCATGCTTCTCGTACTGCTTCTATCTGAAAATAAATAAGTGGAATCCATCAATTCTCAAATGAATCACTACATGAGTACTGAGAGAGGTTCAAAAATCATGTTGAAACCTTCCCACAGCACCAAATCCCTGACCAAATCTTGATACAATACTTCTATGAGGGTTTATTGGCTATAGAGGGAACTCTCATTGAGGCCGCAAGTGGAGGTTATCTTGTTGATAAAACTACAGTAGATGTAAGAGATATCATAAGAAACATGGTTTAAAACACACATAAATTCCATACTCAATCACATACTCAAGTCAAAAATGCCCGAGAGAGTCAATTTGTAGAGCCCAACAAGATGACCGAGTAGATGAGTGAACTTATAGGTCTTGTGAGACAACCAACTGTGGCAGCCAAAGCCCCAACCTCATCTTCTAAAAAATATCTATTCATTGGACCTATCATGAATTGTGGAATATGAAGCTCCCCATATCATTCATCATTCTTCTGTCCACAACATCAATAGGATTAATTCAATTCATCTGGACCAATGGAGCTCAATGTAGCATATTCTCAGAGGAACACCAACACTAAACTATCTGGTAAGTTTGTTAGAAACTTCAACCAACCCAATTCTGAGCCCTTCTCTTCCACCTTAAATGAAGGATTAGGGTATGGAAAACCCATACCTCAATTCCCTTATCAAAAACCAAACCAATTCCAATATGGTCAAGGTGTTTGTAACTTCAAACAACCTTACCCTTTTGTTCCTCAAACTAAAAGGATCAATCCTCCTCTTCATCCTCCTAGATTCCACTATCCTAGCGAGCCTTACCAATTCCCAAACCAAAACAATCACATTCCCAAGAACCAAAATAAATGTAATACCAATTCGGGATAAGCCCCTTCTTCTAAGAAACTGTGGGAATGTGTAGTTGAAGATCTTTCCTCCTTCACACATTTATTCATAATGAACTTTGAAACCCAAATTAGTCATCTTGGATCCAACCAGAGCTAGAAACAACAATCAAATTCTTTCCAACACCTAGATCAACCATTACCCAACCCCCAAGGGTAATGTAAGTGCAATTTCATATAGACCAGGGAATAAAATTTTTGTGCCTCAAGATATTTCCTCAAACCCCCTTTAAAGGTTGTCCTAGAAATTGAAAGTAAAAAGATATATGAAAATAATTTGAATCCATTCCCTCACCTCCTTCCATTTCACTTAGGAACCCAATTATTTTTCCTCAAACCATTTCTATGATAAAGAAGTCCTTTGAACCTGATCCAGAAACGATGACATGTTTAGATGCATGGAAGTTAAAATTTCTCTCTTATATGCCATAAAATAATCCCTAAGTATTCCATGTTTCTTAAGGAATTGTGCACCCACAACAGGAAACTAAGGACCTTTGAAAATGTTTCCACCCAACAGTATATTCTCATATTATGGTTTCATGTTATCTAAACCTTACATAAAAGAACCATCCTAATTGAGACATCCTCCTGAATTTCCAAGAATAGAAAACTATCACTTTGTGGATAACATCATTATTCCTATTGAAGACTTAAGAGAGGATATAAATATTCTTTCTCCACCCCCATTGAATTGAAAACACATCAAAAAAGATGAGATGAAATTATCTAATGAACAATTAGTAATCCCAGAGAAAACGTTTTTTAGAATCACAACGGAGTTGAGAAAATACAGTGGCCACCATCAGACTATGGTTAGTCTAAAGCAGCCGTCCAACTATATACAAAATAAATGCATCTCTTCTTGAGAGGAAACCCAAGGTTTCTTTTAATTTTTTTAAATTTTAATTGTAATTTTGTTTTTTATTAAATTAATAATGATTTTTTATTTTGTTTCTATTTTAGGCAATATTCATTTTCTAAATGAATCACTATGAGAGGAAGCACAGTCCTGGAACCACATCGACTTCCATTGGATCTGCAACTTCTGGAGAAGACCTACCACTGGAAGGAGATGGTAGCCCAAAAAATCAAAACTTGGGGGCAACTATTTCAGTTTAATCTCTCTCTCTCTCTCTCTCTTTCTTCCTCTCTCATTTTCGTTTCTTACCATTTTCTTGAACACATGTTCTTATTTACTTTTTCTCCTATGTTTGGGTATGTATTTATAATAAACTAAAAAAACAAATGAAACTAATTTTTAAAAAAAAAAATATATGATAAATAAAGAGCCATACTTCCTCACAATCAAATTATAAAAATATTTCCAACAATTTTGGGAAGTCAAAACACATGGTTTCACATAAATATTTTTTGGTTTCATTATAAAGTTGGATAAAAAATACAGTGACAAAACCAACAAATATTGAATGCTCAATTTTTGATATAAAAAATGATTTTCCCCAACTGTGATAACCAATATTAGATTTAATTCCAATGCCACTTATGGCCATCTATTCAAAATGTGTGTTTTTACCCCCATTTGTGAGTCTTGAGTTTGTGGACCTTCACGCTGAATTGTTTACTTTCATGTGAATTAATACGATAAAGGAATTTTCTACACCCCCTGTGAATTATAATATCTAATTATCCTCCCATTATACAAACATTAATACTCTTTTAGTATGCCCATTTGAGCCTATGAAAACCATTTCTTTTTTAGCCAAATTACAATCCCAATCCCTTATCCCACTGAATATCAAAATGGATTTTCAGTGCATAATATTTTAAAATTTCTGTGTGGGGGGGATGGATATCATTTTTCGGGTTCCATTTATTTATTTTCAATGAGTTATCATATTATTGAGTGAAAGAATCCAATTTAGTGTTTAGGAGATGTTTTTATTCAGTGAGTTTCGGTAATGTAATGTACATTCATTTATGTAATTTTTTAAATGTTATTGAAAAGTGTTCAAAACAAAATAAAAAAACAAAATAAATAAAAATATATAAAAACAAAACAAAAAATGGGTTGTGTCTTGGGTAGCTCAAAAATCACTCTTGTTAAACCTTTTATCTTGTTATAACTATTACTATTATTGTTATGATGAGATCAATCATGGGTTGGGATATGAGTGTGAGTTCTCTTTCAATTTCATCTTTCAAAAAATGAAAAAAATAATAAAAGAAAAGAAAAACAAGAACACGTATGTCATTGAGAGAAGTTTTGTGTTTTGTAAATATTTCCTGTTCTAACCCCCTTAAAATTTTTTAATCTCTTGTGTCTTTTTTCACACAATAATTCCCTTGTAAATATGTGTTTCCATTTTCTTTCATGTATCATTTAAAAAAATGTGCATTTCATTTTCCATGTGGCTGTTTTAACCACTTTTTCCTATCTTTTGGATATCATCTTCCTACCATCCCATAGCCACTTAATAATCCCTAATAATACCTATAGATTTTTTATCACATTGGATAGAGAGTGGATGATGCAAGATATTACAAAATCTAACATTTTCACTTTTGATTGGTGAATAAGTGAAGCTCCAAAAATTTATTTTATCATCTTGAGAGGAGTATGTTTTGTGTGCCACCATTTTACATTTCTAAATTTTAGCATGAAAAATTTAATTGTTTTTGGAAAATTGTTTCTGTAAAAAATTGTGGTGGAATTCAATATGTATGAGTGAAATTTTCTAATCCTACCCTATGTGGGGAAAACAAAATTTTAATATTATTTGAATAGTGAAAATGATTTTTTAATGTTTTTTATATTTGTTGCACATGAGGACATGCACAAGACTATGTGGGGGGAGTTGATGTTACTAATATTTTCATAATTTTTTATATAATCTCTTTACTGATTTAATATTAAATGTGAATAATTTTTGTGAAATATTAATATTTAAATATTAATTATAATTTTTGAGCACTATTTTAATTCATTTAGAATCATGTTTTTTTAATTATATAATAATAAATCTAACCGTACTTATCCAAATTTAATGATTATTGTTTTTAATGGTTTTTTAATCAAATTACAACATTTCATTAGAAGGAAACTTTGGCCAAATCGTCCATTTGGAGGGTCATATGGCCCACACAAGAACTCCTAAAGAAACTGTGAAGAAACTGAACCAGCCATGATGATTGAGTTACTAGTATAAATACAGAAGCCCAAATTTTATAATACTCCACCAGATGTTCTTGATTATCCAAAATAATAACTTATAAAAATTTTAAGGTCCAATTACCCAAACAAGGGGCCCAACTACTTCTTTGAATTCCATCCCACCATTCTCAATGAAAATTAAAATCCAGACACTATGCATGACATAGATCATGATGTAATCATCAAATCAAGATGATGTTTTTCTGTGTGAAAGAAGAGATATATGATGAAGTATTTGATTAATAAAGAATTCAAATTTGAATGCATATTTCTATTAAAAATCTATTCACATTTCGACCATTGAAAAAGAATGGATAGAAATGGACAGTTTATCTTTGTTTAATAAAACTGCCCCAACATTGGATCCATAAGTCCAAATGACTCCAAATACTGAGGGAAGTCGTCCAAAAATTTTATCTACAACTTTTAGAAGAGGATATATTGAGAGTAGACTATATGAATAGCCAAATTGGTGATGCATGTGGAGGGACATATTTTTAATGATAATAGTCCACCTCCTTGGGATATAAACACAAACCCATATTCTCCATGCATATGGTTGAAATTTCTGAGCAAATTTAGATAGGTTGGAATGACCAAGGCTCTGAAAAAAGCTTGGGAGGATCTTCCATACTTATTTTTTTTACTTGAGAAACCATTACTCCTTGATTCCCTTTAATTACTCTTGTTTTGTTATTCATTTGTAACTGTGTATGTGTTTGTTTTTTATAATTATGTTTTAATGAAAGTTTCTTCTTAAACATATATTTTTCTCATACACCATATTTCTTTCAATATTAATATTCTTAAAATAGTTTAAATCATTTTAAAACCCCTTCCCTTATTTTTCTTCCTCATTCAATCCAATGTCTTTTTTAGCTCTCTTCAACGATTATGTGTGTTCGACGAACTACTCTTTTCTAATCCTGTTCTTTTTGTTCTACTTACAATTCATCACCATAATCATATATTACTAGATTAATAAAAATCTTAATGGATGAGTAAATATACTATTCAGTTGAGTCATTATTTAGAGATGTTAAGCGATTGAGAGTTTTTTCTCGATGAGTATTCTTTAATTTAACATTGTGTATGATGGACTTACCTTGTCATGGATTAATGACTTGTTTTTTACCTGTGGTTTACATGGATTATTGGAACCAAAAATACACTACAATAAACAAGATACGATTGAGATTATAGAAATATGTTATGATAAGGCTTGTATTAAAGCCTTAACACATAGTAATTCTAATCAACGTTATCTTATGAAGTGGGTGTTAATTTAAATTCAATATAAATCAAAGATCAAGGATGTCACAAGCTTAAATCCCTAAAAATAAACCCACAAAATATTTATAAAATTGGTAAATCAAAAACCAATAATTAATAAATTCATTTAATCTCTCTAAAAAACCCCCAATAAAAATACAATCAATTACAAATAATCAACTATTAAAAAGTTTCCTCGCCAAAGATTTGACCCGAGTACTGCTACACACATTACAAGAGCATCATAACTTTGAATGGTCGATAGGCGATAATCTGTAGTGATTTCATTCCCACATTAGGGTTTTCTAGTTATAGGTCCCTATATTTATTTACTAGAGGTTAGTGGGGTTTGATTCATGCTGTTTATCTCTATGGATTATAATTCCACACCAAAACATTTTAACTTGCCATTTTTGCAACCATGCATGGTTCTGCAGTAGTTTTTTCAGTTCAACAGGCATCAAGAAATACGATTGCATGTGATTAGGTTTAAGAATATTGGTATTCACACATGGGATCAAAGACATATATTGGTGGGGATGTGGTTTATGTGTATAAATAAAATAAATAAATAAAAACTAGTTACGTAAAAATGAAAAATAAAATATTACTATGAAAATCAGTAAAATAAATTTGAAAATAATTTGTATAAAATAAATCATATTGTTATAGAAAATTAAATAGGTAACAAAAAAATTAATTATAATTATAAAAATTATTAATATTAATAAATTAAAATTTGAAAATTATGTATTCATTTAGTGAAAAATTACATAGTAATTATTTAAAATTAATTGTATAATAAATTATAATATAATTTTCAAAATTAATTTACATAATTTCCATAATATAAAAAATAATTATAAAATAATAAATACATAAGATAAAAATAGATTGACTATAATTATAATAATTGATATGTATAATTTTTTTTAAAACATAATAGAAATAGAAAAATATAATAAATTATTAAGTAAGTATATCTATATTTTAAAAATTAAAATTTAAATAAATTATTTATTTAGTGTTTTCAAATAGTTAAAAAATATAGTTATTTTAAATGAATAATTTATTTAAAAAAATGTGTACTATTTTTTCTTTTAACTATTTTTTTGAATATTCGAAACACGGGAAATTACCATATGTTTTATTGTGATATCATGATTGGAAATGTCATATAAAAATATTCATGTTAATTATATAAATATTATATTTATTAAGTTCCTTTTTAATAATTTATTGTATTTATGAAGACAAGTGGAAAATTTATTTTAAAGTGGACAATTAATGAGTAATAAATTAATCAGTAATTAATACCTCTTCTTGGGGAGGGGCGTTCCTTGGAGTTGAGGGTTCAAAAATGTCACTCCTGATGATTCACTTTCAGAAAGAGAAAAATTTATCAATAATAAATGTAATGATATGATATTTGTAATGTCTGATACTATTGAAGATTATATATTACATTTGGGTTTTCAGATAGATTTTTTTGGTATCAACATGACAAACATATATAAATTGAAAGTGAAAATTTATTTATTCCAAGTCCATAACAATTAAAAAATTTAGAACATAAGGTTTTTTTATAATATTTTTAAAAATATAAATTCAAAATGATGATTCAAATTCTAAATTTTAAGAATTTAATTTTTTTGAATTATTGAAATATATTGAATATACTTTATATATTCATATGAAAGTTATGAGAAATATTTTTTAATGAAATTAATTATTACTGTATCAGATTTTTATAATTTTAATGGCTATTTAAACTAAAATTTTTTGGTGGATTGATATTTATTACTTAAGGAAGTATACTATATGTAAATATTTATAAACTAATTAGTCAATAATTTGGGTATTTTTTATTAGAATAATTAATTATGTCAAAATGATTACATATAATATTATAGTGATTATGAGTGTCTAGTTAATTTTTGAACAAGTGTGAAATTAAGGTATAAATACATCTGACACGGAAAATCAAGTCATGTTCCTATAAAATAGTTATGGTATTGTATAATTACACCAAGATTGTTGAATTAATTTTTGTTTTACTATAGAAAAATCTTCATGATATTTAATCAATCCATATTTCTAAAAATAGATGGACAACTCAACCTTGTGGAAAATATTCATGGAAACAATTTGATTAGTTGCATCCAAATTCATCTTCAGAACCTAAAAATGTATGAATACATATTTCAATACCTTATCAGATTTTGAAATGAGTAGTGGATAACGCATAATCTTGGTTGAACTACTCATCATATAACCAATTTATTTTAGAATAGAATCCCATAATTTATTATGTATTTTGTATAGAATATAATGGGAAATTTGAACAAGGTTGTGAAATTTAAATCTAGTGTTCCACCTTATGTATATGGAATTCTAGTTTTTGGGATTGTGTAGTGGGAGTGAGGAGTCTCAAGTTATCATAAATAGAAAGTGACATGAAAGTAAATGGAATGCTTAGAAAAGAATTTTTGACGCATAATTCCACTATAGAGGGTGGGTATTGAAGTGATTAGGTGAAACACTATGAATGGTGGGTTCTGATGTTATATATGGTTTAGCTAACTGCTAGGGTGATCATTAGAACATAGAGCTAATGCAGAGAGAGTATTTACCCTTTTCAATGTAATAATAGAAACTAATAGGATTAAATAAGGTAATTTTTTGCAGACACAGTTGATGAAATGATCCCATCTCAAATGATGACATATAAGAATAGTGATGGGAGTTTTTCATATCCTAATAAATAAAGTTTTCAAATTCTAGAATAAAAAGTAGAATAATTATTTATATTACTTTGTCAGACCAATTTCATGAGATATGGGATTTCCCCAATTATGTTGGATGAGTGTGTCTCATGGTTTTCCAGGACACCTCATTAGTTAGTAGTCATGATCTATCTCTATTGAAAATTACATGGAATAATGAAACTACTAAACCATTTAATAGGTTAATGTGTTGGAAGGTTATTTTGGAGAAACATGAAACATAATTTAGTGGAATATATAACTTTACATTGATACATGAACCATGAATAATTGTTCGAAACTATAAATTCTAGGAACTATAACCACTATACTAATCAAACAACATTATAGTTTCGATCACCCAATGGCCTACCATCCATGTAAAGTGTGAAATAAAGATATGAGTACAATAAATACAATGAATAGAAAATCACAACATACATGTGATTATATGGTTATTTCCGTAGTCATATTTCCACATAAGAATAGTTACATGTAACATCCTAGGTAAATAAAGAATATGACATTTTCATATTTATTAACATTTTTGAATTAAATATTAATTTTACTTAAAAGTTAATTCAATATTCGATGCCATACCCAACATGAAACAATGGGTTTCTCTGAAATATCATGTTTCACACAAGGCTAAGTCATACTAAAAAATAATAATATAATATTATTTTAAATGGTAGTTAATGTGTAGCCGTTGTATTGGCAGGAATGAACAGAACTAACTACAAGATAATTATACATATTTTTTAAATGTTTTTACATTTATCCAATAAAATTTAGAAGCTTAAAATGTAAATGAATATAATTTTAAGCATAAACACTCTAATATTATTTAAAAGGATGATTTACCACCTTTTGATGGAGAACCCTTTTTAAATATAGTTTTGTAACTTTTATATGTTCTATTTGGAAAAATAATTTTCTTCTTTAGAATTGGAAAATATAAATATACTTTGGATGAAATTTTAATATTTTTCTAATAATGTTCATTTTTTAATAAATAGTGAAAAGTACTACATTTTAATTCCAAACTACCTTTTAATATAAATAAATTATATGGTTATATTATATTTTAAATTTGTTTTAAAGAGTAATAAGATTATATTTTTACCATTTAATCCATTTTTTCTCATCTTAAGTAATTTCACATTTAAATTGGACATAAAAAATGTCAATATTTTGAAAGTTATTATTTCTTAAAAACACACATTTTGTTTCGACAACAGGAATAAATTTTAATTTAAATTCTGCCACTTATGTGTTTTGAATTGGGAAAAATGGATTCCATATTTAGAATCAGGAGGTCCAAATTGTGTAAATATGTAACTTTTATTTTTAGACATTATTAATATTTACTGTGGTAAATATTGTATTTACCATGGTTAAAGGGTAAATCTTGTAATAAATGGTAAAAAATAACATTATTATAATATTAAATTACCCTAAAATGTGTCTGAATCCTATTGAATGATACATGTCTGACCATGGGCATCCTCGGGTCGATTTTGGGACCCCATGGAGCCCCTTGGGAGTGATAATGACACTTTATATTAATTAATTTTATGTAAATGAAAAAAAATGAAATAAACATAAATCTTTTAGTAAATAAATTATTACATGGGGTTATAGTAGTTATATCTTAGAAAATAAATATTAATTATAAATATTTAAATATTTTCTACATCATGGTATTTTTTTTATAATTTTTAGACATCTAATAAATAAAATTATTTATGACACAATAATGATTCAATGATTATCTCATTAATGAATGATTTAGATAAATAATATTATAAAAATTTAAAAAAATATCAAAAACCAATAAAATTGTTATTGGATAATTTTATTTCAAACATTAGTCATCTTATCTTCGACTTTAATGAGTTTGGACCTTTATAAACCGAATATGATTATATAATAAAATAATATCTTCAAACATTCCTAAAGAGCCCCCCTATAAAAATTTGTCACCTCAAAAAGATTACTCACACTTCTCAAGCCCCTTGAACCTCTGAACAATTTAACTCCCTATATTACTATCTTCCTCTTAGAATCCTTACTCTAGACTAAAGAAAATTCAAGTAAACGTTTTGGTTTAAACCAAAGGGAGATATTCGATTTAAAGGTAACTTCTTCTCTTAAGTTATTTTGTTTTATTTTACTTCCACAACACCCTAAAATATTTTTATACATTTATTTTATAACCAAAACAGTATCTTTAATCTACTGGGTTTTTTATGTGAATTATTTGAGATACACTCACACACACCTCCATCAAATGGGTAAAGAACATATTGTTTCTGTGGACGGTGAACTACTACCTCAAGAAATGATGATTGTTCAATATTCTCCTAACACCTCTTATGGTGACCATTAAGATTAAACTATATTTATATGTGATATATATTATATTTATATGGTTTCAATGCTTCTTTATTTTTTATTTTTAGAATACCTTTATGGTTTCCATTGTGTGTAAATACGATAATTTCATTTGAGGAAGTATGGAATAACGCCCCCTCAAAGTGATCTGAATCGTTCATTCCACATGTGTAACATATAAAATATGGAGTTATTGAAATTATATATATTATATTATAATTTAATTATAATATACCTATGTATCATTATGATTTCATTCCATTAAATATGAAATAGAAATGATAGTAGCGTTCAGGCGTACGTACGACTTGCTGTCTCAATGAATGCTGCATTTCATTTATTATCTCCAAATGCTATGTACTATTATAAATAAATATACATACTAGATATATATGATATCTAAATCATGAATATCGTTCTGGAGATAATGGACCTTTGAACACATGAACAACTTTTAATTATAAGAAGTTCATTTTTGACTCAAGTACCAAATATCGACAAAATACCCATTAATAACTTAAATGAATACATAATGATTATAAAATGGTAATAAGTGATATAATAGGAATAATAAACATGAAAAATGTTATTAGTAAAGTTGATACTAACTTTAGTTTATTATTCAAGGGATTAAAGAAAGAACATGTCAAGTCAGACACGTGGTAAGGGACTTCGTCTCAATCTCTTTTCATTGAGGCATAATTTTCTTTATAAATGAATTTATTTTTTATGGTGTATAAAATCCATTGAATTTTCATTTCATTCAAAGGGAATATTTTTCTATGAGGTGTTTTACTCAATTATTTTTTTTCTTTTTAACTTACGTGGTGATAATGACCTTTTCTGACGCCGCGATTATTATTTGTTATATGGATTCCTTGAAAATACATAATATTTTTAAAATGAAAATAAATACCATATAATCTTATACATATTTTGGAATTAAATTATTTTTAATGGATTTTTTATTTCAATATATTTAAATGAAGTGGAAATGTTATCTTTCATTTATGTTTGTTTCATGTTTTATGAATATGTTATGGTACTTGGTAATTGTTTACGTATATGGGTGGTTCCGTGATAATACTAGGGTGGATGAGTCCGAGATATCTCTCCAATGCATTGGGTAACATGACAGAGGTAAATGTGAATGTTTCTCATAAGAGATTTTGGGAATATAGTATGATGGGTATTCCAAATGTAACTCTTCACATAACTGTGAATGCTACAATGTATGTATGTTATAGATGCCACAATTTACATTTATAATTTATGATTTATATGTGTTATTCAATAATATTTTTATTTTATGAGGTATGAGATTATGCATGGTATGTATTTATGAAAAAATGTTATCTTTCTTTATTTTATAGCCCTTATTGAGCTTTTTATGCTCATCCCATGTTTTGAAATGTTTTTCACAAGACTTAAAGATGAATAGGGTCAAGTATGGGATCAAGGAAATGTCATGTTTTCTTAATCATAGAACTAGACATGTCTCTTTTTTTCAATAGTTTTTATTTTATGGAACTATAGAAATTGAGTAGAGGTTTATACTTTGTAATTTTTGATATATAATGTAATATTTATAACTTAATTATCAAAAACTCTAAACCTGAAAAGATCCCAAACGTGAATCATACATTTAATTCAAGATTATGTAATGTTTTAAGGTCGGTTCCTTATAGTTTGTATCAAAGGTTAGTCTAGATAACTTCAGAAGTTAGAATATTATTAAATTAATATACATAAATTAATTTATGTTAACATTGAAATGATATAGCATTTACATATTAACATGTTTCTTCGCCTATGATATTTCCGTGATCAGAATGGTTTTCCATAGAGGAAACATGGAAGCTTTATTGGGATGCCATCAGAAGGAAGACAACCTTCCAAATCATCAATTTGAGATGGTATGAATCAGAACTGAATAGTTTTTTGTAGTGATGGTGCAATTGACTCAGGATATAAATGGTTTTGGTATCCATGCACGAGATCTTCCAGATCAACCACAGAGGAATATGTCAGTATTGGAGCATTTCCTGAGGCAACATCCCCTAGTATTCAGGGGATCATCTGACCTTATTCTAGCATAATTGAATATTAATGCATTGGAAAACATTTTTGATGTCAAGGGGTGTTTAGAACATCAAAATGTTAGTCTTACTGTTTATTGTTTTGCAGGTGAATCCGATCATTGGTGGTCGATGATGAAAAGTATTATAAATAGTGTTGAAATGGATGAGCTTGATTGGGATGAATTCAAATGTATCTTTCTTGAGAAATATTTTCTAAATTCATTCATCTCAGGATGGGAAAACAATTCTTGGAATTGAGTTAGGAGGATGACTCAGTGGCTTCTTATGAAGTAAAATTCACTCGACAGGTAAGGTATTCTCCAAATTTCATACGAGATATTGATAAAAAAATAAACTATTTTTACTCAGGATTAAATCCAACGTATGAAAGGCCGTTTGGTTCTCGTGAGTTCAAAAGTTAAGACAAAACCCGTTAGATTTTCAGAGAAGGTGGAAATGGAGTTTTTTGATGATCATGTGTTCTTTAATAAACAATAGAATAAGAGGTCTATGTGGCAGATGAAAGAGAATAACTCATCAAAAAAGTTTGATGGTAAGAATCTTAAGTTTAGTGTTTATTAAAATTGTGGTAAATTGAATGCTAGATAATGTCTTTTGAATTTTGGTATGTGATACCGATGTGGTAAAATAGGACCTAAGGCTCAGAATTGCACTGAAAAAGATTAGGGTATTGGTAAGAAAAAATATGATTTATAGTCCGTAAAATGCTTTAAGTGCAATAAAATAGGTCATTATGCAAATTATTGTCCAATGAATAACTCAAATGAGGGAAAGAAGCCTCACTAAAAGTATAAAGGGATGGTGAAATCATTTGCAACTACATGAGTAGATTTTGGCCCATCGAATGATGTATTATTAGGTACACTATTTTTTTATTCAGAATATGCCAATATGTTCTTTGATTCTGGGTCTACACATTTATTAATTTATGAGACTTTTTCTAGTAAATTTGGAATTCCATCTCAAGATATTAATCCTGAAATTATGGTAAAAACACCATGAAAAAATGTAGAGACAAAAATAAATTATAAGAACCTTCATGTCCTTGAGTGCAGAAAGAATCTACGTACATACCTCGCGGTTTTTCCTCTAGTATAATTTGATGTTATTTTGGGCATGGATTAGCATTCTGTTTATCATGTTATGATCGACTACAATGATAAAGAGGTTTGTTTTCAAAAATATTTTCAGTTTGTGTACAAGAATGAATCCTTAAATTTGATAACATATTAGGAAGATGAGAAACTATTAATATATTTAAATGAATGTTACATTGCACATATTGTTGAAAATAAGAGAAACTATTCAGATTAATGACGTGCCAGTGGTAAATGAGAATCTTGATGTTTTTGTTGATGATTTTCATGATATTATACCTGATTAAGAAGTTGAATTTACTGTTGACTTAGTTCCTGATACTAAGGAAATTTTAAGACCCCTTATCAAATGGCTCAAATTTAGCATTTAGAGTTAAATTAGCAATTGCATGAGTTATTAGATAAAGGTTTCATTCAACCCAGCACATTGCCATGGGGTGATCCTATCTTATTCGTTAAAAATAAAGATTGATCAATGAGACTTTTCATTGATTATCGAGCACTGAATAACATCACTGTTAAGAACATGTATCATTTTCATCATATCTATGATTTGTTTGATCAGCTTAAAGGAGCTCAATATTTTTCAAAGATTTATTTGAGGTCGGGTTACCATCAGTTAAAAGTAAAGGAAGAAGGCAGTCCAAAGACTTCATTTCATACTAGATATGTTCATTATGAATATATAGTTATTACTTTTGGGTTATCCAATGCACCTACTGTATTGATGGATCTTATGAATAGAATTTTCCGTGATTTATTGGATAAGTTTGCGGTTGTGTTCATTGATGATATTTTTAGTTTAATCTAAAAGTAAATACAAACATGAAATACATTTAATGTTTTTCTAGAAAACTTTAAAAGAAAATAATTTTTATGGGAAATTCAACATGTGTGAGTTTCGGTTACAAAAAATTTATTTCATTGGTCACATTGTTTAATAAAATGGCATAACTATTGATCCTGCTAAAACTAAATTTGTTAAAGAATGGACAAGACCGACAAATATAACCGAGATCCATAGTTTTATTTGTTTGGAAGGTTATTACAGGAGGTTGTTGAAAAGTTTTTAGGGTTATCTAGCACAATGAAAATTTTACCTCCAATAGTTGTTAAGTTTATGTGAACAAAAGAATATGATGATTGATTTCCAGAATTGAAAAGAAGATTGGTGAATGATTCAGTTTTGGCACTACTATCCAGAGATGGGGTGTTTTTTATTTACAATGATGCTTTGTTGAAAGGAATTGGTTGTGACCTTATTATAATGATCATGTAATTGATTATTCTTCACATCAGTTGAAACATCATGAGTTAAATTACCCTAAACTTGATTTGGATTTATCTGCTATAGTTTTTGACTTTAAAAATTTAGAGGCATCATCTTTATGTATAAAATGTAAAATATATGCTTACCACAAAAGTTTAATGTATATATTCACTCAAAATTAATTGAACATGATATATAAAATATAGCTAGAATTAATAAATAATTATGTTTTCACGATTCATTACCATCCAGGAAAGTCAAATAAAGTGGATGATGCTTTGAGTTGAAAGAGTAATGTTACATTAACTATGTTACATTTGGAACATAATCCTTTGAATAAAGACATGATTAATTTTGGTATAGAAGTTGTTAGTGCAGGAAATTCCTTAGTTTTATTTTAGGTGTCAGTGAAATCATATCTATCAGACAAAATTAAGTAAGCATAAAAGGAATATCGTGGGCTATAAAAAAGATATAGTTGGTTCAGAAGTGTAAGTTTCCTGATTTTAACATTGATTATTTTTGTGTTTTGAGATTTGGTAAGAGATTATATGTTCCTTGTTATTCACAGTTGATTAATTAATTGTTATGTGAAGCTCATAGTTCTCTGTTTTCAGTTCATCCTGAAAGTACAAAGATGTACAGAGATCCTTTAGTACTATTACTAGTGGGATGGAATGAAAAGAGATATTGCTGATTTTACTGTGTAGTGTTTGACTTGTCAACTAGTTAATACAGAGTGGTAGTTATAAAAAGGGATGCTTTAGTCTTTAGTAGTGCCAAAGTGGAAATGAGAGAATATATCCATGGACCTCGTTGTGTAATTTCCAAATAAATCTCGAGGTAATAATGCAATATGGTTTATTGTTGATCGATTGACTAAATCTACTCATTTCCTTCCTATTTGTGATACTTTTTCTATAGATCAATATTCTCAATTGTATGTTAATGAGATAGTCAGGTTGCATGGATTTCCCTTGTCCATTTTATTTTATTGTGATCCCTTGTAAACTTATATATTTTTGAATGGCCTTCAGAAGTCGTTGGTTACAAAATTAAATTTTAGTACATCTTTTCATCCTCAATTAGATATGCAGTTAGAATGATCAATTATGTCATTGGATGATATGTTACGTGCTTCCTCTCTATATTACCATGTATGTTGAAACCAATATCATTCTTTGGTGGAATTTTCTTATAATAATAGTTTTCATTCCATTATGCATATGGTTCCATTTGAGTCATTATATGGGAAGAGGTTGGGAACTTCAAATTTTTGGGGTGAAGTAGGTGAAAGGAAACAGATGGGACCAGAATTAATAGAAGAAATGTCAAAAAAATTTCAGTTGATTCAGAAGCACATTATAACAACTCAGAGAAGGTATAAAAGTTATGCAGATAACCAGAGGAAAGAGATTTTTTTTGAGGTAGGTGATTATGTATTTCTCAATGTTTCTCAAAAGAAAAGCGTGATTCATTTTGGTAAGAAGGGAATGTTGAGTCTGAGGATCATTGGACCTTATTAAATCATAAATAATGTGGGATAAATTATGTATAGATTGTCTTTACCTACATGTTTTTCCTAGGAACACAATGTTTTTTATATTTCATTGTTGAAAAAGTATATGCGAGATCCATCTAATGTTTTGAGCCCATAGGTAGTTTATTTGGAAGATAATCTCTCTTACGAGGACTAGACATTCCAAATTCTCGACTTTAGAGAGAAAATGTTGAAAAATTAGGTAATTCATCAGGTAATGTTTTTGTGGAAAAAACTTTTAGTTGAAGAGGAAACATGGGAATCTAAAAATTCTATGAGAGATAAATACCCCAATTGATTTGATAAATGAATAAAAATTGCAATGATGCAATTCCAAAAAGAGGGGAAGGATGTAACTTCCCAGGTAAATATAGAATATGAAATTTTCATATTTATTAACATTTGTGATTTAAATATTAATTTTACTTAAAATAGGATGATATGTTCGATGCTGTACCCGACACACAATAATGAGTTTCTTTGAAATTTCATGATGCACACAAGGATGAGTCACACTAAAAAATAATAATATAATATTATTTTAAATGGTCGTTAACGACTAGCCATTGTATTGGCAGGAATGAACAGAACTAACGACAATATGATTATACATTTTTTGTTAAATGTTTTTACATTTATCCAATAAAATTGATAAGATTAAAATGTGAATGATTCTAATTTTAAGTATATACTCTCTAATATTATTTAAAAGGTCGATTTACCACCTTTTATAGTGAACCCTTTTTAAATATATTTTTTTCACTTTTATATGTTCTATTTTAAAAAATAATATTTTTCATTAGAATTGTATCATTAAAATATACTCTGGATGATATTTTGATATTTTTCTGAAATTTTACATTTTTAATGAATAGTGAAAAATATTGTATTTTTATTCATAGCTGCCTTTAATATAATTTATTTATATGGTTATATTTTATTATTAATTGGATTTAAAGTGTAATTTGATTATATTTTTACCATTTAATCCAATTTTGGTCATTCAAAGTAATTTTACTCTGTATTTGGACATAAAAAAGAGTCAATCTTTTGATAATTATTATTTCTTAAAAACACGGTTTTTGTTTTGATAATGAGAATTAATTTTAAACTAATTTATGCCACTTCTTTTATTTGAATTTTGAAAAATTGATTCCATAGTTTTAATTAGGAGGTCCATAATTTGTAAATATGTAACTATAATTTTTATACTTTATTAATATTTACTTCAGTAAATATTTTATTTACTATGGTTAAAGGGTAAATCTAGTAAATAAGGGTAAAAGAATAATATTATAATAATATTTAATTACTCTAACATGTTTCCTAATACTACTTACTGATACATGTCAGACCACAGGAATCCTTGGGTCAATTTTGGGTCCACATGGAGCCACATGGGAGTGATAATGACACTTTATATTATATAATTTTAAGTAAAGACAAAAATGACATAAACATATATATTTTAGTAAATCAATTATCACATAGTGTTTTATAAGTTATCTCTTTGAATATAAATATAATTTTAAAGCTAAAACGGTTTCTAACATCATGGTATTAATTTTATAATTTTTAGACCTCAAGTAAATAAAATTTTTTAGGACACAATAATGATGAAATGTTTAAATCATTAATGAATGAATTAAATAGATAGGATTAAAAAAAGTAAAAAAATATCCAAAACCAATCCAATTATTATTATATGATTTATTATCGAACACGAGTCACCATATATATAACTTTAATGAGTTTTGGTCCTTTATAAAATGAAAATCATTATACAATAAAAATAATATTTTCATACTTTCTTAAAGAGCCCCTCCCACCCCTTATAAAAAGTGCTCACCTATAATCCATTAATCACACTACTCACCCCCTTGGCTCATCCAAAATTTTCCCAATTAATATATCTACATACCTATCTTACTTATATAATCCTTACAATAAATATAAGGCAATTCAAGTAATGCTTTTGGTTCGATCCAAATAGAGATACCTGATTTAAAGGTAACGTCTTCTCTTAAGTTCTTCTTTTTATTTTACTTATCCAACCCCCTAAACAATTTTTATTCCTTAATTTAATAAAATAACTAGTATCCTCAATGTACGATGTTGTTTTTAGGATAATGATTCAAACAAAACTTACACACACCTCCATCTATTGGGTAATGAACATACTAGTTCTATGGATGATGACCAACTGCCTCACAAAACGATGATTGTTAAATATTCTCCTACCACCTCTTATGGTGGCCATTAATATGACACTATATTTATATGTGATATATATTATATTTATTTTGTTTCTATGCCTCCATATTTTTCTTTTATAGAATACCTTTATGGTTTCCATAGTGGGTAAATACGGTAATTTCATTTGAGGAAGTGCGGACTACCACCCCCTCAAAGTGACAGGACTGGTTCATGCCATATGTGGAACGTATAAATGATAGAGTTACTAACATTATATATATATATATATGATATTATAATTAAATTATAATATACTTATATATAATTATGTTTTCATTCCATTAAATATAAAATAGAGATGAATGTAGTGTTCATGCGTACGTACGACTTACCGTCTCCTTAAACTGTGCATTTAATTTCTTATATACAAATGTTATGTAATATTACAAATATATTTGTATATACTGAATATATATAATATATATGATATCTAAATCATGAATATCAATCTGTGGATAATGAACCTTTGACCACATGAACAACTTGTAATTATAAGACGTTCATTTTTGACTCAAGTACCAAATATCGACAAAACGACAATTATTAAATTAAATGAATACATAATGTTTATTACATGGTAATAAGGGATATAAAAGAAATAATAATCTTTAAAAAGTTTCTTAAGAAAGTATAAATTAACTTTTGTTTAGTATTCAATTTATTAAAGAACGAACGGGTCAAGTCGGACATGAGGTAAGGGACTTCGTCTCAATCTCCTTTCATTGAGGCATATTTTTTCTTTATACATGAAATTATTTTATATCACGTGTAAACATCTTTGAATTTATATTTCATTTAAATGGAATATTATTCTTCAAATTTTTTTACTAAACGAAAAAAAATAATTTTTCTTTTTAACGTACAGAGTGATAACGACCTTTTCCACTACCGTGAGTATTATTTGATCTATGGATTCCTTAACAAGTCCAAATGTTTTTAAAAGGAAAATAAATATCGTATACTATTTTACATATTTTGGTATTAAAAATGGTTTTTATAATAGATTTTTATGTCAATATATTTAAATGATGTAGAAATTTTATCTTTCATTTATATTTGTTTTATTTGTTATGAATATGATATGGTTCTTGGGAATTGTTTATGTATACATGTGGTTCTATGATAAACCTAGGGCGGGTGAGCCCGAGAATGCTCTCCAATACATTGGGTAACATGATAGAGGTAAATGTGAAGGTTTCCCCTAAGAGTTTTAAGGAATATATTGTGATGGTTATTCCAAATGTAACTCTCCACGTGTGTGAGAGCTACAACATAAGCATTTTACGGATGCCACAAGTTACCTTTATTTTTTATGATTTGTCTTTGTTATTCATAAGTCTTATGATTTCATGTGGCCTAAGCTTATGATTGGTATGTATTTATAGAATAATGTTATATTTATTTATTTTATATCCATTACTGAGATTTTTATGCTCATCCCATGTTTTGAAATGTTTTTCACAATACTTATAGATGAATAGGGTCAATGATGGGATCCAGGAAAAGTAAGTGTCATCCTAAACATGGAACAATACATGACTCTTTTTCAAGAGTTTTTGTATTATTAAAAAATGGAAACTGATCAGAAGTGTCTACATTGTAATTTTTGAGATGTAATGTAATAGTTATGGCATAATTCTCTAAAACTCTATCCCTGAAAAGATCCTCAGTGTGAATTATACATTTAATTCATGATTATGTAATGTTTTAAGGCCGAGTACTTATACTAAACATATCTATTTAAAGAAAAAACTAATATTAGTTATAAGGGAAACATACTTACCAATATCATACATGGAAGTATAACTCTAATACCTCTAGTGATACTCTATTATATTAATCATTATTACAATGAATAACAAATGTTAAGGTATGTTATCCCTACGACAGTTTTATACTTCACTTATAATCCTTTTGTTCTTATATCCTTCGAGAATAATGCCTCATAAATTATTCTATAAGGCCTCTAACACTTGATTGATTTATCTCAAAAACTCAAAAATTAATTAATAGGTCATATCACTCCACAATTCGTAGTTGTTTTTAGTTTTTAAACTGATTATAATACATCCATGTTTTTGTACGGTCCCAAAGTTGGACTCAAAATCCTCTAATTTCTTGTAGCAATCTATATATTCACATCCATCTTGTCATGAATAATGTGATTTACCTTTACATTCCATTATAATGATTTTATATATCATCATTAGAGACTTTTATTTATGTCATAACTTCCACATAACCATAATCTCTCCTAGAAAATCATGTTATTACAAGAAATTCTTATATGACTATATCACTTAATATTCCAGAACAAGGATTTTATCTCCAGTGATTTGAGAAATCCTCCTTTATTCCTACACTTGGTCACCACAATGCTATGACTGATTCTTCTATGATGATTATTTTCCTACTATGGATCATTTCTTCCATTGAACATTGTCAATTTATCTTCTTTAGACGAACTGTCATTTATAGGCCAAAACTGTACATCCAATGAAAATGTGCAAATATTTCCATCATTTTTACCAAGTGTATATTTTTGAGTATTAATATATATAAATCCCAACACTTATCTATAAAATAAGGCTCACACCAAAACCCTATAATTTCAATCAAGCGATTTTTTTTCAAAGGTTAAGCCCAAAAATATTCTCATTAAATATAATTTTTAGGGCATTCTCCAAAGACTTACCAATCAAAAATTATGAATCGTTTATTGTATGCACATTTTATCAAAAATTATACATTAATAAATCCAATATCTCACTAATTAAATACCTCCATAGATTTTCAATCAATTTTCATTTATTATATTCCCTTGAAATCGTTAGAATTATCCCATGGATCACTATTGAATCAAAACAATCAAAATCTCTATATAAGACATGATAAATTTTTATCCACCAAATCATCATCAAGATCCCTTCAATTAAACGTGGTTAATCTTGAATAGGGTTATGAAAACACTTGGAATAGGGATTTTAATAATCCAAAAACTAAATAATTATTCCAATTAATATGTGAAAGTTCATAGTATAACGGACCTGAGAAAAAAAATGACAATGTTACAATTCAAAAATTTATCCCCCATTTTAAATAAGAAGAAAAATCATTACATTAAATGATAATTTCAACTTAGTTCCTTATATAGATGATGGGATTTCACTCCCATTCCAGTCAATAATGTGATTAAAATTCCCATGGAAGAACCTACATCTTATATAAATCCACTTCCATGAAAATTATCTTGTTGAATGTATTAATCTAGAACCAAATACATATTATTCAAAATTTACATAACTATGATCTTCTCCATATTAATCCAGCCACCTTTTTCAAATCATTATCTATTAACTCTATATATTATCAAATTTTATCCTCTAATAATACATAAACATTCCACAATTCGTTCTTTAATCCTTGTTTTTTATGGAACCACTACATCTCTAATGATCTCAAGGTTTCTAGAAAACAATATTCCATTCTTATAAATGTTGATAGATAGAAACCCCATGGAGAAATAACCTGACTAAAGTGGGATAAAAAAACTTTTTTGATAATACGTCCACCCACATTCAAATCTGTGGGTCTTTGGAAGCTAAAAAATATAAGAATAAAACTTATTGTCATAGAAGTCATAATAAAATTTTTGTTCTATTTATATAATGGTAGATAATTGATATAAAAACTATGTGAATTTACTCAACTTAATCTTCCATGACCTGAATTAGATAAATTTATTTCCTTCAACATTACAACTAAATTATTTTTTTGGAACATACACCAATATACCTTGTTAAATATTTCAAAACAATATGTTTTCTTTCTTTTGTGGCCTTTAGTTTCATTAAAACTTTAATTTTGGTTGAATAAGTATAAATGGGATCTTATATACTCTCATGGAGTCATAAAATTTAAATCTCCAAATTCTATCACTTACACTATTGAAAAATCAAATCATTAATAACCCATTGAAATAGTATCCACCAGAAATAATGACTCCAAATAAAACCCCCAAAAATTAATTGTACACAAGATATAATAAAACGTATTCAGCAAACTTTTAACCTCGTTTTTAATTAAACATTAATAAATTTGACACCCAATCAGATACAACTATAAGAGAGTAAATTGAATATTTTTGGAACATCCTAATTCTACAATTATCTTCAAGATGAAAATCCTTCTTGAAGAATAGAAAAAAACCAAAATAGAGAAACCCCATAGTCTTGAAATGTGAAATACTTATGATTCATGATAAATCAACCACCATATGTATTTAAAAAAACTCTAAAACAACATTATGAGGAAACAAGAAACATCAATCATGAAAAGACATAAATTTCAATCAATATAGCTCCACAAAATCAGTATCCAAGATTAGAAATCCCATCAATAGAGATATGATTTTTTAAAAATTTCATCTGTTTTTAAATGATTTAATACATAGAAAATTCATCAATTTGGGTTATTTTCAACATTTTTGGATTTATAAAGTGTATTGGGATTAAATGTGAAAATTGGTTTAATATGGAAATCTATCATACATTTTTTTACATTGGTATTTTGAGCATAACATGTAAAATATAGATCCAATTGATGTGATTATTTTTTTTAGGATTCCTTAATGTGTGTTACACAAATTTAACTTCTGAGAAATGCTCTAATTTATCCATCTAAGGGCCCAAATTTTTTTTATCAAGCTTGAAAGTAATTTTTGATGACCATGTGGAACCACCTCAGTAAATAAAACATAAATCTATCTACATGACTGCAATTAAGGTGATTACACGTGGAATTGAAATATAATTCATAGAATCATCATATTTATGAATACCATTGATATTTTACTACATTAATTTAGTCATCATATGCACACTTTTGGGGGAAAACATAAATTTTTTCTCTTATAATAATTTTTTAGAATTATTGGGCCATATAATTTTCTAGAAATGTCAGATAAAGTTGAAATTTTGATGGTAGAGAGAGGATAAATTTAAAAAAACATTAATGAATATAAATTTACAAAATTATCTCATTATAGTTTTCTACCATGATCAATATTTTTGTGGAATAAATCTATAAAAGATATTAAAGGGATATTTGAATGATATTGAATTTAATGATCTGACGATGGAACCCATTTCCCTATATAAATAAGAGCTTAACCATGATGATGGATAGTCCTGAACCACCAATGGAGAAGAGGCCTAGGGAAATGGTGTATTTTGAGTATTTTTTTTCTTATTTTATATTAATTTTCAATTTTATTTCTCTTGTATCGTGAATTCATATTTTAATTAAGTTTTTTCCTTTTCTTCTTCCATTCCTATTTCTCATTCAACCCTAATATAATTAACTATTTCTTCCATCATTTCATTGTGGTCTATTTTCACATTTCAAAAAAATGATACTATCCTGAGACTTTTCCATGGGGTAGGTTTTACGACCTTCTTTGTTATTTCTCTTCAATTCATCCTGTTTGTATTCTACTCACGGTAGATCCAATATTATTTCATGGGTGTGGTGGTTTTCCACCATGGTATTATTTCTAATTCTACTTATTTTTTTGATTAATTATTTTCCCCACTTCCACTTGGTAAAACCATTAATACCATGGAATCGGGGTTTCATCAATGGGCGAAACAACATACGATGGAGATGAGTCTCTTAGTAATTGAATTATCTGTTGAGGTGTTATCCTATTTTGTTATTGAAGGATGTGTAGTTTAGTGCACTTAAGGAGTAATAAAACCACACACTCAATAAATCAAATGAAAGAAACTTATTAATGGGGTTTCATCAAATGGATAATAAAATTGTATTTTATCAATAAATAACTAAAAAATTTACCCACATTATCAATCCCTAGACCAATATATTTCATTTCTAATTTCATTTTGTATATATATATATAGGTTTCATTTTTATATTGTATTTTTTTAACATTTTATCGAAATCCAAAAACTATAGTTTCTAATAAATAAAGTAAAAAACCAAGAAATAATTGGAATAGGTGAACTAGAAATAGTGATTGAACCAACTATGATGATCCTCAAAGTAGACGACCCTAGTGGGACTCTTTGATGCATGATAAATATAAATTTTATTTTTACGCATCCTAATATAGGTGTGTGTCCAAAACTGGCACCGTTTATAAGCAGTTAAATATTTATTTCGATAAGTTTTTCTAAATTCACATTTTGTAAATATTTTTCATTGTTTTGTTTATAAAAATATAAAAAATTCCTCTTTTTATGATGTATTTAGATCCAGATTATTATGCATGGGTAGATTACTCAGAGGTGAAATAACATCAACAACAAGAATAATAACAATATGAATATTATAATATATCTCAAGTGAAAGAACTTATAGAAAGTATAGAACAAGTGATGAGAAATTATGAAAAAGAATTTGGATATGTTCATCAATTAATGGAGAAAACCGAACCACAGATGAAGCAAGAACACATAGAAGTGAAGGAATAAATTGCACCACTCGTCTTTGAAATTGAAGAACCCAAGGAGGTAAATTTGGAGGAACTAGAAGATCCATTCCACCTCTATCAAACATTTCTACAGTAGATAGATGAAAGAAAATTTTCTATTGATTTACAAGAGGAAGATCATGTAAATTTGGGTAAATTTTACATCAATCATGAATAATTTGAATTAAAACATGATCTCATTATACCATATAATGAAAAATAATCATTACCACTACCACTCTCTCAAGCCGTGGATTAATAAGAAACCACCCAAGTGGTGGAATTTGAATAATCACTGGAGAAACCTCACTACCATCCTCTATCTAATGAATATTGAACCCAATATGTACTATAAATGGAAGAAGAGATTAAAGTTTTATGGACTCAAAGAGGTGATATATTCTTGATCTAAAAATCATTTAATTTGGTTGAAAAACATTTTTGTAACACACCTAATTGTTTTGAATTTTCAGATTTGGAAAACATGTATTACACCATGAAGGAAGATGACAAAAAAGATGCACCTATTAAGGAAAACATGGATATACCTGAAATCATTGAACATTTTATGGACATAGTTTAATAAGAGACCACATTGTCTTTTCCTAATGAAAACAAGACGCAAGTTATATATATTAAAAAGAATTATTTTGAAATTAATATATAAAATTTAAAATTTTAATATCACTTTTATTATTATTTTCATCCATAACATCTAGAGAATCCTCTAGATTATGAACAAGACATTTAAAATGTAGAAAAAATAGGTGGAGGTTCCATATATCATCTTACACTCACTATGAAAGCTATACGACCTAAATAATGGGGATGATCTGGTGTACTCTATACATTTAATTTTCCAAAAAAGTAATCAGTAAATATAAGATGGTAAAAGACACATTTTGCGGTTCAAGTCTAAGAAATTCGTCCCACCATAATATTATTAATAATAACTTGTATTGACCTCTAGATTTAGAAAAAATTCAGGTCCCAATAGTGCGATCAAACTCTGATTTATCATTACTTGATTTCTTGGATTTTAGATTTTAATTTTTTTGGATAAGTCAAACATTCATCTCACTACATCCTATCTTTTTGATATTTAATAACATAATCCATTGTCTTAATAAATTAATTTTATTTTTTAAGACCTTTATGGAACAAGGAAGACCTAAAACATTGGAGGAATAAGACTAAATCTTCATTTCAAAATGGATTTCACTTTTAATTTTTATCATTTAAACTCTGTATTTTTTTTCAAAACCTGATTTGATCTTTTAAATGAAAAATTCTATACCCACATCTGAATTATTTATTTACTTGACATATATAGAAGAAATGAGTTTTTTTTGAATCTTGTGATTCCATGTTTTAGATTTAAAAGTTATTGAAATTGATTGTGTAAAATCGAGAATTGAATTCTTAATGTGAAGCATGAATATTTAAATGGGGACTCATGATTTAGAGAAATGTTTGATTAATGTAAATGAAATTTATATATCATATTTCATGATTTTAATCCCTTCAATTCATGTCTATTGATATTTTATTATTAATCATGCCTTGAATGATTGGAAAATGTTATAATTCCCATTACTAAAAGGATTTATAGACCACATTCTTCTTATTTATTCTTGAATATATTTATTGAGTGATCTTAAAACATTTCAATGACCAGAACTTTCATTTAAACTTATCAAAGATATGTTTGTAGAAAAAAATAATCAAAATTATTGATGCATTTTTTTAAAACCAAATATGATTAAAATACTATCTATAAATCAATCATTCCACAAACCATAGAGACCATAAATTATATTTATATTGATGATACATGTTTTATGAAATTTTTATCCATTCCTACAATACTCTTAGTATTTTCATTAATTTTTAAAGTTGAAGTGTTGAAGGTGAAGGGACTCATCGTGGAATGGATGATTTATATTTTATAGAAGAAGTTTGGGGGTGATATTTTGGTAATAGAGAATGGTTTTTAATTTATTTAATGTATATAATTGTTTTCCATTATTGAAAACAAAAAAATGAAAAAAGGCATGGGTTGTGATTTAGACGAATCAAAATCACCATCACTCGATCAATGATTTTTATCACATTTTGTTATGTGTTGTAAGTGATGATTATTCTATGAATAACATTCAAAAAAATATAAAAAGATACTTAAAAAATGAAAGAAAATATTAATGTTGATAAAAATTCAAGAAGGTGCACATCATTAATTATTCATTCATTATTCGTGGCCATTTCTTTGAGTTTTTGGGTAATGTGTGTTTTTACTTTGAACGGGATAATTCCATTGAACTTTCATTTTTGATATCATGGGTCATACATAATAGATAATACTTCTACTTGAGCCTTCATTTTGAAACTTCAAATTCTAACAACCACAAGACCTATATTCATTTGAATATTTATCAAAATCCCTCATGTTTTATGCGACTTTTTTCTTTACAAAGTGTGTGAAGTAGTTCCTTTAAAAGACTATGGATAATGATCATGATCTTGTTACATTGTATAATGAGTGATGAGAGAAAAAAATGATAAGTGAGGTAAATTATTTCATCTCAAGTTTGCTAATAATGACTTGAGGAGAAATAATGAATGAATGTAAGTGATCCAACAATTTTCATAGGGGAAAAGTAAAATAAATTGATTGGTTGTTTCTTTGAAGAATAGTAAATTTAATCGATATTTTAAGTGTAATTAAAAAATTTTATTTAAAATTGATAATTGTATGATTCTATTGATTTTTAAATTGAATATTAGTAAAAATGGTTCCCTATAAATTCCATGTTGAGATTTTATGCTTGAGGACAAGCATAGACTTTGTAACTCCCCGAGATTTTTTGAGTTATTTTTTTGAAATAATTTATCCCTGTTAATATATTATACTATGCTGAAGATAATTTATAATAAATCACTTTTTTTTCTTGTGTTATATGAAATTCCTTGTTAATCGTTCACTAAATGCAACAGAAATAGTATCTTACTATATAGGGAACATTGAGGATAGCTTTGGTTATATGCAATAATGACTTTACTCGATGACTTGCATAACACACAAGACCGATGAATAATTAACAATAATATATTGTCAAAATATGACTATTTAATATAATAAAATAAAACCATGACTTAAAATTAGAGGTTATGAATATTATTAAATAATTTATGAAAATATGTTGGTTACACAATATAATATGAATTCATAGGTTTCCATTTAATTATAAATGAATATGTGAATTGATTGAATCTGGAAAGAAAATATTATTATGGTTAAAATATGTTTTACCATAAGAAAATAAACTTTTATTTATGTATCTATTTTCAGTAGGTCAGAATTTCCTTTAACAAGGAACCAACTTAGTATACGTTACACAACACCAACTTTTCATACGATTCATGAATCACTAATATTTTATTAAATATAGTTTTTATATAATTATTTAAATGAGATAATTATAACCTATCCATTAAAAATTATTATAGTAATAGAAATATCATATGTTTAATATTTTTATAATAGTTTTATATAAATAAAACATATGTATAATGATATATATGATTTTTCATAAATTCCTTTTATGTTAAAAAATAATGTATTATCTAATGAACCACTTTTATTGTCCATCAATGAGAAATAAAAAAATTAATTTTAGAAACATTTTGAATTTTAAATTAATTTTTTTTAATTTATAACATCCATATTATCCCATGGTTAATATTTGTATGTGTTTTGAGAAAGTTCATTTTTTGATGAATAGTGAAAATACTGCTTTTTTGTTAAAACTACTTTTTTTAGTTAATAATTAATCATAATTGATATTATAAATATTTTATAAGGTAAAATTATACAAATATTATATATATTAATAAATTTTAATTCATTGGAAATAATTTCAATTTTATGAATAATATAAAATCATAAGAACCTTTTGAACTTCTTTCTACTTTAAAAACACTTTATTTCATCACAGCTGCAGGATTAACATTAATCATAACTTTTTTGCTTCCATGAATTGAATTTGGGAGATACAACCTAATAGATTTTAATTAGTATAATATTTATTGTCTAATAAGTCCATATGAATTTTTTATCAAAATAATTACTAAATGTGATTAAAACTAAACATAGTGACTAAGGCCATATTAACCTTAAATAGGAAATAAACCTTAGAATTAAGGTCCCCAATGATGTATCCACTTATCCAACACACATTGGATTTAAACATATCTTCAATAAACTAAAACATATTTATTTTTTGTGGGTTGGTATTAATTTTTTAATGTAGGAACATGTGTACACCTAGCTTGTTTCTAAAAATTTCAAGTGAGTCCTTTTCCTTCCCTAAAAAGCCACCACCTATCCCTATTAATAACACCTGTAAAACCTCTTATTATTAGACAATAAATACCTAATAAACTAAAAAAATCCCTATATTACTCATTGAAGCCTCGATTTTTTTAGAATCTAATCCAAGGTTTATTTTTCGGTCAAACCAAAAGGAGTTTCCAGATTAAGAGGTAAGGCCTTCTCTCAAGCTTATTTATTTTACTTTCTTTATCCACCCTCACCAATTTATTTTTTACATTATTATATAAAAAAGAAATTATAATGAATATAACAGGATTTTTAATACTAATGGTTCTAATTTTGCTGACACACAACTCCATCTTAAGGTTAACAAACATACTGTTTCTATGTGTAGTGAACTATTGCCTCACGAAACGCTGAATGTTCATTTTTCATTTACCACATATCATGAAATAAATTATGATTGAAACTATTTAGATGTGTTATATATGATATATATTATATATATAATCTTATTTCTTATTTTTTTACAATGTATACATCTTTACTTTCCAGTTGGTGTTAATATGATTATCTCATTTTAGGAATTGTGGACTACCGCCCCCTCAAAGTGATTTGATTCATTCACACACTACATGGATGTATTATATATTGGTTGAGTTAAATTATATAATATATATGAAATAATAATTCTTCTTTAAAAATGATATATATATTTATATATGTATTTAATTTACATACATTCATTTAATTTGATAATTGATATGTAAGAAACGTTCGTTGTCCATACAACTTACCGTATCCATGAACAACGTGTCCCATTTCATAAAAATATATGATATTGATTATTATAATACAATGATATAGAATAAAAATTATTATATTATCATGGTATAAATTATATAAATCATTATATAAGTGGAAGGATAAATAAATTATAAATTAATACAAGAACGAAAAACTAAGAAAATATTAGCTGAAGCGTATCCTGAACATGAAATTACTAACAAGAAGGTAATATAATGTAATAATAAATCCATATATGGTATTATATATAATAATATAGTTCTGAAAAATATTTTTAATAAATGTTTATTTATAATAATGTATGTTTGAATGAGTACAATGAGAGTCAAGACACAAGGTAAGAGGATTTCATCTCACTTTTTATTTCCATGAGATACATGATTTATTCACCAAGAATTAATTTTATGTGTTCAGTATTATTGCCATGTATATATTATATAATAATTATATTTATAATGTTACAAAATCGGTAAAATAGTTTGGTTTCAATTTGTATTCATTGAGACTCGTGTTTTGATATGAACCAAAATAAATTTGGATGTTTTTATACATCCATTTTAAATGATATATAATGAATATAAAACTTTTCATGATATTATATACTCTATTTAATTTCATTTTCCTACATGTACAGGAGGATCCCAAGTTACCAAGTGATATGTGTTTATTTAAGAAATATCATCGCTTGTCAAGGTTGTTTAAATTACATCTTATTTTGATGAAATCATACAACCTATCTATCAATAAATTCATTACCTTCAGTACCATATGGTTATTCATGCTCTATTCATGTATTGGTACCATATTTTTACTCTTTTTAAAATAAAATTGTTTTTATTAAAGCCTAAATTTACCCTCTCTTTGGTCAAAAATCTATGTTTTCAAAAAAAGGGTTCAATGAATATTATTACATTATCTAAAAATAATTAAAAGATATTTGTACCATTTCTTGACTTTTAACATTATCTTTAATGAAATCTTATTGTCTCTCCATGAACAAGGAATTTCTACAACCTTTCAACCTTTTTAAAGGAATGTTCTTTTATATTGCATGACATGTACGAATATACCCACCGTCATTTCTTTGAATATTATTTTTTATTTTTTAAAATGTTACTTTTATGAATTTTTTTTAATATATATTTTCATGGAAATGGTTTTCAAATTTTTTTAAGCATCTTTAAGATTTTTTATGGAAAATGGATTTTCCAAATATTTTATGTTTAAAGGATTTTTTTTCAAAGAAGAAAAGTTATTTACCTAGAGAAATATTTTCAAAATATCCTTCCATGTTATTTTATATATATGTTAAAATAAATTTATTTTTATTATTATATTATAGAAAATGACCAAAAGATCCAATTCATAATTCTTTATTGAGTGGTTTATGTTTTAATGGAATGATTCTTAAGACACCTATTTTACTTCCACGAGATCAATGCTTTTGAAACCTACTTATTTTTACAGGGTACACATTCATGAAGTGATTATAAAATCTATCTCTTTTAATAAATTATTATGTTATGAAATGTTAATGATAACCAATAAATTTCATTGGGGTATGATTTGATGTTTATAAATCCTGTATTTTTTTATGGGCCATGATATACTGAATGTTTTCATTATCTTGTGGCACATGTATGAAGTATTTAATTATGTGATGGGTGGGACATATATCTCTCATCAATGAATTATGTAATGATAAGTTGAATATGATAGAAAAGGGAACATGGGTTGTAGACAATGCCTGAAATATATGGTACATGGTTTGAATCCCAAGAAAAAAATAAATAAGGTACACAAGTTATATAATAATCCCACATATAATAAGGAACATGGGTTGTACGCCAAGCCAAAAAGAATAAGGGTAAATTTTTTGGGGCTTATTCTTGAAAACAAGAAGGTACATGATTTTTATCCCATTCCATAATTTAAGCAGGAACATGGGCTATTATTCCATGCTTGTAGAAGGTACACGGGTCATAGCCCAAGCATAACATGTTATAATATTCAAGGTAGGTATCCAAGATGTAATAGTTTCTATTATTATATGTATTCCAAAAATTCTATGTCTTATTACTTCATAATTATTTCATGGATTATGATGTTTATTTGTTTATGATTCATGAAATTTTAATATTTAATCTATGTTTCATGTATATGATCTTTGATATGCAGGGTATGATCTTCAATTTTCAAAATCATGTTCTCATACCCATATGTTCAATATTATGATTACTTATCTCCATTGTTAACCCTTACTAAGAATTTGAGCTCAGCCCTTTCTTATGTTTCCTTTCCACAGGTAATGAAGGAAATTTTAAGGTAGAACTAATAAAGGGGGAGATCTTTATGGGATACGTTGAAGATATTTCACTAGTATAGATGTTTTTTCCAAGTTTCTAATGAAACTATGTTGTTACTGTCCTCGGGCATGTATTTCTTTATTGTACTAAATATTCATCTAAAATAAGGTAATATCCATGTATACAATGCCTGGTTTTCTATAGTTGGTATCGAAAGAAAGGGGTTTTCAACCTTTGGGAACTAGGATGATAATACATTAGTGATATCTATAGGTATTTATCTTGGGATATTCCTGGGGATGTATCTATATATTAGTATAAGGATAAGTCTACATTTTATAAAATGTCTGGGAATTTTGGTAAAGGATAGGGTGAGTAGTTTCCTTGAATATATATTCATGTCTTGATACTACAAGTAGATGTGGATCTGGAATAGATGTAGCTATGAGTAATAACACCGACAAGATGTTCTCGGTTTGACTTAGGGTAATTTGGTACCCGACAATGAGCTTTTATGCAGACCAATATTGAAACTCCTAGGGGATATGATTTGAGAATTCACAAACTCTACACAAAAAATTATAATGGATTTAAATATAGAATTACTATGAATAATATTTGATAAACCTAATGCATCATAGATTAATAATGTTAGAGCCATAAATCAAGAAATCCTATAAGTAATTTTTCATGATTATAATGTATCCTATTATGATAAAGGTTTCTCACACCACGATTTGTTGTTTAATTCAATGGTGAGAATTTGAAGGAACATGGTTAACATTGAACGTTTCATATATAAAATGTATGTGAATTACGAAAATTGATTTTTCAAGTAGAAATATCATAAAGAGAATCCGGAAGGAGGTATGAGTATTTGTTATATCTCTGAATATAAAGAGACCACAAATGACATGTGAAAGGTATGTGGTTCTCTTCCAATATTTTTTACACTAATCGTAAAATTATTGACTATATTGAGGTTTAGGAACCTTAATCTATTATTCATAATTCATATTCATATAGATAGGTATTAATGAATATGTTTTTCAATACTAGTTAATCGTTTTTGAATAATGATGGTTGAATAAAGTATTTACATTTTGGAATTAAAAGAACATATTATATGAATCATGAAATATATGAGTATTATCAGAACATTTTTTAACTAAGGATTGGAAAAGAAAATTTTGAATGGTGATTAAGACATGAAAAAGTGATTTTATGAAATGGTGATATTTTGATTAAGGGAAGGCAACCCTTAATTAATGTCTGACATCAATATAATGATGTTTGAATAAAGATATACTGCATATGAATAAGTAAATTAGATGGTACATATTACAATAGAAGTTATTATTGTCAAACTGTACTATGTCATCAATGATGACATTTAAATCATTTTGGATGTAATGAAAACTTCCACTAATCATTAGAATAAGGAAGCGTGCATGATTTCAAAAAGTTTTTATGGTAATTAAGGTTATTACCATGTTTAAAGAGAAAATATGATGAGGGTATTCACATGTTTGGAATGTTACAACAAAGACATGCTTTGTGATATATGGGGGATCAATGTTAATCCAACTTCATGACATTATTTACACTACTTTGAATTTTTATCTTTCATAATGCCCATAAGTTTAACCATTTATGGAATCTTTATGTCAATTTTTAAATAATGTTATTGATATTAATGTATTATCTCTCCACATGAGCACTTATTAATATAGGATAACCTATTTGTGATGATGGTAACTTAAGATATATGGGTTGACTTATCAGGATATCAAGATCTATTATTACTTCTAAAAAATATCATTTATTTAATAGGGATAGAGATGAAGTGGAAATATATGAAGTTGTTACAAAAGTTTGGTATTGTGCATAAGAAAGGTATTGACATCATTTATGTATATTTACTTATATTCTTGGTCAATAAGAATAATTAATCAATAAATGTATTATGATAAATTTTGTTTTCCTAATACATAAATTTTTCTTGAGTTGATGGAATTTTATATCATCCTAGATTTATAACTTTGCGGCCCTCAAATTTTCATTTTTCATTCACGTTTCAGTGGTTGATGACCTCAATCACTTCCTATAAATATTTTCTATTTCGTCTATGTCCAATCATCTCTCAAAACCTATGTCCACCTATGTGAATACCCATATATATATTACTTTGGGTAAATGTTATGGTTCTAAAATTATATTTTTAAGGGAAATTTTATTATTAATTTTCATAATGTGGGTTTCTATGAAGGAAATTTTCATGTATTAATCATTTGATAAACTAGATGAATTTTGAGGGAGAAATTCATTTAAGTGTGGTAGAATGTAACACCCTGAGATTTTGTGGGTTCATTTTTTTGAATTAATTTACCCATTTCGATATTTCCTGAAACACCGAAGATAGTTTATATTAAAGCAATATGTTTGGCATGCGTTATATGAAACATCATGTTAGTCATGCACTACACACAATATAAACATTGGATTTATCTACATGGAACACCGAGGTCAGCTTGTGTTATATGCAATAACAAGTTAAACATTCACTACATAGAAAATAATCAATGGATTTATATACATGGAACACTGAGGATATCATGCGTTATACACAATAATGACTTTCCTTGATAACAATAATTACATAAGAAGATCGAGGATTACCAGATAATAATATATCATTAAAATATGATTATTTAATATAATATAATAAAAATTTATTTTTAATTTGATGTCATGTGTTTTATTAAATAATTTATGAAAATATATGGTTTAAATAATATGATATGAATTCTTATGTTACTAATTAATTATAAATGAATATGAAATTAAATTGAATATAAAAAGAAATACGATTGCGGTCACAATGATTTTTACCCTAATATGTTGAATTTTCATTAATTTTTTTAAATTAACTAATTAAAACATTCCATTCACATGTAACTGAATTGGAATTCATTATATAACACATAATTTGTCTACGATGCACACATCATAGAGTTTTATGAAACATCTTTTTATATAATATTATTTAAATGAGATAACTATAACCTATCTGTTAAACATAGTTATTGGAATAGTATCAACTAATTTTCAAATATTTTTTATATTTGTTTTATATAAATAAAAATTATTCATAATTAATGATATTTTTTTTGTAAGGTCCTTTTATGTTTAAAAGTACTGTTTTCTTGAATGAAGCACTTTTAATGTCCTTCTATGAAAAATAATAAAATTAATGTTAGGAACATATAAAATTTGAATATGATAAAATAAACTTCAATTTTGAATTTATAACTTTCAAATTATCCATGGGTGAATTTTTGGTGTTATTATGAGAAACCTGATTTTTTCGATGAATAGTAAAAACACTACTTTTTAGTTAAAAACTGCATTTTCCTTTAATTAATTAATAATGATAAATGGTATTATAAAATTTTTCTAATGTCAAACTAGGTCAATATTACATATATTAATATAATTTAATTTTTTATAATCAATTTCACTTTGAAGTTGAATATAAAATCTTAACAATCTTTTGAGCTTCTTTCTACTTTGAAAACTTGTTATTTTGTTCCATCTCCGGGATTATAATTTATGTTAATTTTTAAAATTATGTGAATTGAAATTTAAAAATATAACATAAATAATTTTATTTAGAATTATATTTAGATTCTAATAATAAAATGTTAATTTTTGACCAAAATAATTAGTAAAAGTTATTAAAATTAACCGCCACAATTAAGGACAAATTAAGATTAATTGTAGAGTAAACCATAGAATTAAGGGCCCAAATGACCTAAAAACTTACCAAACACCCATTTTGTTCCATTTTATCACATAAAAATTTCATTATTGTGTTTTTCGGTTGGTGTTACTTCTTTATGTACGAACATTGTTACACCTGCATTGTTTCTAAAAATTCTCTGTGAGCCATTTTCCTTACCTATAAAAGGCCTCCACATCTCTCTCTTCATCACACCTCAAAAATATCATAGTTTCAACTAGTAACTTACGAATAAACTTACAAGAATCTATATATTAATCCTTGTATCCTACCATTAATAATAATTCCATCCAAGGAACCCTTTTGGCTCAGACAAAACAGAGATACCTGATTAAGAGGAAATTATTTCTCTCACGCTTCATTCATTTACATTATTTCTCCAACCCATACACTTTATTTTTACCCTAATTTTATAAAAAATACAATATGTTCATTATAAAGGAATTCTTTGTGATGATTTTTTGAATTACATTTACTAACACCTTCTTATAATGGGTAAAAAACATACTATTTTTATGTATGATGAACTACTGCATCATGAAATGGTGATTGTTCATATTTCCTTTACCACCTATCATGTTTTCCATTATAACGGAAACTCTATTTATATGATTTATATTTGATATTTATTATTTATTTGATCTTATTTATTAATTTTTATAGAAAATACAACTTTTTTACTTTCCATTTGATTTTAAGATGATAATCTCGCTTGAGGAAGGCTAGACTACTTCCCCTCAAAGCAATGTGATTCGTTTACACACTACATATAAAGTATTAAGGATGGGGGTAGTGAATTTATATTATATATATATGTGATATAATAATTCTTCTAGAATAATGATATATATATATACATATACTTATACATATATATATATTCCATTTACATACTTTCTTTCAATAAAAAAAGGAAACAACGTTCATGGGTACGTATGACTTATCGTCTCCATTTACGGTGCATTCCATTTCATACATCAATATGATATATATTTTTATAAAAAATCTAATAAATATAAATTTCATTTATATCGCCGTTTACATTATTTTAATCATGATATAAGTATAAGGACCAAATATATAAAAAATTAATAAAATAATTAAAAACAAATAAAATATTATCTGAAACGCAACCTTAACATGAAATTGGTTACAAGAGGATACTATAAAGAAATAAAAAATACATATATGGTATTAGTTATAATTATATATTTAGTATAATTATGTAGAATAAATTATGATTTATTAAATAGAAGGTTTGAATGAGTAAGATGAGTGTTAAGAAACATGGTAAGGGGATTTCATCTCATTTTTTCCATGAGATATATGCTTTATTCACCACCCATTCCATTTATGTTGTTTGTATACTGCACATTGATTTAATATTTGATTATTGTAGTCAAATTTATTGTTATTTACATATCCATTACATATCATTAATTTTAGGGGGTTTATGTTTTAAAATTTACCAAATCAGTAAAATAGTTTTTTCTTAATTTGACTTATTTGAGAGTCATGTTTTATTATGCAGTTAAATTAATTTTTAGGTGAGTATAATTCCATTTTAAAATAAATATAATTAATCTAAATATTTTCATTATATTCTAAGCTTCATTTAATTTATTTTTATTACATGGATAGATTGATCCCATGTTACCAAGTGATAAGAGTTTACTGAAACAATCTCATCGATTTTCATGATTGTTTTTGTTTATGATTATTTTGATGAAATCATACAGCCCATATCTCATAAAATTATTATTTTTATAATATATTGTAATTTATGAAATATTAATTTATTGGCACCATATTTTTACTCTTTGGTACATAAGATAGTTAAGAAATTGTTCTTATGAAAGGCCAAATTTACACTCTCTTCAGTTAGAAATCTTTGTTTTTTAAAAAATGGATTCCAAGAAAATGTACCATTATCCATAAATAATTAAAATATTTTTTTTTAATTTTTTTTCTTTTACTAATCTCTTCAATGTAATATTCCTATCTATTTTCAAACAATTATTTTTTTCTAACCTTTCTATCATGCAAACAAAATGTTATTTTACATCATACAGAATTTACCGATTTACCAACAATCATTTCTTTGAAGGTTGATTTTCATTTCAAAAAGGATAATATTAAGATGGTTTTGTTAGAAGAGATTATCAAGTAAATGGTTTTAAAATTTATTTCATGATTCTTTTATATTCTTTTAGGGGAAATGGGTTTTCAGATGATTTTATGTTTCAAAGAGCCTTTTCAAGGAAAAATGATATTTAAATTAATAAATGTTTTCAAAATGTCCTTCCATGTTATTTTCCATATATGATAACAACCTTTTTGTTACTCACTCCCTTATAAGAAATTTTCAAAAGGTTTCATTTACAATTCATTCATGAGTGGTTTATGTTTTTATGGAATTTTTTTTACAAAACCAATTTCACATCCATATGTTCTATGCTTTTGAAACCCGCTTCTTTTCACAGGTTATGCATTCATGAATTGATTATTAAACCTATCTATTTTCGTATGTCATCACTACTAGAATTTTACACATTACCATTAGTTCAGAACCATTGGTAAAGTCCTATAAATAGTTGGTATATAGAATACCAATGATTCCCTCAATCGTGGCCAAGTAAGCCGTGAAAATCGTCCAATACCAACGGTTCTGTGAAAACAGTTGGTATAGGTGTCAAAATTGAAGGTATACCAACGGTTTGCTACAAACCGTTGGCATATGAGTGTTAAAGTATAACATATACCAATGGTTTGTAAAACCTTTGGTATAGAGGGGATATAAAAAGCCATAATGTTATACCAACGATTCTGTTATAACCATTTGTATAAACCTATACCAACGGTTATAACAAAACTGTTTGTATAGTTATGTTATTGAATATATACCAATGGTTTTGAATACCATTGGAATAGATTTTCTCAACTCCACAGCAGCAGGCCCCCCTCCCCTCGCAAGACCTGAAACTCCACAGTAACATATCAACACACCTCCCCTCTCCATAACTGCAACAACACTAATAAAAAATCCCCATCTAAAGTATTCAAAATTTAAAATTCATTCCAGAATTTATAAATTTAGAAATTTATAAATTCAAATTCAATAACACCCATAACAGAAAATGCCTACCTATTATAGGAAATGAAATAACACCCAAAAGAGTAGTCCAAATTTAGAATTCATTCCTCACTCAATCCAAAATGCCAACACACATAAGAGTATTCAAAATTTAGAATTCATTCCTCACCCAATCTAAAACAACAATACACACAAGAGAAAAATCCTACATGTTATAGGAATCACATGGGATGTTTAGTCATGGTCTTGGGTTGAGTATCTTAAAACCAACAGAAAAAACATGGGTAGAGTGGATAGGGATAATGATACCCATAAGATAGACAATGGTAGTGGTCATGTGCTTAGACCTAGGATGAGTTATAAGAAGCACATGGGATGTTTATATTCCTCTAATGACTATGAATCAATTTATAAATTGTTCCTGATGTGTTAGTGGGAAACATTGGCCAATCTCGGTATATGAGATGGGTTAACGAAATAGCCTACATGTTTTTCATAGACATTACAATTATAATAAGGGGTTATGTGGCTAATTTTAATTTTCACTCTTGGGTGTGATGGGAGATAAATCCCCATATTGGGTAGTGGGTATGAATAGTCAATTAAGTCTTTGGTATTGGGATCCCAAAGTGAGTTTGGTTTTGTTCAAGAAACCAATGTTTGAGTATGGGACTGAGGTGATCCATGGGGCTATGGTATCACCATATGTATTCCTCACCATTGGGGTATTTTTATGAGACTTTGAAACTTATTTTTCAAGAATATATGTGTAGCTTTTTTGACCATTTTGTTATATGGTATGCTTGAGTGTTCATAGGTTTCATTTGAAATCAATATATGATATTTATTTGTTGTATGTTATTGTATAGAATGAACAACCCGTGATTGAGAATTAGAACATGAGTGTTGGTGCATGTTCATGATGGGATGTTGAGACTCATTCCTAATATATTTCATGTTTTTTATATATATTATGACCCATTATGTTTCAATATATGCCTTCTGAATATTTTCTTCTAATAATGTATGACAAATAGACCATATTTTATATTTTATCACTTACTTTCAAGAATCCCTGTGTAGCATTGTGAAGATTTTCCATATGCCATTTGTTTTTCTCACTTAAAATGTTGTCCATTTCACACGAAAGTGAGACACTTTGAGTGATAATAGTCACAACATTCCTGGGATTGAGGAGGGGGGATGTCTGGGGGGTGGGGGGATGTTCGAGTGGTGCATGGGGATATCTGGGGGCTGGGAGGGCTATCCGGGTGGTGCGGGGGTGGGGGGGGGGGCTGTCTGGGGTGGGGGGGGGGGGGGTTGTTCGGTGGGTGGGAGGGCTGTCTGGGGGGTGTGTGTGTGGGGGGGGGGGGGGGGGGCTGTCTATAGTGCGTGTAAAACCACCGCTATCACATGACCCCTCTGGTTGACTTGTCATCTAGCTGACCATTTCACAATTAACCCACTCTTTGTTGTCGTCCGATTTCATGGTATTCTGAGGTCGTTCGGCCGGTTTTGACCACCCCACGCACGCTTTTCAAGTGTGACAAACACTTAAAAAATACATATTCTACCATGCCACGCAAAACACACATCCTAATGACGTTCCGTCTTTTTGTACTCCCCACGAATAAAAATTGGGGTGTTTTCGTGTGATTTCAAGTCATTACGATATCATTCGGTATGTATTTGACCGTAAAACGCATGTTTTGGTCATTTACGACACACATGGTGTGTTTTTGGCCACCACAGTCACATGAAACCTCCGATTGATGTTCCGTCTGACCGATCATTTCACAATTCAACCACCATTTTTTTCGTCTGATTTCATGGCATTCCTAGGTCGTTCGACTAGTTTTGACCACCCCACGCACGCTTTTCAAGTGTGCCAAACACCTAAAAAACACATATTCAGTCGTTCCATGCAAACCGCACATCCGAATGACATTCCATCTCCTCTTACACATCACGAATATTAATTAGGGTGTTTTTTGTGATTTCAAGTCATTATGATGACATTCGGTATGCATTGGACTGTTAAACACATGTTTTTTCCATTTATGACACGCAAAGGGCATTTTCGACCATCGCGATCACACGACACGTCTGATTGACATGTCATATGGATGACTATTTTAAAATTCACCCACCCGTTTTTTTCGTCCGATTTCATGGCTTTCTGAGGTCGTTCGGTTGGTTTTGACCACCTCATGCACGCTTTTCAAGCAATCCAAACACCTATAAAAACATATTTAGTCATTACGCACAAACCACGCGTACGAATGACGTTTCTTCTTTTCATACACCTCAAGAATAATAATTAGGATGTTTTCGTGTGTTTTCAAGCCATTCCGATGTCATTGGGTATGTATTTGACCGTTAAACGAATGTTTTGGCCATTTACGACACATAGAGTGCGTTTTCGGCCACCATGGTCAAACGACAACTCCGATTGACATGACGTCTAGTTGTACATTTTACTATTCACCCACCATTTGTTGTCGTCTGATTTCAGGGCAATCCGAGGTCATTCGTCAGGTTTTGACCACCCGACACACACTTTTCAAGCGAGCCAAACTCCTAAAAAACACATATTCATTCATGTCGCGCAAACTATGTGTCTCAATGACACGTCGTCTTTTCGTACTCTTCACAAATAATAATTCGGGTGTTTTCGTGTTATTTAAAGTCATTTTGATGTTGTTTGGTATGTATTTAACCATTAAACGCATGTTTTGGCCATTTACGACAAGCAGAGTTCGTTTTTCGGCCACCACAGTCACACGACACCTTCGATTGACGTGCCATCTGGCCGACCATTTCAAAATTAACCCAAAATTTTTTGTAGTTTTATTTAATGGAATTCTGAGGTCATTCAACTAGTTTTGACCACCACATACACACTTTTCAAGCATACCAAACACCTAAAACACATATTCAGTCGTTCCGTACATCTGATTGATGCGTCGTCTCCTTGTACTCCTCACGAATAAAACTTATGGTGTTTTTGTGTGATTTAAAGTCATTACAATGTCTTTAGGTATGAATTTGACCGTTTAACGTATGTTTTAGCCATTTACGACACATAGAGACTGTTTTCGGCCATCATGGTCACACAACACCTCCGATTGACGTGACGTCTAGCCGACCATTTAACAATTAACCCACCCTTTGTTGTCGTCCGATTTCATGGAATTCCGAGGTTGTTCGGCTGGTATAACGACCCCACGCATTCTTTTCAAGCGCACCAAACACCTAAAAAACACATATTCAGTCGTGTCGCGCAAACCACACATCTAAATGGCGTGTCATCTTCTCGTACACCTCACGACTAATAATTAGGGGTTTTCTTGTAATTTCAAGTCATTACGATGTCATTGGGTATGTATTTGACCGTAAAACACATGTTTTGTCCATTTATGACACACAAAAATCATTTTTGGCCACCGCAGTCACATGAAACCTCCGATTGACATGCCTTATGGCTGGCCGTTTCACAATTCACCCACCCTCTGTTGCCGTCCGATTTTTTGGCCTTCCGAGGTTGTTCGGCCGGTTTTGACCACCCCACACATGCTTTTCAAGTGCACCAAACACCTAAAAAACATATTCAGTCGTGTCACAAAAACCATGTGTCCGAATGACATTTTTTATCCTCATACAACTCACGAATAATAATTAGGTGTTTTCGTGTGATTTCAAGTCATTCTGATGTCGTTCTATATTCATTTGGCCGTTAAACGCTTGTTTTGGTCATTTACGACACACATAGTTCATTTTCGGCCACTATGGTCACACGACACCTCCGATTAATGTGTATTATGGCCGACCATTTTTATATTTACCCAAACTTTATTTTTGTCTGATTTCATGGCATTCTGAGGTTATGTAGCCAGTTTTGACCACCCCACGCATGCTTTTCAAGCCAACCAACCACAGAAAAAACACATATTCAGTCGTGCTATGAAAACCACGCGTTCGAATGACATGAATTCTCCTCTTACCCCTCATGAATAATAATTAGGGTGTTTTTGTGTGATTTCAAGTCATTCCGATGACGTTTGGAATGCATTTGACCGTTAAACGCATGTTTTGGCCATTTACAACATGCGGATTGCATTTTTGGCCACCGAAGTCACACAAAACCTCCCATTGACATGAAATCTGGCTGACCATTTTACAATTCCCCTACCCTTTGTTTTCATCTGATTTCATGGCATTCTAGGGTCGTTCGGCCATATTTGAACATGCCACGCTAGCTTTTCAAGCGCACCAAACACCTAAAAAAACATATTCAGTTGTGCTATGAAAACCGTGCAACCGAATGATGTTCTGTCTCCTCGTAAACCTGAAAAATAAAACATAGGGTGTTTCTGTGTTATTTTTAGTCCTTATGATGTCATTCGGTATGAATTTGACCGTTAAATGCATGTTTTGGCCATTTACGACATGCAGAGTGCGTTTTTGGCCATCGCGCTCACAAAAAACCTTCGATTGATGTGACGTCTGGCCGACCATTTCACAATTCACCTACCCTTTGTTGCCGTTCAATTTCATGGAATTCCGATGTCATTCAGATAGTTTTGACCACCCCACACACGCTTTTTGAGCGCACTAAACCCCAAAAAAACACATATTCAGCCATGTCGCGCAAACGGCGCATCTGAATGATGTGTCGTCTTTTTTCACACCTCAATAATAATAATTTGGGTGTTTTCATGTGATTTCAGTTCATTCCAATGTTGTTGGGTATGTATTTGACTGTAAAATACATGTTTTGTCCATTTATGACACACAAAGTTCATTTTCGTCCACTACGGTCACATGAAACCTCCGATTGACGTGTCGTCTGGCCGACTATTTTACAATTCACCCACCCTATGTTTTCGTTTGATTTCATGGCATTCTGATGTCGTTTGGAAAGTTTTGACCACACCATGCATGCTTTCTAAGCGCACCAATCACCTAAAAACACATATTCAACCATGTCTCAAATGACGCACTTTTGAATGATATTTTGTATCCTCAAACACCTCACAAATAATAATTAGGGGTTTTTCATGTGATTTCAAGTCATTCCGATGGTGTTCGGTATGCAGTTGACCGTTAAATGCATGTTTTGACCATTCGAGACGTGGAGTGCGTTTTTGGCCACTACGGTCATATGACACATCTGATTGACGTGTCATAAGGATGACCATTTCACAATTCATCAACCCTTTATTAGTGTCGGATTTCATGGCATTTCGAGGTTGTTTGGCAGGTTTTGACCACCCCACACATGCTTTTCAAGAGCGCCAATCACCTAAAAAACACATATTCAGTTCTTCCGTGAAAACTATGCATCCGAATGACAGCTCGTCTCCTCGTACACCTCAAGAAGAAAAATTGGGGTGTTTTATTGTGATTTCAAGTCATTTTGATGTCGTTCAGTATGCATTTGACCGTTAAACACATGTTTTGGCCATTTACGACACGTAGAGTGCATTTTCGGCCAACGCAGTCACACGACACCTCCGATTGACATGTCATATGGCCAAACATTTTAAAAATTCACCCACCCTTTATTTTCGTCTGATTTCATGTCATTCCGAGGTCATTTGGCCAGTTTTGACCACCCCACACACGATTTTCAAGCGCGCCAAACACCTAAAAAACACATATTCATTCGTGTTGCGTAAACCGTGTGTTCGAATGACATGTTGTCTCCTCGTACACCTCATGAATAATAATTAGGGTGTTTTCTTGTGATTTCAAGTCATTATGATGCTGTTTGGCATGCATTTGACCATTAAACTAATGTTCTGACTATTTAGGACAAGCTGGGTGCATTTTCGGCCACCATGGTCACATGATACCTCCGATTAACGTGACGTCCATCCGACCATTTTATAATTCACCCACCCTTTGTTGTTGTCCAATTTCATGGAATTTTGAGGTCGTTCAATTGGTTTTTACCGCCCCACGCATGCTTTTCAAGCGTGCCAAACAGCTAAAAAACACATATTTAGCTGTTCCGCGCAAACCACATGTCTGAATGATGTGTCGTCTTCTCGTACACCTCAAAAATGACCCATGGATCATTGTGTTAACATATAATGACAATCTGACTACGTTTGGTCAGTTTTCCATATTCTAGTTGTTTTTACATAAAATGGTGTCTATTTTAAACAAAAGAGATACATTTAGAGTGATACCGGACACACTGTGTCTTGGATTGAGGTGGTGTTGTATTGTACACATATTAAATGACCATTGGATCATTATCCTAAAGTATTATCACAATCCAAATATTTTTTATTTGTTTTTCATATGTTAGTTGTTGTTTTCACTTAAAATTTTGTCCATTTGAAATCAATGTGAGACACTTTGAGTGATATCGGCCACACCATGTCTCAGATTGATACAGAGTTGAATCCTACATGTCACAAATGTCTCATCGATCATTGTGATAATGTATCAACAGAATCCAAATATGTTTGGTCTTTTTTCTGTATGTCAGTTGTTTTTTCACTTAAAATGTTGTCAATTTCAAAGAAAAGTGAAACACTTTGAGTGGTACCAGCCACACTGTGCCTCAGATTGAGGCGGGGTTGAGTCGTACACATCACATATGACCTATGGATTATATTCCTAAGGTATTAACACAATCCAAATACGTTTGGTCATTTTTGGTATGCCAATTGTTTTTACTTAAAAGGTTGTCCATTTTAAAAAAAAGAGAGAAACTTTGAGTGATACCGGCCACACCGTGCCTCTAATTGAGGCGAGGTTGACTCGTACACGTCACATATGACTCATGGATCACTTTCCTAAAGTATACACACAATCCTAATGACTTTGGATTTTTTTTCTGTATGCCATTTAGGCCAATCGTGAAACAACAGTGATAATATCTTATAATAAAACTATAGACATTGTGCATGATGTGCATGCCCTGGTGCATGGATAGAAAAAATCATGAACATTTCATCTAATATATAGCCCTATATGGTTGGTATATACCTTTGGTGATGGAATTTAAATTTTTACTAATTGTGAGGCATAATGTTTTTCTACGCCGACCGGGGTTCCGAGCTCCAAACAAGCCCCAAAAGCCCCATAAACCATTATAAAATCATTCGACTACCATATTTGGTCAAAAATAAAGAGTTTTACTAAATTCAAAAATAACCATACCAGAGTGAAAAACCAGATTCAAAAATAAAGAGGTATATAGAATTCAAAAATGTAATGAATCAATCTGCCCCTAATCACCATCACCATCACCACTGTCATCATCTGCCTCATCCTCACTGCCATCTCTACCCTCGTCCTCGTCCTAGTCATCATCCCTATGTTCATCCTTATCCCCATACTCACCCTAGGCCCCATCCTTTCCCTCATCCTCATCCTCATCTTCTCCCTTTCCCTCTTCAGCATCCTCGTCATCACCAGGAACGTCATCATCTCGACCGCCACTAGAAATGCCGCATGGTGCATAAGATAATGCAACCATAGATGACATATATGTCTGAAAATCCACACTGGCCTATGGGGGAAGTGATGAAGATAAATCTTTGATCAGTTTCATAAATTCTTTCCCCATCGTTTGAACCTGTTCTTCTAACTCTTTGACACATTTATCAGACTTTATTTCATGCTCCTTGACATGTTCTAAATAGGTGGTAATATAATGGATACAAGGAGAGGACCAACACCTCATCGGGTCTATATTCTTACCAGGTTAGCAGCGTACTCGAACAGAGTGCTCATCTCCCAAAACCTGATATAAATGATCATGTGGCCCTAAATTGTCAGGCTCCTGGGCATCAATGGCTTCTAAACAGGCCTGTTAATAATATTAATAGATTATTAAATTTTTAAAATAGATATTAATCTTTGAAATAAATAAATTAAAACATACAATCTTTTCTTATGTTGGTTCATTAACCGCAGTTCCATCTTTTTTCCTTCTACTCAATAAAAACAATTTTTCTCGAGGGAGACATCCTTCAACATTCTATTTGTGCTTATGTAATGACATTGAAACAATATAAAGTGCAAGTAGAATCATATATTCAATATTCAATAAATCACAGAATTTACATAGGAAACAATAAAAAGGGAAAGTCCTAATGAAAAATTATAAACAACAATATCATACTAGCTGCCTCTCACTATCTGATATAGTAGTGCGCCCCAAAGTGTAGAGGTATATCTTGGAATCAATGTTTTTTTTGTTTTTTTCAGAATATTCCTAAATAATTTTTAATAATAAATAAAATAATATTAATGAAAAACATGAAAACTATCATTTAAATACCTTAAATGGGATTAATACCTTATATTTGGTAGTCTCCCAATGGGTAATCATTTGGAGATATTTCTCCATCAAGAAGTCATTCATGATAGGTAATGTATCCAACTCCGTGTCAACTCTATCACACCAGAAAACATACAAATCATGCTTATATGCTCTCCAGATCTCTCCTAGCTCCTTTAAACGTGATGATCGTGCACCTTTGCCATCTAGGAAGTTAAACCGAAGCTAATACCCAAAAGATTAATTCATATAAATACAAAAATACTACATTGAATTAAATAGATTTTTTACCCATATTTGTTCCCACACATTATCCTTGACTTCATGTGGATAATGTCTCCAAGAGAGAGGGCTGACCGGAACGATGTCGGTGTATTTGGCTAGCATCACAAAAAAAAACCCCGACATCCCTACCCAAATTTATCAATTATCTGTCAATCATCATTGTATTCAACCATCAACTGCGTCTAGCAGTTCCATACCACATACAAGAGATTACACCCCCTACCCCGCCTCCTATTAGTATATGAATCTGTTAATAAAAAAAATTTCAGTACAAGATATAAAAAAATTGTATAAAAATTTGTTAGAGTTATATAAATATACCTGTGGTAGTCAGATCCATGGGTGTCACTAGATGTGCAGAAGCTGAAGGAATATCCTATACAGGTTGAGTGTCCCTCAGTGTACGCTATTCAGCCACATACTATGTCAGAGTATGAGTCAAAGAAGGTGGAATATAATAGCTCAGAGATAATGAACCAGAAGTAAAGGATGATGGCATAGACTTCTGGCCAACTGGTAGTGTAAACATCGGAGGATTAAATATACCATGTGTCCCTAATGACACACCATGATCAAAATGGTTCATAGAAGATAATTCTTTGGTAGGGACATAGTCTAATTGGGTACGACTAGTGGATCGTAAAACTCTTTCACCATGAGCACTCGTACCACCGACCTCAGTATCGAGACCACCAGATGATCGTCTTACTATGACACCACCCCCCCTCCTACCACCATACTCTGTACTAGGAGCAATATCAGGCTCCTCATTGGTTATATCTCATATAGTGGGTGGATCTTGAAAAAAAAATTAACACAAAAGTAAACACATGATATTATAATTTATTGAAATATATATATATAGGAAATAAAATCCCCACAATAGGGATGAGTGGAGGAACACCCATCCGTGTCATGCGACTATTGTTTTCTATCATCTTTTTCCACCAAATATCTTCAATGGGTGTCATTTCCTATAATGAGAACAAATATGTAAGTAATTAGAAATAGATAACTAATGTGTAACCCAAAAAACAAAATATAGAAAAACCATTTTGATAATGTATGTCATATATCAAGAAGAAAAACATAGTTACAACTAGTTAAAAGTAGTACTATAAAAGAGGCTCAATAACTTCTAAAATTCGACCTAGATTCTTGAGCTACAACACAATCATCTGCTACATGATCCATCCTATGTTCTGTGAGTATTCATGCATCATTAAAATGGTTATTCCCCTTATTTAAACATATAATCATGTAGTTTATCCGGGTACCCAATGGAATCTTGAACAATATGTGAGACAAAATTCATGTAGGTGACCACCGAGAGGTCTATAACTATGTAGTCTATTTATATAACATTTTTATATAATGATATGATAAATTAATGTGACAAATAAAAATATAAAAAGGGTTTTCTATGGTTCCGGAAAAATAAATAAAAAAAGGGTTTTCTAGGTTAAATCAAAACAAAAAAATAGATACACATCAAAATCAAAACATAAAACTGAAATATTAGATTAGTAATAATAAAAATAAGGTACCTCTTAAGAAAATACCTAATTTGGGATGGTTCGGATGAATATTTAGTAGCATAGATGGGGTAAAAAGAGATTCCAAACGTTCAGATAGAGGAATCGAGATGAACCCGAGAGAGGTGATGTCCGAATGGGGGAGAGGTGCTCTGATCGCGAGGGAGAGGTGATGTCCAAATGGGGGAGAGGAGGTCGATCGTGGGGGAGAGGTGAATTAGGGTTCTATCCGAATGGGGGAGAGGAGAAGGGCTGTGTGGGGATATTGGGGAAAACCTTTACCAATGGTTTTCATGAACCGTTGGTAAGGGGGGGGGGATTTAGACCCCTTTACCAACGGTTCACTAGAACAGTTGGTAAAGGGTGTCATGCACCTAGTTTTACCAATGGTTGAAGAAAAGCATTGGTAAAACTTTTATATAACAATGGTTTAAGCAAACCATTGGTATATAAGTGCTGGAAAAACCCCCTATTCTAGTAGTTTATGATTTTATTAAATGTAAATGATACCCATTATACTTCATGTGTTTTGATTTGACATTTATAAAACATATATCTTTTTGTGGGTCTAGATATGTTGATTGTTTTAATTAACTTGTGGAATATATATGAATTATTTAATTATGAGATGGGTGGTACCTATATCTCCCTCTATTGAATTGGGTAATGATAAGTTGTATATGAGCTCAAATGGTTCACAGGTTGAAGACCATGCCTAAAAACAAGAAGGTATATGGGTTTTACCCCATGCCAAAAAGAATGAGGGAGCATGGGTTGTAGAACAAACCCAAAAACAATATGGTTCATGGGTTTTAACCTAATACTAAAAGAAAAAGTGTTCATAGGTTGTATCCCTAAACCAAAAACAAAAATTTATATGTATTTTAGCCTATTCCTATAAGAATGCGGGTACATGGGTTGTAACCCAAGTGAAGAAATAATAAGCTATATGGTTTGTAGCCCAAACCATAAAGTAAGTGGGAACATGGGTAGTTAGCCATAAACCACAGTAGGTACATGGGTCATAGCCCAAGACTAAAATGTTATAAAGGTATTGGTTGTCATCCATGACATAAAAGATTATATTTGTATATGTATTCTTGAAATATTATTTCTTATTCTATCATTCAAGTTTCATGGATTTTGATGTTTATTTCTTAATGATTCATGAACATCAAATATTTATTCCATAATTCATTTATATGAACTTTGATATGGATAATATGATATTATATTTTTACAATCATGTTATCTTACAATTATGATCTCAATTATGCTTATATATGTCCCTTGTTTACCCTTACTGAGAATTTGAGGTCACCCCTTTCTTATGTATCCTTTCCCATGGTTTTGAAGAATGGTTTTAGGTAGAAGTACTAAAGGTAAAGATCCTTATGGGATGTTTTGATGATCTTTCACCAGGATAAAATATTTTTTCCATGTTTTAAAAGACACTAAACTATTATAGTCCTCAGGAATGGTTTTTTGTAATGCACTAAATATTAATCTAAAATTATGAAATCTCAATGTATTCTAAGCTTAGGTTTGTATAGTTTAAGTGTCGGTGAATTGATAGAGATAATAGTTTTATAATTTTTCATATTTTTTCAAAGTATTTAATCCTAGAAAAGTAATAAATTTGAGTTTTTTTCAACAATGCTGGATTTAAAAGGTGTTTTGGGCTTAAAAGAAAAAATTCATTAATTCTATAAATCATACAGATTTGATTTAATTTTTTATTTAGAGAATAACATGTGAAATATGGATCCAATTTATATGATTATTTTATTTGGTAATCATTAATATGTTGTAGAAATTTTTTTCTACAAGACCATAAGCTAATTCATCTGACCAGAGGCCCAAAAAAATAAATCAAGTTGGAAAATCATTATGGAAAACTATATTGACCCCACATTTGTATATTTAACATGAATTTGTCTTCACGGTACCAATTTAGGTGAATCCTCCTTGAATTTAATTCTAAATAAAATAACCATTCTATTTGGGAATATAATATAAATTTGACTTCATTAATACAATCATTGAATGCTCATCATTGGGGGAATATTTTGAAAACATTCTTGCTGAATAAATTTTCAGAATTAAGAGGCCATATCTTTTTCTAAAAATGTCATATGAAGCTGAAGTTGAATGGGTTGATAGAGGACAAATTTTTATATAACATTCATGAATATACATATAAAAAATTATATAATTTAATTTTCCTAACTTGATCGTAATTTTGGTCTAATGAATCTGAAATAGATCTTAATGACAAATTTGAAAGATCTTGAATTTGAAGACCGAAGGATGACACCACCTTTATCTATATAAGGGGGATTTCAACCAAGACAATGGAGAGTCCTATAACACAATTAGAGAGGCATCCTATATCTATGCTTCTACTTTAAGATTTCATTCTTCTTTTATTTTTTAATTTATTTTCTCATGTAACATGAATTCATATTTTAATTAAGTGTTTCCTTTTTTTATTCTATCCATATTTCTATTAAAACCCTAATAGAATTATATCTATCTATTCTATCTTTCCGTTATGATCTATTTTTACTTTGAAATGTCATGTTACTAACCTTAGGAATTTTCATGGGGTAGGATTCACGACATTCATTGTTATTTCACTTTAATTCAGAAAGTTTTTATTCTATTTATAGTGGATACGTGTGTATTGAATGGGTGTGGTGGTTTTACATCATGAAATTATTCAAAATTTAATTTAATTTATTGGATAAATTATTTTTCTATCACCTTTCTAGGAAAATACCTTCATAAAATGGAGTTGGGGTTTCCTAAAGGGACGAAATGACATATGGTGAAGCATGATCTCTTAGGAATTTTAGTGTCTATTGATGTTTTCTCCTATTTGACTATTGAAGGAGGCGTGGTTTGGTTCATTGAAGGATCGCTAAAATCACACACTCAATAAATCAAAGTAATTTTATCTTCTAATGAGGTTTAATTTATTGAATTATCAAATTGAATTTAAATAATTAATAAATTACAAATGTACCTGCATGATCAAACTCTTGACCGAGACCTCACTTCCCTAATTTCATTATATATACATCTACATTTAGATTTAAAATTTTCATTTCATTATTTTCAAATTTTATATAAAACCAAAAACCATATTTTCAAATAAATAATATAAAAACACAAAAAATTATTAAAATTGTAAATGTAGAATCAGTGATTGACTAAAATCTAATGCTCCTCAAGTTAGATGACCTTGGCTGGCCTTTGTGATGAATTATGAATAAAAGTTTTCTTTTTTCCAATTGTTATGAAAATAATTCTTAAAAAATATACCACCAATACTTCAAAATCTATGTGTTTTCTAGTACATTGAATTTTAGTGATGCCATAATAAACGACATATATCTAAATTTTCTATCCTTTAGAATGTATGATATCAATAAGACTAGAGAACACACACTAAAATCACCTCTCATCGAAACCCAACACTGTCCATCCCTTATCTCCCATTATATGTTAGCATGGTTCAAATCCATTGGGAATCACTCTAGTTTTACAAAGAATCTTATGATACTATGACAATATTATGAATGTTTATTCCATAAATCCATAAATAATAAAGATTTGATCTATAAATATTTACAAAAAATAAAACAAAAGACATAAAGTTGTATCTAATTTGGAATTTTATGTGGTCTTGGTGTATTTATTATATTAATTTTCACAAGTGAAAATAAACTATTTTTATACTACCATATATGGTGTTCCTCTGGATGATACTACCCAAATTAAACAAATTATCAATGAAACTCACGATATTCCATATAATGACACCAAAAACAAACTTCATGTACTTCTATTTCTAGAACCCACCAACAAAAAAACCATCAAATATACATTTGATGCATTAGTTTCCATGGATCAACCATATCTTTTCACGTATTTCAGTCAAATATGAACATAAAATCAATGAAATATTCGGATATTTTAGTTTCCATTTTCTCATGACTCTCAGAAAAGACCGCCATCGTATCTTTCTAAAAGTCTATTTTTTATTCTATGCATCACATTATATTGAACATAATCTAGTAATATCTAATTCACTATGAATATTCATTACAATAGTTCCAAAACATCTCATATTTTTTGTTTGGGGACACCAAAAACTACACTACTATTTGGCTTCCTAGGTTATGGTATATTATAAAATGGTCCTAATAGAAACATATGCTGGAACTGGCCATGTTCATATTAACCATTATGACCCGTCTAAATATATAACACTACCAATTAATTCTAAATATTCTTACATATAAGTTTATTATAGATGAAAAGGTATTTCACTGTCCTTACTCTAAAATATGGTATTTATAATCCCATTACATAACCTCCTTCTTCTATAATCCCACTTCATTTTCATGTAATTCTCCCTCTGAATATATTATTCCAGAAATAGAAATATTTTATTTAATCTTTTTATGACCAGGATCTCCACAATGTGAATCTCATACCTTTCATTCCTTTATCCCACTCATAATCAAATCTATATACTAATGAACTGGGCCCATTTACCACTTATAACATTCTTTCCATTCTTGTATATAATTACCACCTTCGTAATGATCTCAAGGTTTTTGAAATAAACACCTACCCCCTCTTTGAAAGGTTGTTTGTTAAAAACCCCTAAGTCAATAGATTATATCTTTTTATGGATCCATTCAACCCAAATTATTATTTCCCTAAATAGTTATGATTTTATTCATTCCTGACAAAAGACTAATAAAAATAAAAAATAACACATATTAGATTTCATGGATGTAAAAAAAGTTACGATCCATGGGAATCATCATTATCTTCAGGTTCAATATAGATAGTTACACCTACATTTTCATAAACTAATAACATATTTGTATTTGAGTAAATATTCAAAGAAAAAAAGTCATTTCCCTTATGTTTTTACCAAGAAATATTTTGAATCAATGTATTCTGGTTCCTCTAATTAACTCTTTTTTAGGTATATTCCCTTTACATCTTCCTTGCATGTACAATCAGGGATGCCTCTTCTTGTAGTGGATAATTTTATTTAAAATAGATAAATAATACATATCCTACTACATGTATTATCTCCCATGACACCCAATCACAAGTGTATCTTTCCACTATGGATAGATCAACTTATTATGATAAAAATGAATAGAATTTCCATTCTCTGAGAAATTTTATTTACGTGATTTTTCCCTAAATTATTGGAAGGTATTTTTATAGTTAATCATTATTTATAAAACTAATTCTACTTATCAAGGGATTATAAAAATTACGTAACATCCCTCCATGAATTTCAATAATGCAGTTATAAGTTTTGTTGAAGGTTTACCTGATTACACTAAGAAAAATACGATTAAACATTCAATTATCTATACCTATCATTGTATGAGGGTTATAAATGTGAATTTTATGAATCAGTGTGATATTAATTTTTAGTTTCATGTGTGTGATTTAAAATGTTAGTTATTGTATAATTGAGGAGGTGGGTGTTAAAAAACTATTATGAGAGAGGTAGAGGGGATCATTCATAATTTTCTTGAATTATGGAGATTTATATCAAGGATTCTAGATAAATATGTGGTCTCTCACAAGAATTTATGTGTCTATTTATTTATTAATTAGTTAAACAATAATTCTACATGTTATAATGTTGTATCTACCACCTTTTCTTGTTTCTTATTCTGAAATCCCATGACTCCTGTTACAATTATATAAAAATTTTAATTGTTGAAAATAAATTTCAAAACAATGACCTCGAATCTCGATTTCTATCATAGGATACCTTTTATCTCTAATTATTTGTTCTAAAATTTATTCATAAAATATAAAATGAATATTCTTATAAAAAATAATTTCTATATAAATAATGATAAAAATGAGAGAATTTGATTGAAAAAAATATTAGTTAGTAAATATTTTTCATTTTCATAAATGAAAAATGTCTAATGAAATATATCAAATAATATAAATATATCATAGAATAAAATTATAATAAAATTTTTATTGTTATTACAAAAATAAATTTATCAATAATAAATTCATTCAGGAATAATTTTATTCAAAAAATTTATTTTCGAATGCATGAATAGTCAATCTACTGAAATTGAGAGGAGTTTTTTCTTAATAAAATGATAAAATAAATGATTCCTCAATCCTTTTCACAACCTCGTATGAAATATTACTTCTCAATAATTTTTTTCCGATTTATATTACTATTTTTATTATCCTTCATAGAAAAAATATATACTCAAATATTTCATTGCTTCTAATTAAATATTATGTGCCGTATTATGGTCAATGTAATTGTGTTTACTTCGATTGTCCATTAGTAAATATACCCAAGGTAAAAAGTATTCACTCAAAATTTGGAATATCTTAATGGAATGGTTTTCATGTAGTGTTTGAAATGATCATTAATTTAGATGTTTTTTTGGTTTTAATATTTCATTTAATTATCCTCACTTCACCACTTACATATCAACAATATATATTATTTAGTTATTCTTCACTGAGGATTAACATATTGGATTTAATTTTTATGTTCTTTAAAATTTACAACACAATTATTTCACATTAGAAAATATTTTAAATTAAATAAACCATTATCCCCATTATAAATCAGCTAAAACACCAATAGTTTCCAAAATATAAATCATATTCCCAAAATATCTCTAGTTTTTTTTTCTATTTTGCATCCTTTTGTTTATGTTGTCCATTTTGTGATGTTAAGTTGAGCATGGATATTGTTTTGATCAATGGAAGTTATTTTATATCATATACCACACCTAAAATGTCTCATTTATAAAATATATTCTTTGTAAATAAAATCAATGTAAATAGATAATATCTATATTATATATTATTATGAAATTCTATCATATTTATTTCTTTAAATGAGGGGAAACCTTAATTTTCAACCAAACAAACCCATGAATGAAAATATAAACTTTTCCCCTTTATCCATGATATTGAGAACCAAAAATACTAAATAGGCACTCTTCATAGATTTTTATATTGATTAAACTATACGTTTAATTCACATAATTTACCCATTAAGATATTATGATACCAATCATTGGGTTTGGAATGAATCAACTCATTTTTTTATTTTCCCTCTAATAAAATGAAAAAATTTGTCATCCCTAATAAGAATTATCATTTTTATAGTGATCATATCAAATATATCATGATATTGAAGCATTGTATTAGTTTATTTAGGCCACTATGTGAAGGTATTTTATCAATATATTTATTGCTATCAAATAACTCCAGAAAGGGAAATAGCCTTTATTTTTCACCAGATTTCCAAAACAACTCGATCTAGATATCTGATTATTAAATTATATTTAGTATAATATTAATAAATCTATGTCAGTGGATGAAATATTACTTGTGGTATCATGTGAAAAAATTATATATTTTAATTCAAATAAAATTGGGTTGATAATTTTCCAAAAAAGATTCTAACATCACTTGATCTCATTACATCCCGATATGGATTGATGATGAGACATGGTATAATATCCCAATTACACTAATAATATATTTAGGTATAAAAACTAATATTGGTGGTGATAGTTTCATATCATTATAGAGATTTATGACAAACTATTTATGCACATCCAATATAGAATAATTGAAAATATGTTGTGGTGATGGTTTATCAAAAAAATAATAAATCATGATCAATTTGATTTTTAACACATAAAATGAAATTAATTGTAAATGTCATATTTTACCTAATAATCTCATATATCCAATATAAATGAATCATGTCACCTAATGAAACATTAAATTCATATGGGGAGCATTATATCTGGATAATTGTAGTATCATAACTAGTTGTGTAATCCATGGCGGGGGAGAGTGTAATCAAATGTCTCACTGGTACATGTCCAAGTTACCCTACTTAATTATTTAAGGTTATACTGAATCATATTTATTGTCAAAAAATTATAAATTTTATTTAAAAATCTATTTTAAATAATAGAGGAATTTTTTTAAACATTTCATGAGAATCACTAAATTCATATATAAAACACAATTCTAAAGTCATTTTAACAACTCATATAACAAATTATGATTTAAAAATAATATATCATATCATAATTAGTTTTAAATAAAAAACACATTACATTAAAATTTAGTTAATTGAAAATTTGAACAAAGAAATAATATATGGTTCATCAAACAAAAGTTTCTCATCAAACCACATATCTTAATTCGCTGAATCTGTCATCTGATGGTTAGAATACAATAATGTTGAATAACTAAATTACTAACATAAAATATCCTCAACATATACTTGTACAAAAAGAACCCCAGGATTCCATGTATAATAGGAAATAAGAGCACCATGGAGAAGATGGTATAATAATAGAAAATATAATAGAATATCACATATCAGTGATTTCCTCATTAAAGGTAGACTTGAATCAAAAAGAAGGGGGAAATAGGTAGGATTTTATATTTTTAAGGATTTGAATGTTTGAAATTTGTTTCTCTAAATATATGGATATTAAATTAACCACCTTTTAAATTTCATTTAATCAAATAAGTAATATTTTAAATAACATGGGTGGATGAAGTCACAATGTGACCTTCCCTATCATGGTGTGACACTACTTCCCTAATTTCAGGTAGAAATCATTACTCCACTGCCAGGAGACATTTCATGACATGGAGACCATATGCTGATAGGCCTCCATGATGTTTCTCTTCATTAGAAATACCCCAAAATGACATGAAAAACAAAATTCACAATGTACAAACTTCAATCTCTTGATTATCCCCAATCGGGGACTCTTACACATAAGTGTACTCATATATTAGAGTACCCCCAAAGATATATATGTATGTTTAAAACATGGAATTACCTCATCTTGTTTTTCCCCTTTATCAATTTCTCAAAATGAATGAAACCTTTACATAAGCAGTTATTGATACATAAGAATACCCTTATGACTCTTACATTTGGGACTTTTCTAATCCTGGAAGCCCCAAAAACTCATCATGTTGTGATTCCCATAAACCACAACGTGACTTGATCTCCTTGAATAAAGATATAAAAACCCTTATTGGGAAATAATTACAATTCATATCATGATTCCATTAGGATATGATATGACACTCAAACCACCTAAACCTAAAACTCACCTCCAGACCACCATGATATGAAAGATACCATGTCCTTGAAATTAGTATTCCACCGAGTCATGATGTTGTATTCTAGAATGTGATAGAGATCTATCCCAAAACTAAAAAAATACAAACCATAAATTCCTAAAACACTTAAAAAATAAAAAACAATATTTTTAAATAAAAAATAAGTAATAAATATTTTTACATGAAAATACAATATTTGTTGTAAAAAAAAATTATGTTATTTTTATGATGAAATAATTGTGAAAAACTCAGTTTGATGTAGAAGATATATTTGGAAACAATTTATTAATGTGGAAGAATTGTTCATCATTAAAAATGGTAATATTAATATTTTATTACGACAAAATGTAAATCATTCACAAAGACATTTGGAACACTTACAGACACTATGGTTTTGGAGAACTATTTATAGTGAATTTGAATATTATAGTCACTATAGGATAGAAATTTTGATATATAGAATTAAAAGTTGTAATTATATATTGTATAAATTTAAAAAACGAGGGGCAGCTATCACAGAATACATATTTCATAAATATTTTTTGAAAATAGTAGGATATGTTAAAAATGTTGTATACTTTTTCAATAGATTTGTTATTAATCCCAAATAACTAAATAAATAAAAAAAATAATTTCACAGAAAAATACTCAATAAATGATTGACTATTAGTGATAAATTTGATTTCATCACTAATTATCATCATAAAAAATTAAATAATAAAAAGGAATGCACTCAATTCTATTCATTCAAAATAACATATTAATTCTCACACTTCCTCTAAAAAAGGTTATTTTGATATGGATCTATCGATCAAAATCTATTTTTTTTAAATATTGAGGTATTTTTTATGAACATTTATTTTGAAAAGTTATTATTATTAGATAATTTGTTTTTATGTTTTTATTTAATTAGTTTTATTTTAACATTTTAATTAATTAGGTTATATAAATTTTAGAATATTTAGTGTTTATTTGAAAAATTTTCTTTTTATATAGAAATAAAGAGTAAAAAATAATTATTTAAAATTAATTTCGTAATATTAATAGGTATTAATTAGTGATATTTTAAATAATTATTGAAATGTAGTTTAATTGATATATTAAATTGAATGGTATGAAAAATAAAAATAAATTTTTAAAAATTATTATATTTTATAAAAAATATTAAAAATATATATAATTTTAAAACAAATTTACAATGTTATAAAAAACTGAAGACATATTTTAATGTAATTATAAAAATAGTAAAATTAAAAATATCTTAAAAAATAAAGAATCCTAAATAATTAAATATATTTAAGAATATGAAAAAATTATTTAAATGTATTGAATGGTCATATAAAGTTCTATTTAAAATTATACAAAAAATATTAAATTTTATTATTGTAAGAATAGTTCAAATTATAATTCCATTAGTGGGGTGCTCTGATGGTAGGATGGTACATTTATTTTCTAGAGCCCAATTGTTTGATTATCACTATTTTTATATATTGATAATAACTGGAGACCAGATAGATTTAACCTTATTGTTGTGAAAGGGAATGCAGACATGCAACAATTTTACCCAATTAAACCACCATTATGAATTAAATAATAGGGAGATCAACTTTTCGAAGAGGGATATTACTCAATTGGATGATAGAGCATATAATTATTGGGATGGGTTTCTGTAAAAAAATTATAAAAAATTAATAAAAATTAGTAATGTGAAAAATCTAAAAAAATATAATTGTAAAAATTAGTAAAATTATTTATAAACAGAAAAAATATTTTAAAATATAAAATAGGATCCTTAATAAAAATATTTACGATAATATTATAAATTATTAATGATAATAATAATAATAATAAGTTTAAAATAAATAAAAAGTGATGTATGAATTAAAAGTATCCATCTTGTTAAAATTACATTGATAATTCTTATTTAAAATTGATAATAAAATAAAATATAAATTAAATTAAAAATCGATATTTTTATTTTCTATATAATATATAATATTATAATATAATAAATGTTAAAATTAAAAAAATCATTAACTATATTTATAAAAAATAATAATAATAAATTTTATAATCAATTATTTGAAATAATGAAAATAAAAAATTTATTGAATATCAATATAGTTATTTTAAGTATTTATTTTGAATATTGAATGGATATATAGTCTTTATTTAGTTTAAACATTATTTTTATATTAAATAAAAAATTTAATTTTTAAAAAAATATATATTTTTTTATTATAAAATATTTAAATTTATTTTTTAGAAAATACTAGAAAATATAAATTGAACGTACTTTTTTGTTATGGAATCATGATCGGATAATTCATCTTAATCATACAAAAATTTCTGGCATAAATCATATCATTATTATGTGTATTGAATTTTTTATTATATTTACATCATAAAATTAAAAAAAATTTCAATTGGGATAACTATGAATTATGAAATTTAATAATTGGAGATTTATAAAGTTTGATAATGTATAAGATCATATATAATATATTATTTTTTATATAGATTATGTTTTTTTGCATCAACATGATGAATTTAATTTACAGGAAAATGTAAAAAATTTGGTTCTTAGTCCATCAAAATTACAAACTTTAGTCGGTGTGGTCGTTAAAACATCTATTTTAGAAATTTAAATTCAGAATGATGTTTCAAAATCTCAAAAATAAACATCTCACATATTTTAGTTAGTTAAAGCGTTATTTTTAAAGGGAAATCCATAGTCTGTAAATTTCTATGATAGAAAAAAGTTGGTTCATATTTTGGGTCTCAGTTATCATATGATTTATATTTTTTATATTGATTGAATCCAGTTAATTTTATAAGATGTGGAAAATCAATGTAAAATTGAATTGAATTGGGAAAATTCATTCCTTTTCTAATAAAAATGTTGAGGTATTTTCTAATTACACATAAATTTTAGCATCATTTTATATGTCAGAAAAGAATTTAATTTAAGACATGGAATCAATCTTGAATTTATAAAAATGTAATATTAGATAATCCTTATAATGGTTATTCATATATATAATTCTATTAGTTATATACATAGTTTTCTTCAGAACCTCATAATGTATGATTATGTCTTTCAAAAATCATTTTTTTTCATTTTCGTTCATTTTCTTGTTAATATTAATATTATTAAATTTTCATAACTTTATTAAAAAGATCTCATTAGATGATTTTGGAGAATATTGACCCCATATAAGTTCAAAGATTAGTGGTGACAACCACATAATAATTGGTGGACTACAAATCATTACATTAATTTGTTTTAGAATAGAATCGTTGAAGGGATATGTGTTGGGTATCGATAGTCTGGGATAGGTATATGGGATCATGACATGTGGTATTAGATCTCACATTCCACCTATTTTTTATAGAAGGATAGTGGTTGAGATTTGTTATAGGAAGTGAGTTTTCTAGGGGTTTCATAGAAATGACATGAAATAACAACAATGCTTCAACTTAGAGGTGGATTTCAAATGAAAAAAATCCATTTTGGATAGTGGGTTATTATGTGATTAGAAGAACCTGTATGGGTGGTTGGTTCATATGTGATATATAGTTTGTAGAATCACCTGGGTGAATGGTGTAAATTGGAGATTATTGAGAAAGAGTGGGTGTTCCCTTGGTAATGTGAGATGTGAAACCTATAGCTTGGAATAATACAATTTTAAATAAATTCTTATAGAATTGATATTTACTTGTATAATGGTATACATGAATTGTGGTTGGAGAATTCCACAGAGTGAGAAATAAGGCAGTCTTGTCTGGAAACTGATGCACCCTAGACCCGCACACCCGAATTTGGTGCTAAAAACAATTTATAAACTTTTGTGTTCATAAAAATTAAGAAATACCAATACAATCCTTCATATACATTAATGATTTAAAAATTATATCTCATAATAATCATAGATTCCCATGGAAATAAGGTTTAGTTTCTTTAATGATGTAATAAATAAGGGACTTATTTTATGTTAATTTTGAATGTTTGTTCATAATAAATCACAATATAAACCCTTCTATAATTTTCAGTTGGTATACTCGTATTCATAACCTAGGGAAAAAAAACATAAGAATGTGGTGATATCAAACACTAAATAAGAAAAAACCTCATAAAAATGTCATCAATAGTTAGATCAGATGCCAATAATAAATCTTGATAAGGTAAGAAATATCATATTTAAAAAAATTGAATAATAATATTTATCTAGAAAACATGATATAAAGATACATATGATCACATGAACAAACATTTACCTCTTAATAATAGTGTGAGATAATTAACATGATCTATGGAGAATAATCGTTGGAATATTAAAATATGTCATTAATAGGGATAATAAATCATAACATTATGAAAAAGTTTATGAGAAATCATTTTCAAAAATAATCTTGTGAAAAAAGAAACACATGTTCATGTATACATTCCATCATGTGTACAATTATATATGTGACCATTTGTACACATGATCATGTGAACAAAGATATATGTGATAATTTCAACTCACCATCTGTTGAATAAAGATAAATTCAATAAATTTCATGCACAATAATGTATGAAAAATTATATTTGATCATTTCTTTATATATCAGTGTTAGATAACATAATGTTATCATTTCCATGCACAATATTGTAAAAAAAATAAAAACCTGATCATTCCTACATACAACCTTGTAAAGAAATCATAATTTCATTGTTTCCATAAAAATAATTTTTATCAAATAATATATAATAAACATAACAACCATATTGGATGGAGATATAAGAATCCACCCTCTAATAATTTATACACATTTTTTGAATTGAAAACAATGATTTATCATTACATAAATATTCCATTAAAATAAAAATTAATTTCTTAACATTTCAAGATGTTATAAGAAACATTGACCTCAAGAATGTATATAGATGATATGCATAATTCAATCACTCCAAAAGTGTATTTAATAATTACATTTATATGGTGATTCATGAAAAATTACTTCTAAGGGAAATAATCACATTAGAGATAAATTGTAAAATGGTAGAAAAGTCCTAAAAGCTAATTAATAAAATCCTTATAAATTGAGTGTAAATATAATAATTATGGATCGTTGAAAATTATGTTTCAAAAAAAAAATTTATAAAATAAATACAAGGTATTTTTAAAATCAATACTTTGACAGAAATATCAATAATAAATCCCTGGAAAGGAACACCAGTTTCAATAAAGTGAAGAGATTTATTTTAAAAAATTATTATATTTTAAATATAATATTCAAAATAGGATCATTGAAATAGATATATAGGTTTAAAATATTTAAATTGAAAACATTAGAAAAAATTTGATTTTAAATAGAAACACTAATTTTATATTCTTGAAAAATCATAAAGGTTATAAAAATTTAATATAGAGTAGAAGATAATAAATTTTATTTAAAAGGGTGTGATTTGTTTAAATATTTTTTAATTACTTTTATGAAAATACACATCATAAAGAATAGTTGCAAAACATCCATTTAGAGAGGAAATATGAAGGATACATGAGATAACACTGAATTAGTTTTCCAATAATGAAAAAGAACATTGAAGGGAATGGTTAAAGGTGATTATGATAATTCCATTATAATAATATAACTATATTTTAAAAAAATATGTAAATATATTTGAATAATAAAATTATATTCAGAAGAGTAATCTATAAATGAAAAAAGTTAGAGAAATATTAGAACCCACATTGAGAACATTGAGCTTCAAATGGAATATTTCTTAAAAAAGGGAAGACATTGGAAAAAATATTATATCTAGAAACGAAATAAAATCAAATAGAATTATTTTGGAAATAAAATGGATAAATATTCAAAATGAAATGTAAATTTGGAAGTGGTAAAAAATGGGTTGTGAGAGGCCGCATTTCTATGTGGCAAGAGTTGTATTTTTTTAAATATTCCATCTTGATATAAATAGGGAAAGAGATTCACGTGTCATGAAGAATAAAAAATGGACTGTAATATATTTTATATAAGATTCTATCATTTTAAAACTCAACCACATAATTAGAAATACGTTTTTATCATGTCATACCTTATACTCCTTGGATTAAGTTGTTTTCCCTTTTTTTTATTTTACTAATTAATTTAATGAAATTAATTAAAAAAAAAATTTAATTTTTTCATATATAATTTATTTATGTAAAATATATTAATCTTAACATTATATCATGTAATATGTAAAAAATATTTTTAGAAAAATGTGTATTTTTTAGTGGAAAATTTATGTAAAGGATAAAATTATTAATTATTTTTATTCTTTTGACGTAAATTTTTTTATTTTGAAACATAATTTCTTTGGGATATAAAATCCTGTAAATTAAAATTTTTAATAACAAATATATTTAATTAAAATATAAGACAACATAAATTTTTTTTATTTGAAAAAATTACACATGATAATAAAATATTAAACATAAATTTTATATAATTTTAATAGTATACATAAATGTATAATATTACTCCTTAAATACGTATCCAAAAACTAATTTTTATATATGTTTCTATGAGATAATTTTTGAAAGATTCATAAATTTGATGGTTTAAGAAGAAAAATCATTTTCCACTATTCATCTAAAAATGGATTATTTTAGAAAAATCCAAATAATTCATCCTTTGAAAATTGTAACATGGTGAATTAAAAAATTCATTTTAAAAAATTAAAATTCTAAAATTTATAATTTTATCCTATAAATGAAAATACAGTTTCTAAAGAAATCAATTTTATTGAAAAATGACATTTTGAAAACCCTTAAGTGTTCATAATCATATTTTTTTTGAATTTTTCATTAATTAAAGTATTTTTATATGATATAGGTTTTAATATTCTTTAATTTTCATTTTAATAAATATACCATGACCCATTTTAGTTCGGGGCTGTTTATAAAAAAATCTATCAAAATAATAATAATATAAAAAAATTAAAAAAATCTTATGTTGTAACATCCCTAGTTAAATTAATTGAATCCTTAAAATTATAATTATCAGTTATTAGTGATTATAAGGGTATTTAGGATATTTAAAATATTCTTGATATGATTTCTAGGGTGATATCAGTAGATATTGGATGTAGAACAATTTTTCTTATGAATCAGTGAATCCAAATATTGAGTTTTTCTTAGATAATTTTGGCTAAACACCCCTCATGTTTTTGTTTTATAACTCTTATAATTTAATTATTTTTACAAAAAATTTAATAACTGTCCTCTCACTAGTAGATTCTCAGTAGTTGGTTTGAAAAATCATTTCCCTATTATGATAATTTATATAGTGTATGTGTAAAGTTAGAAAATGGATTTTTGAAATCACATAAATTTCATCTAATGGAAGAATTGTTAATTCATGGATATAGAATAATCCCAAAAAACATGATAGAGGTTCATACACCTACGATATAACAATGATTCCCCTATAAATGTTTTATTTATATTTCAATATATACGAGCTGGTGAAAATTACATGATATAATAAATCCACAAATCTAGTGTGGGGAACACCTATCACTGTATAATTATCACTAACCACTTCAGTTTTAGTATTTCTTATGATATTACTTCTTCCCATTGAATAAGGGTTTTTTTGAGTTGATTTTCATCTTAATTTGTTAGATTACTTCCCCGATTTTCATAGATCCCAAGATAAACATATACAAAAAAACTACAAGTATATCCTTGAGAAGACCATTATTTCTTCACATTATGTAAACTGGACACATCAACACAAGATTTATATTCCCCGATTTTCATATTCCCCTATAAATTTTTTATTTATATTTCACTAATTTTGTTTGTGTAGATGTTTGTAAAAACTTCTTTCTATTATTAACTCCCGATAGTTGGGTGAGCATGACTATAATATTTTCAACACAAGATTTTATATCACTTATTTTATTATTAGTAAAAGTACTATATTTCTCCATCACATCAACTATTAACATGTTTATTACAATCTCCATCCATTTCATAAACCAAAAGTGTTGGATCGAATATATATATTGTATGTCTATTAGATGGAACAATACAAGAGGGGGGTGAATTGTAGGTTTAAAAAACTTTGAGTTTTAGTAGCAAAGAGATTAGTTTAAATGATCTTAAACTAATACAAATAAAAATACAAACACCCAAAATTGTATTGAATATAAAAGGCATGATGTATTGTAATGCTAATGTAAAGTAAAAAAATTGTATTCAAGGTGAACACAAAAATCAGAGTAATACAAAGATGAATGATTCTACCTTAAAGCGTATAGAATCAATCAATACAAAAAGTAATAGAATGATTGTAATTGAAACAATTACAATTGAATATGTAAAGAAGAAAGGAAACAATACAAATCCATTTCTAATACAAGTAACAGCGGAAATGTAAAAGTAATACAATTCTTTTAACCCAAAGAGAAGGGTTATCCTTTCACCTAGGATAAAAGGTCTGTCTCACCAACACCTTAGTGATCCCTCGATACGATGATCGACACGTCTGTCTGCCTATCCCCGGAAGCCCTCGATACGATGATCGGAACGTCTGTCTGCCTATCCCTGGCAGCCCTCGATACGATGATCGGCACGTCTGTCTGCCTATCCCCGACAGCCCTCGATTTTGTAGGTAATCGGCACCTCTGTCTTTCAATTACTTGAAATCCCTCGATATGATGATCGGACGCACAAGGCAGATGAGAGAAGTCACAGTGTCTCTCTCTAGAATCTTTGTAGTTCACAGTCTCTTCATTCGTTCTATTCGTTCATCATTGTTGTCTCAGCTTCAAATGACCTCCTATTTATAGGCCTTGGGTTTCAACGGTCGTATTGCCTCCAACGGTCATATTGAAACAGAAACCACAACATCGTTTTGATTAGTTTGTAACTAACTCAACGACATCGTTTTGTTAGGACAAGAAATATATAGAAATGAAAAATATGAGTACGATTCATATGCAATGAGTGTTTTTGACTAAGTACAAAAACAAATAATGAACATCTGAATAGCAGAGTCAGTACGATACGATTAATACAGTCAGTACGATACGATTGACAGAGTCAGTATGGTACGATTGACAGAGTTAGTACGATACGATTGACAGAGTCAGTATGGTACAATTGACAGAGTCAGTATGATACGATATGGTCGGTACGATCAACATTTTACGATACGATAAACATGATAAAAGACAATTGTAATTTACAAACATATGATAGAATACATTTGTGATTTCCAAAACATGATATAGAAGTCAAAAGAAGACTTTTGACTTAACAATCTCCCCCTTTTTGGAAAGCACAACACACAAAGTAAATGTAACAAGAAATACTTATCTCCCCCTGAGTTATTGAAAACTCTTCTGAATAAGAAATTGAATACAACTAACTCCCCCTTAGGTATGGAATTTCCTAAGGATTGTATTCGTAGATTTTTCTTAAGAGCATTGTAAATCATTCTCCCCCTTTGTAAAACATTCTCCACTTTGAAAACATTCTCCCCCTTTGTGATTTACAATAAGAAAGGTGTAATCTTGAATTGTCTGAAAGAGTTAGTAAAACAATACAAGACAATAGATAAAAGAAAAGGATCATAAAAGTCATTACAAACCAAAGACAAGTTTCAAAGGAAGAAAAATACAACAATAATTTGTTTTCTCTTTCCTTATCCTTATTTATAAGCTCATGAAGAACAGATTTCATCTTCTTGATCTCCTTATTGTCTTCAGAAATTGATTCTCCCTGAGTTTTGAGAATCTCTTGTTGGTCCGCAAAAATCTGATCTTGATTTCTGATAGTCTCCTCCTAGACTCTGATTACTTCTTCAAGTGTATCAATTCTGTTTTTCAAATTCTTGTTATCTTTGGATAACATAGAATTTTGATTCTTCAGCAAAACCATTTCATCTTTGAAGGATGAAACCTTCGAGAACTCTGATTGAAAAACATTCATTCTCTCTTGCAAATCTTTCACTGAAGGAACATCAGCTCTTTTAGAAGACAAAAGATTCAACCTTTCAACCGTTTCTCTGTCAAGCTTGTTGAAAGAAATTGCAAGCTCATTTTATAACCTTCTTATATCTTCAATATAAATTTCATGATCATTGATTGAGCTCTCTGTTTTGTACGACCACTTGGTAATTTTATTGCATACCTTCTTATGAGCAACTGAGCTTTCTGAAAAAACATTCAAATCAGCTTCTACTGACAAAACTTTCTTCCTCAATTCTTTTACAGAGCCAAACTTCTTCTTTTGATTGTCAGTAATAAAATCAATCTTCCCTTCCAGCCTCAGGAAATAGGGAATAGTCCACTCAACCCTTATCAAAACATGAACAATGTAATCACTTTTCTTGAGAGAGATTTTATGCTCTGAATCTGTATCTTCATCGTATGATGCTAGTTCATACGATCTGCTTGAGTCAACAACTGGCTGTTTTCCTTTTGCTTTTTATTTCTCCTTTCTTTCTTCTTCCACTTTGTCACTGATGATAAAAACTTTATCAGAGTGAGAGGATTGAGTACCTTGCTTTTCTTGAGATGAAATTCTGTCCAGATATCGTGCCTGATCGGCAGGAGGAGTTTGTTGAACACCTTCACTCAGCTTTTGAACCGATTCCTCTCTATTGTTTGAACTTTGAAGAAATTCTAAAAGAAAGCCTCCTTCTTCTTCTTCCACTTCTTCTATCTCTTCCATCACTTGTTTTTGTTTTCCTTCCTCAGGGAAACTCTGTACGATGGGCTCTTGGTGAACTTCTTCAGTTAATTAGGAACTTGCATCCTCTACCGCTTTCAAGACTTTAGAGACATCAAAGTCCTGAGCCTTTCTTTTTAAAAGAACCTTCTTCTTCTTTTCAGCCTGAAGGGTTTCTTATAACCTTACTCTCTCTGCAAAAGACTCAGCAGGATCAAGACCAAACTTCGGATCACCTTCCTTTCTCTGTTCCTTATCCTTTCTCCATTTTGCTACAACTTCTTTACTGTACCTCGGCTTCTTCTTCGGCTTTGAACTGGTTTGCAGATCAGACTTTTGAGAAATACCTGTAGATTGAATGTCTTTGGCTGGCATAGGTGCCGATTGATTCTGAGCCAATTCAGCTTCTACATCTCTGACAAAAAGTTTTGAATTCGGATCAAAACAAACATTCAGCTTTTTCATCGTACTCTTACTAATCCATGATGGCCTCAAATCCATGGGTTTTCCTTTCAAAGGAATGTTACAAAACTTCATACTCTCAAGAATCAATTTCGTAAGGATAGCTAGATACATAATCATCTGGGACATAATCCCTCCTGTCTTGACATTCTTAATGGTTTCAAAAACATATCCCATGAGATTTACTTTTCTCATATTCACAAGATAGTTAAGCATAAAGATATCAGAAACTTTCAGAGTTTCTCTATCCCCCTTCCTTGGGATAAGAAAGCCTTGCATCCATAAAGTTACAAAACGATTGTCCGGAGAAAGATGAGACACTTTTCTCTTTTCTTCATTAATAACAAACAAAGTCTTTTCATCACTTTCTCTATTAAACGTACCAACTTCCTCTGGTAGTTTGTGCGATGGACCGAAAGAATCCCCTTATACCAAAACATTTAGAAAATGTGCCGCTTGTTTCACAGACATAGACAATTTTCTATCATACACAGCAATGTTTATAGTCATATCTTTGTCGAAAGAAACGGTTTTGTAAAACTGACAAACTTCATCAAAAATAACCGGATCTTGAGAATCAGGCTTTTAAACACACAGATGTTCCCACCCTTGAAACAAAATGATCCTCCGGATTGTAGAATCGTACGTATCGAAAAAATCTCGAGATACTAACCTTTCTCTGTTAAAGTCTTTCTCTGTAAAAGTCTTTGAAGACATCTCGGTGGGAGTATTAGAAGTGGATTGAGACATAAAGGTTCTGCCGATGAGAAGATCGTACGATGATTTATAGCTGATGGAGTAGAGCTTCGCCTGAAATCCTAAAAAACCAATGTGGGTTTGGGGAGGGGAGGGGGGGTATTTATAGGCAATAAAGAGATGACCGTTGATATTCTACGGTCGAAAAAGGGTGACCATTGATATTCTACGGTCAAGATTAGAGAAAACCAGATCAATGGTTAGGATTTAAACAAAGAAAGAAAAAATTTTAAAAAAATGAAAAAAAAACCTGTCGGAGAACATAAGGTAATTGTTGGTTTTGATATCAATCAAAAGAAAATACAATCGTAAGGAAAAAAAATCATGCCAATGGAAAACAAAGTCATTACTATGAACTGATCGTATGATAGAGAACAACCTTGTTACCATGAATTGACAATACGATGGAAAACAATCTCGTTACCATGAACTGACAGTACGATGGAAAACAATATCAATACCATCATCAGTTGATTCAATAGAAAAGAAAATCATTACCATCACCAGTCGATACAAAACTATTGATACGATAGAAAAGAATTTCAATACCATCATCGGTCGATAAAAAACTATTGATACGATGGAAAAGAATTTCAATACCATCATCGGTCGATACAAAACTATTGATACGATGGAAAATAATTTCAATACCATCATCGGTCGATTCAATACTATTGATTGATTGGTACGATGGAAAAGAAATTCAATACCATCATCGGTCGATTCAATACCAATATTGATTGATACGATGGAAAAGAAATTCAATACCATCATCGGTCGATTCAATACCAAGATTGATTGATACGATGGAAAAGAATTTGATTACCATCATCGGTCGATTGTAAATGATACTATAAAACTGTCAATATGATAAACATGAAAAATAAAAGAAACGATAAAACTGTCAATACGATAAACAGGAAAAATAAACGAAACGATAAAACTGTCAATACGATAAACAGGAAAAATAAACGAAACGATAAAACTGTCAATACGATAATTAGAAAAAAAAACAATACAAAGAGTAAATATTTAAAGAACATAAGATAAAAAGAAACATAAAGACAGAAAGAAATGTCCTCCCCCTTTCTACGAGGAGTTTCTTACTATTAGGAGAGATGTAAAACAGGAAGTAGATATGAATGATTACTTTAATGTAATCATTCCTAGCTTCTGTTTTATATATTCAAATCTATCGGAAGGTAAAGGTTTTGTAAAAAATGTCAGCAAGTTGTTCTTGCGTTCCGATGAATTGTAAAATAATATCTCCTTTTTGTGTGTGATCTCTAAGAAAGTGATGCCTAACATTTATGTGTTTTGCACGAGAGTGATGTGCTGGGTTTTTACTAAGAGCTATGGCGCTTGTATTATCACAAATAATTTGAGTTTTGGAGAAACTCAAACCATAGTCAGTGAGTGTGTGCTACATCCACAATACTTGAGAACAGCAACTTCCAGCTGCTACATATTCAGCTTCAGCAGTGGAGAGTGCTACTGAGTGTTGTTTCTTGCAGGACCAAGAAACCAAAGAGTCTCCTAAGAAATGACATGTTACAGATGTACTTTTTCTATCCATTCTACAACCACCAAAGTCAGCATCTGAAAAAAATATTAAAACAAAATCATTTCCAGAAGAGTAGAAAAGACCTAAATCCATAGTGTCTTTTAAATACCGAAAGATTCTATTTAAGGCTTTTAAGTGAGACTCTTTTGGATTAGATTGATATCTTGCACATAAGCATACAGAAAACATCAAGTCGGGTCGACTAGCTGTCAAGTATAGCAAAATCCCTATCATACCTCAAATTTTTTTTGATCTACTGGTTTCCCAGTTTCATCAAGATCAAGAGTATTTGAGGTACCAATTGAGGTTCTAATACTTTTAGTTTTGTCAAATACATACTTTTTGAGTAAATCTTTAATATACTTATGTTGAGATATATAAGTTCCTTCTGGTTTTTGAGAAATTTGAAAACCTAGAAAGAATGTTAACTCACCCAACATACTCATTTAAAACTCAGATTTCATTAATTTTGCAAAAGAATCAGTTAAAGATTTCTGAGTTGATCCAAATATGATGTCATCAACATAGATTTGGACAATCAAAACATTTTTGTTTTCCATTTTGATAAAGAGAGTTGGATCTGCTGTACCTTTTGTATAATTGTTTTGTAAAAGAAATCCTATAAGTCTATCATACCATGCTTTAGGGGCTTGTTTAAGAACATATAGAGCCTTGGTAAGTTTAAAAACATGATCAGGATGTTTTGGGTCTTGAAAACCAGGAGGTTGTTCGACAAAAACTTCTTCTTGAACAAAACCATTTAGAAAATCACATTTGACATCCATTTGAAATAGTTTGAAATTGAAATATGCTGCGAAGGCTAATAAAATACGAATAGATTCAAGTCTAGCTACAGGAGCATATGTTTCTTCATAGTATATTCCCTCTTGTTGATTATAGCCTTTAGAAACAAGTCTTACTTTATTTCTTACAATGATTCCATTTTCATCACACTTGTTTTTGAAAACCCATTTTACACCAATCACAGTTGTTTCTTTTGGTATTTCAACTAAAGTACAGACTTGATTCCTTTCAAATTCATTTAGTTCATCTTGCATTGCTTTGATCCAATCATCGTCACCTAAGGCCTCACTTGGACTTTTAGGTTCAAATTGGGAAAGAAAAGCAAGATGTTCTATTTCATTTCTTAAGGAATTTCTGGTCCTTACAGGTTGATTTACATCACCAATGATGTTATCACTGGGATGATTCCTAAGAAACAATTGATTTGGGTTTTGTAAAACCTGTTCATCAACATATGGTAGAAAATATTCTGTGGTAAATGTTTCAGGAATACTTTCTTGAACATTTTCCTTATCAGGATGTTCTTCTAATAAAGGTTGATAAACATTTTTATAAAACACATCCGAGGATGTAGGATTGGGTTGGTTGAAAACAAAAGGATCAGTTTCATCGAATTTTACATGTACTGTTTCCTCAACAGTACAAGTGTTTTTAATGAAAACTCTATAAGCCTTAGAGGTTGTAGAATAGCCTAGAAAGATTCCTTCATCAGATTTTGGTGCAAATTTGTGTAGATTATCTTTTGTATTTAGAATGAATACTTTGCATCCAAAAACTTTGAAGTATGAAACTTTAGGTTTTCGGACAGTCCATAATTCATAAGGGGTTTTATTAAGAAATGGTCTAGTTAAAACATGATTTATAGTATAACATGCAGTACTAACAGCTTCAGCCCAAAAGTGCTTAGCAATTGAGTATTCACTCAACATGGTTCAAGTCATTTCCTGAAGAATACGATTTCTTCATTCAAAAACACCATTTTGCTGAGGAGTTCTTGGAGCTGAGAAATTGTGAGTAATACCTTTCTTACTACAAAAAATTTCAAAATCTGAGTTTTGAAATTCACCACCATGATCACTATAAATAGTTATCAATGGTAGGTTTTTATCATTTTTAACTTGGGCTCTAAAAGTTTTGAAATAGGAAAAGGCTTCATATTTCTTTGTAAGAAAATAGACCCATGTAAATATAGTAAAGTCATCAACTAAATCAAATACATAGTATTTTCCTCCAATGCTTCCAGATTGTGAAGGACCAAACAGATCCATATGCACAAGCTGTAATGCATTAGAAGTTGAGACTTCATTAATTGATTTAAAGCTAGTTTTATGTTGCTTGCCAAATTGACAAGGATCACAGACTTTTGAAGAATCATATCTAATATCTGGTAGCCCTTTTACAAGTCCTTTCGTTGAGAGTTTACTTAGGTTTCTCAAATTACAGTGTCCTAGTCTCCTATTCCATAACCACGATTGGTCTTCTATTACACTTAAACAAGGTATGTTTTGGTTCCTAAGGTCTTCTAAGTTAATAGTGTAAACATTCTCTTGCCTATGGGCAGATAGAATGAACTCATCCTTGGAATTGTGAACTAGACACTTATCATTTCTAAAATTCACAAGGTAACCTTCATCAAATAATTGACTTATACTGATGAGATTGTGCCTAATACCTTTAACAAACAAAACATTTGAAATAAGAACTTTTACAAGAAAAACAATATTAACTATACCAACAATCTTTCCTTGGGCATTATCTCCGAAGGTAACTTTTCCACCTTTTGTTTTGATAACCTTTTCAAAGAAATCTTTGCTTCCAGTCATATGTCGAGAACAACCACTATCCATGTACCAAATGTTCTTATTGATACACTTCTCATTTTCCTGAAAAAGAAACAATTAGATTTTCGGAATCCAAAATTGTTTGGATCCAGAAGGGTTAGATAAAAGAATTTTAGGAATCCACATTTGTTTTGCAAAATGAGCTTTATGGAATCCTAAAGATTGAGTTTTGTTAATAGAACAATCTCTTCTCCAATGTCCACCACATTGACACTTGGAACAAAAAATGGTTTTTTGAGGAACAAAATAGTTATTTCTAAAAACAGGTTTGGAATAAGTATAACCAAGACCAGAACGATTTCTCAAAGGTCTAATTTGAGAATACATACTATCAAAGTTTTATTTTCCATGAGTAATGTTTGACAAACACTTTTTCAAAGATAAAATTTCTGACTTTAGTTTTAAAACCAAATTCTTATTTTCTAAAACATTTTAATTTGAACTAGAGTTAGACTCTAAATTATTTTTCTTCGAAATTACAAATTCAAGATCCTTAGAAAGTTTATCCTTATCAGATTTAACTTTCTCAGGGGTTTTTAAAATACTTTCAAAATCCGAAGTTTTCTCATCAAGATCTTTAGAAAGATCTGATACTTCTTTAGTCAAAATTGAAATTCTAGAATTTTCTTTTTCAAATATCTTTTTGAGTTTAGAATTTTCATTTTCAAGTAACTTAGAAAATCTAGATACCTCTTTAAAAGAAGGTAATGTATCATCTTCTAATGATGAGGATTCATCATTTGAAGATTCATAATATCTATTATCAATATAATTTTCATTTAAAGAGACATTTGTAACAGCTTCAGCATTATGTACCTTAGCCATGAGACAATGATCTTCAATTGGTAGTCTAGCTAGAAGTCCAATATTTCTTTGTCCTGATGTCTCATATTCTGAAGAATCATCTGAGGAATCACTACCACTTGCACTCCACATATCATTTGCTTTCAAGCCTTTCTTTGTCTTATAAAACCTTTTCTTGTTTCTTTCAGAGTGTTTCTCCTTTCTATCATTCTTCTTCAGTGAAGGACAATCTGGCCTTATATGTCCTACTTTCTTTCATTCATAACAAGTTACCTCTGAATCTTTCCTATCTTTCTTTTTGAATCTATATTGAAAATCTTTCTTTCCCACGATCTTGTTCATCCTTCGAGCAAGATTGGCTAACTCATTATCCGGAAGATTACAATCACTTGAATCAGATATAACAACTTTCTTGGATTTAGACCTTGTAAGCCTTTCAGGTGTTTTAGCTTTAGATGAAAAAGCTACACTTCCATTCCCATTCTTCTTCTTATTGAAATCAGCATCTCTCTTCATTCTTGTCTCATGCTGTAGAAGAGTTCGAAAGAGTTCATCAAGAGTAATCTGGGAGACTTTTCTATTTTCATCAATAGCTGTTCTTTTTGACTCCCATTCATTTGGCATAATATCTATAATCTTATCAACAAGAGATTCATCATCAAGACCTTTTTCTCCCATAGATTGTAAGCTGTTTACAATCGTCATAAACCTTTGTTGCACTTTACATACTGGCTCTCCATAAGGAAAAAAAAATCCATGATACTCTGCTCTAAGCATTGCTCTCCTTGTTTCTATAACCTTGGATGTACCAAAATGAGTAACTTCTAATTTCTTCCAAATACAGTTGGCTACCTCACATGAAGATATCTGACTATATATATTCCTGGTCATAGAACATAATAAAGTATTGTGTATCTTGTAATTCAGTTGATATTCTTGCTTCTCTTGGTTGGTGAAAGTACTAACTTCTTTTTCAGGAATTTTGTAACTCTCAGTAAGCATAATAAAATTGTCTACACCAGTATTGATAACGAAAGTCTTCATACGATCTCTCCAATACTCATAATCATTCCCATCAAAGATTGGTGGTCCAGAAGGATTCATATTATCTATTGATCCAATATTCATTCCTGCCATCTAATACAACAAAAACAACTTTTCCACACCACACGTTAGTGTAGTAGGTATTCAAGATAGTAATAAGAAATAAAGATAGTAATACTAATCAGTGGAAACCTGCTCTGATACCAATTGTTGGATCGAATATATATATGTATGTCTATTAGATGGAACAATACAAGAGGGGGGGGGGGGTGAATTGTAGGTTTAAAAAACTTTGAGTTTTAGCAGAAAAGAGATTAGTTTAAATGATCATAAACTAATACAAATACAAATACAAACACCCACAATTGTATTGAATATAAAAGGTATGATGTATTGTAATGCTAATGTAAAGTAAAACAATTGTATTCAAGGTGAAAACAAAAATCAGAGTAATACAAAATGAATGATTCTACCTTAAAGCGTATAGAATCAATCAATACAAAAAGTAATAGAATGATTGTAATTGAAACAATTACAATTGAATATGTAAAGAAGAAAGGAAACAATACAAATCCCTTTCTAATACAAGTAACAACAGAAATGTAAAAGTAATACAATTATTTTAACCCAAAGAGAAGGGTTATACTTTCACCTAGGATAAAAGGTCTGTCTCACCAACACCTTGGTGATCCCTCGATACGATGATCGGCACGTCTGTCTGCCTATCCCCGGCAGCCCTCGATACAATGATCGGCATGTCTGTCTGCCTATCCCCGGCAGCCCTCGATTTTGTAGGTAATCGGCAACTCTGTCTTTCAATTACTTGAATGCCCTCGATATGATGATCGGACGCACAAGGCAGATGAAATAAGTCACAGTGTCTCTCTCTAGAATCTTTGTAGTTCACAGTCTCTTCATTCGCTCTCTTAGTTCATCATTGTTGTCTCAGCTTCAAATGACCTCCTATTTATAGGCCTTGGGTTCCAACGGTCATATTGCCTCCAACGGTCATATTGAAACAGAAAGCACGACATCGTTTTGATTAGTTTGTAACTAACTCAATGACATCGTTTTGTTAGGACAAGAAATATATAGAAATGAAAAATATGAGTACGATTCATATGAAATGAGTGTTTTTGACTAAGTACCAAAACAAATAATGAAAATCTGAATAGAAGAGTCAGTACGATACGATTGACAGAGTCAGTACGATATGATTGACAGATTCAGTATGGTACGATTGACAGAGTCAGTACGATACGATTGACAGAGTCAGTATGGTATGATTGACAGAGTCAGTATGATACGATATGGTCGGTACGATCAACATTGTACGATACAATAAACATGATAAAAGACAATTGTAATTTACAAACATATGATAGAATACATTTGTGATTTCCAAAACATGATATTGAAGTCAAAAGAAGACTTTTGACTTAACAAAAAGAGTTTACAATTTTTGATCAATATTATCAACATTAGGGAATTGTCATAAATATAAAAAACTCAACCTCAAAATTTATTTTTCATCAAAATCATCACATTAGCTTTCAGTACCACCTAAATAACTATTGGTTCAATCATGATTTATTTACATTTGTATATCTCTTATTTATTAACCTTATTTATTAATATAATAAATCCATTATAATTAAATTTATCGATAATGTGATTAACCAAATCTTATCATTCAGTAGTGTTTATCTAGGTGTGAAGTCATCATCCCACTCAACATGCTATGGAGTAATGATTAATTTGATACTCAACATTCATTTTAGGTTATTATCCATAGATTTATCTATTCCACTACCACATATTCTTTTTGGTACCAAGATAAAGATGTCATTTCAAGGAAACAACATATTTTATACTTTACCATTACATTAAGAAGTTATCCTACAATTAAACTCATCCATAAGGACTTCATTAATGTTTTATTTTTTAAAAACAAAAAAATATCTAAACTAATAATAAGAATTTAACATAATGAATCCTATATAATAACTATTCTTTTATATAATTCCAATTGAGGTTCCCGAAATATTCACTCATAGACTGTGTTAAAAAAATATCATTCTCTAAACATTATTTTTGATACATTATGAGAAATCCCAATAAAAACATTCATATACATTATAAATTTAAACATTACATATCATAGTAATCACACAATCCCATGAATGAAAGGGAATTTTTCTTTTAGAATCAACTATATAAGTGACTAATCTCATGATATTTGTGAGCATTTTTCCATAATCAAACCACACATTATACCATTTTATACTTCTCATAGGTTATACTCAATTTTCATAACCTAGGGAATGAAAAAGTAAAAATGGGTGAGATCAAATCATCAATAATGTAAAACAATTCTCAAAATGTCATCACAGTTTAGATAAAAGTTCATGAGAAAGCATGTGTAGGGTAGAAATATCATATTTAAATGATATGGAACAGTAATGGTATTCCACAAAAAGTGATTAAAAAATGTAATATAAAATGAAACAAATGTACCATAACATAAGATAATGAGATAATGAAATTTATCCATGATGAAAAATCATATGAATATAATAATATTTAATATGAATAGTCATATGAAATTATTACTATATCGACCAAATCATTACAAACACATTATTTAATAATTTCTCAAATTGAATAATAATATGTATAAACAAAGGATGTAAAGGTCTAGGGTATTTGGATGATTAAGAACATAAAAAATCATATTAAATGTACAAACATCTATATTATTCAAAACTACCCATAATTATTTTAACTAGCATAGTTATTTTAAAACTATAGAGTATCCACTGAGGAAAAACAAAAGGAAACAGAAGATTCGAAAATCCCTTTATAAGAATAATCATGTCAATAAACTAGAACATGATATTCAATAGTTGCAACATTATATCATAACAACAATAATCATAATCATGTGAACATGGAATATAGAAATAAGATGAAAATATCAAGGAATTACGGAATATCTAGAACCAACATAGGACATGACATGATAAACATAACTCCAGAGTCACTCAAAATACTATCATCATAATGTGAAAAAAATACAATGGTTGATTATGTTAACTCCCTATTCCATTTAATTATATATCATTAGATATAATTATTGACCCAAAATATTTTACGACTATATAATTCTAGACCCACCCATCAAATAATATACTGTTTTTAGGTTAACCACCCTTGCACTATATATGTCATCTCATGATATGAAAACATATACTGATGGGAACGAAGTAGGTTTCATAATAATTAATAAAGTCATAAATGAATGATAAATCATAAGGATTCCTAATGAAATAATAAATTAAATCATTTTGAACATTCATATTTTAATAAATTTCATAGTTTTTTAACATAGATTTCATATATAGAAAAATTATTAGGATAATCTAAGAGAATGAAGAATGAAAAATAGACCACAGAAGTTATTCTTTAATAAATATTTAAATGATCATATTAATGAATGAAATAGATTTTTTTCTTCCATTAGATTATAATTAAACCAAGGGGGTTATCTATAAAACAAGGATGTTTTATAGAAGATATTAATGGGTTTAAACGTTTTTTTGGGTTGATTCTTGACATGAGAGAAGAATAATGTTATTTTACATAAATTGGGAATATATAAAATTGATATTTTTTAAGGGAACAAAAAATATGTCAATAATTAAAATTATATTTAACTAGGTATATAAAGAGTGGAAATATATAAAAAATAGAATAATTTCATGATAGGAATATTGTGGAAAAGGGATAAAAATAAATAGAATACACAACTACTAACTGATGGGGGAAACATAAAAGATACCTTTCCTTGTGTATGAATATTCTCAAAGAATGAAATTAACTTCATGAATAATTAATTTAAATTCATTAAACTAGTTTATAATAATCTTAATAATCTATATTTAATGTTATGTCGGCATTTTATGCAAATAACCAAACTCATGTACCACTGTGTCAGTATTTACTTTATTACATTGGAACTAGACACGAGGAATCATATTTTAAAGGACCAAATAGTTTAGAAGTCATTATATGCTAGATATGTACATCATTCCAACATTACTTTTTAAATATAAAATATATATAATAAAAAAATTATCATTAATACTTTATATTATTCATAATATCCATCCCTATATCCTAGTTAAATAAAACAAATAAAAGTGTGTAATGAGATGCTATGTATGGTTTTCATACAAAAAAAATGTCATGAGTGAAAAAGATAGAATAAATATAGAAGGTTAAATATAAGGAACCGACCATAAAAAATTACATAATCCTGAATTAAATGAATAATTCACATTGAGGATCTATTCAGGTTTATTGTTTTAGAGAATATGGGCATAACTATTACATCTCACAATAATATAAAGTAGATACTTCGACTTAGTTTCAATTTTTTTCATAAAATAAAAACTCTTGAAAAAAAGTGTCATGTCCAATTCCATGTTTTAGACAGCATGACTTTCCTTGATCCCATCCTTGACCCTATTCAACTTTATATCATGTTAAAAACATTTAAAAAACATGGGATGAGCATAAAAAGCTCAGTAGTGGATATAAAAATAGAGAAAGAAAACATTAGTCCATGTATGAATAAGAATCAATAAAATCATACTTTACACATAAAACTTAAGAACTTTAACATACCTCATGAAATCATAATATTTATGAATAACTCATATAAATCATAAGACATAAAATTAACTTGAGGCATTCATAACATTATTACTTAGGGAGTAACCCTCAAGGTTAAGTTTCAAATACCCATCACAGTATATTCCCCAAATCTCTTCAGAGAAACCCTAGCGTTTAACTCCTTCATGCTTCCCAATGCATTGGAGAGATATCTCAGGCTCACCCACCCTTAGTTTATCACGGAACCACTTACTTCATAAACAATTCCCAAGAACCATAACCTAATCGTATCACATAAAACATGCATAAAGGAAACATAACATTTCCACATTTCAATAACAATATATCAATACCACACATTGATATAATAAAAAAATTATCAAAACCATTTTCAATACAAAAATAAAAGAAAAGATAAACATGGTACTTATTTTTCATTTTAAAAAAATTTATGGCTTGTAGAGGAAGCCGGAACACAAATAATGGTCACAACGGCGGGGAAGTCGTTGTCACCGCATACGTAAGACAAAAAAAATCCTTTGGTCATTTAGTAAAATTATTCATATAAAAAGATTTATTTTTAATGAATTTAAAAGTCAATGGGGTTTATGCACAGTTTAAAAGAAAGTCTTTATTTAAAACAAAATATGACTCAATGAAAGGAGATTGAGACGAAGTCCCTTACCTCATGTCTGACTTGACTCGATCGTTCTTTAATCTCCTGAATAATACACTAGAGTAAATTTATACTTGATTAAGAACATTTTTCATGTTCATTATTCCTTTTATATCACTTATTACCATGTTATGAACATTATGTAATCATTTAATTTAATAATGGTTGTTTTGACGGTCTTTGGTACTTGAGTCAAAAATAAACTTCTTATAATCACATGTTGTTCATGTGGTTAAATATCCATTATCTCCAGAATTAAATTAATTATGAAGATATCATATATATCTTGTATATCCAGTATATACATGCATTTATAATATTACATAACATTTAGAGGTAAGAAATGAAATGCACCTTTCATAGAGACGGTAAGCCGTACGTACGCATGAACACTACTTTCATTTCTATTTCATATTTAATGGAATGAAATCATAATGATATAAAGTTATATTATAATTCCAGTATAATATAATTTATAATATCATTATCTCCATCCTTTATACGTCCCACATATGGCATTAACGATTCAAATCACTTTTAGGGGGTGGTAGTCCGCACTTCCTAAAATGAAATTATCGTGTTTATCCATTTTGGAAACCGTAGAGGTATGACATAAATGAAAAATAAAGAAGAATATGAAAAAAAACATAATATATATCATATATAAATACAGTGACATCTTAATGGACACCATGAAAGGTGTTAAAAGAAGATTGAACAATCATCGTTTTGTGAGGCAGTAATTCGCCACCCAGAACAGTATGTTCTTTAACCATTAGATGGAGGTGTGTGTATGTGTCTCTCAAATCCTTCTCGTAAAAAAATCCTAGTATATTGAAGATACTAGTTTTGTTACAAAATAAAGGAATAAAAATAGGTTAGGTGGTTTGAGAAGCAAAATTAAGCAAAATAACATAGGAGAAGAAATTACCTTTAAATCCGGTAACTCCCCTTTGTTTGAACCAAAAATTATTCTTGAAGAGCTTTCTGACTAAGGAAAGGCTTCTAGGATGAATAAAGTGATATTTGGAGTTTATTTGAGAATATTTTGGTTGAGAAAAAGTTCTTGAGAAGTGTGAGTGATGGGTAGGAAGTGGGGTTTTTTATAAGGGAGAGGAGGGGCTCTTTTGGAAAGCATGAAACTATTATTTTATTATATAATGATTTTCTATTTTTTAAAGTCCAGAAATCATTAAATACGAAGATAAGGTCTCCCATGTTCTAAATAAAATCATCCAATAAGAATTTTACATGTGTTGGATATTATTTTAAACAATATCTTCTTATTTATTTAAATCATTCATTAATGACGTAAACACTACATCATAATTGTGTCATAAATAATTTTATTTTTTTGATGTCTAAAAATTATAAAAAAATTACCATGATGTAGGAAATAATTTAAGTTTTTAATGAATATTTATAGTAAAAAATATAACTTATATAACCCCATGTAAAATATTTTTATTAAAACAATACAAGTTTGGGACATTTTTATTTTTACTTTAAATAAAAGGTATTAATGTCATTATCTTACCCAAGAGGCCCCATGGGCTCCCACAAATTGACCCATGGATTTTCTTGGTCGGAAATGACTTATCCAATAAGTTTAGGACATTTTTCAAGGTAATTTAATATTATTATAACATTATTTTTACCTTAAATTACACTAACTACCTTTAATCGCGATTAATAAAACTCAAAAGTTACTATTCACCAAAATTTATTTTCATCCCATTGAACCACATTTTACTTACTAATGGAAACCATTCATTTAATATTATTGAAATTCAATTCACAGAAGCGGTAATGTTTCGTTTAACGAAAAATTCAGTTTTTTAACTACCACTTAGTGGTTTCACTATTCATCAAAAAATGAAGTTTTTCATAAAACTACCAAAAATTCATCTTAATATATATTTAATATTACGAATTCAAAAATTCTGTCCATTTTAAAAAATTAGAAACATATGAGTTGCATTAATTAATTTTATAATGAATTCTCGTTGACCAAACAAATAGCGTGTTTTTATGAAACAATATCTATCAAAAGACTAACACTTGTTTATATCCAATTTCAAAGAGAAATTAATTAAAATGACCACCATTGGATTAAATGGTAATAATATATTATAATTACAAATTAAAACCAATTAAAAAGACAATATAACTATATAAATAAATTAAATAAAAATGATGTTTTGACTTAAAATAAAACATTTTTCAATATTCATTAAAAAATGAACTTTATCGGAAAAATACCAAAAATATAAACAAAGTAAATTTTGATGTCTTGATTCTAAAGAAAATTTTATTTGGTCCAATAGAATGTATAACAGTGACCAATCTATATTTAAAGAGGGTTCTCCATCGAACATAGCAACCCCATTAAAGTAAAATTAATACTTAATTCAAAAATATTAAGAAATATGAAAATATATTATTATTTATTTACCTAGGATGTTACATCCTTCACCACTTTTAGAAATTGTGTCCCCAAAATTTATTTACTTATCGAATAAGTGGGGGTATTTTTCCCTCATTTCATTTTCAGATTCCCATGTTTCCTCTTCAATCATGTGGTTTTTCCACAAAACCTTTACTTTATGAATCACCTTATTCCGCAACACTTTCTCCCTGTGGTCAAGAATCTGTACCGGTTGTTATTCATAAGATAGATTATCTTCCAACTAAACTAGCTCTGGGCTCAAAACATGAGATGGATCTGGCATGTACTTCCTTAACATTGAAACAAGAAAAACATTGTGTACTTGAGATAAATTTGGAGGTAATTCCACTCTGTATGCAACTGATCCAACTTTCTCCAGGATTTCATAAGGTCCAATGAACCTCAGACTCATCTTTCCTTTATTTCCAAAACGCATAACACTTTTCCATGTAGAAAATTTGAGAAAAACATGATCACCTACCTCCAAGGAAAGATCTTTCCTCCGGTTATCCGCAAAAGTTTTTTGTCGACTCTGAGCTGTTCTCATGTGCTTCTGAATCAACAAAACTTTTTCTTCCATCTCTTTTACCAATTCTGGTCCTATAAGCTTCCTTTCACCTACTTGAACCCAAAAAGATGGAGTTCGACACCGTTTACCATATAATGCCTCAAACAGGGCAATCTGTATACTAGAATGAAAACTTTTATTATAATAAAATTCAACCAAAGAAAGATGTTGGTCCCAACTTCTTCAATAATCCATTGTGCAAGTATGTAATATATTCTCCAAGGTCTGAATTGTTCATTCTGACTTCCCATCTGATAGCAAATGAAAATCTGTACTAAAATTTAATTCTGTACCAAACAACTTCTGAAGGAATTTCCAAAAGTTAAAAGTAAACCTGTGATCACGATCAGATACAATGGAGAGGGGAACTCCATGTAACCTAACAATCTCTTTAAGATACAACCTAGAAAGTTGATCTAGCGAAAAAGTATATCTAATATCAAGGAAATAGGAAGATTTAGTCAAGCGATCAACAATAAACCAATTTGCATTATTACCTCGGGGTATCTTTGGTAATCCCAAAACGATGTCCATGGATATATTTTCCTATTTCCACTCTGGAACTGGTAAATAATGAAGCATCCCTTTTGGTAACTACCCCTTTTCCTTAACCTGATGAAAAGTCAAACACTTCACAGTAAAATCAACAATATCTATTTTCATTCCATCCCACCGGTAATACTCCCGAAGATCTTTATACATCTTAGTACTTCCTAGATGAACTGAAAATGGAGAACTATGAGCTTCACATAACAACTCTCTATTGAACTTTGAATCACAAGGAACACACAATATCTTCCCAAATATCAAAACACAATCATTATCAATGTTGAATTTAGGTAAAGTACTCTTCGGAACCAAGCTCTACCTTTTTCTACAACTCACTGTCTTGCTTCTGTGCTTTCTTAATTCTGTCTGATATAGATGATCTCACTGTCATTTGATACAAAATAGAAGAAATTCCTGCACCAACAACTTCTATGACAAATTTTATCAAATCAAAAATGAAAGGATCTCTTTCCAAACGTAGCATAGTTAATGAAGTATTACTTTTTCGACTCAAAGCATCAGCCATTTTATTTGCTTTTCCTGGATGGTAATGAATTGTACAATCGTAATCATTGATTAATTCCAGCCACCCCCTCTGTGTCATGTTCAACTCTTTCTGAGTGAATATATACTTGAAACTTTTATGATCGGTATATATTTCACACTTTACTCCATACAAGTGATGCCTCCAAATTTTTAAAGAAAAAAATAACAGCTAATTCCAAATCATATGTAGGGTAATTTAACTCATGAGTTTTCTACTGACAAGAAGCATAAGCAATTACCTGATCATTCTACATAAGGAAACAACCAAGTCTTTTCAACAAAGCATCACTTTAGATAACAAACTAACCATTTCTGGACGGTAGTGCCAAAACTGGAGCATTCACTATTCTTCTTTTCAATTCCTTAAAACAATCAACACATTCTTTTGTCCAGATAAACTTAACACCCTTTCGTGTTAGCTTGGTCAATGGGTTGGACAACCATGCAATTTTTTTGAGAAACCTTCAGTAATAGCCTTCCAAATGAAGAAAACTTTGAATATCGATTATATTTGCTTTTCTTGGCCATTCTTCAACAACCTTTATTTTTACAGGATCAACAGTTATTCCATATTTAGAAACAATGTAGCCAAGGAAAGAAATTTTTTGCAACCAAAACTCACACTTTCTGAATTTCCCATACAATTTCATTTCTTTTAAGGTTTTAAAAATAATCCTTAAATGACTTTCATGCTCCTCTTTACTTTTAGAAAGCACCAAAATATCATTAATGAAAACAACCACAAACTTATCCAAGAACTCCTGGAAAATTCTATTCATAAAATCCATGAATTCAGCAGGTTCATTGGTTTACCCAAAAGGTATAACTAAAAATTATTAATGGATATATCTTTTACGAAACACGGTCTTTGGAATATCTTCTTCTTTTACCTTCAACTGATGGTACCCCGATCTTAGGTCAATCTTTGAAAAATACTGAGCTCCTTGGAGATGATCAAACAAATCATCGATATGAGGAAAATGATATTTTTTCTTAATAGTGATGTTATTCCAGGTTATATAATCAATGAAAATTCTCATTTAACCATATTTATGTTTAAAAAATAAGATAGGAGCACTGCATGGTGATGTGCTAGATCGAATGAAACCTTTCTCTAATAAATCTTTCAATTTCTCCTTCAACTCTAAAAGTTCAATTTGAGCCATTTGATAAGGGGGTTTTGAAATTGGATTAGCATCAGGGACAAAGTCAATAGTAAATTCAACTTTCTGATCTAGTATTATTCTATGTTACTCATCAGAAAAATCATCAGGATACTCATTTACCACTGGCACATCATTAATCTGAACGGTTCCTTTGATTTCAACAATATTTGTAAGGTAACATTCTTTTCCATCTTTTACAAGTTTCTCAGCCTCTTGATCTATTATCAATAGTAAGGGTTCATTATTGTACAGAAACTGAAAGTATTTCTGAAAATAAACTTCTTTAGATCTACAGTAAATCTTAGCATGGTAAACAGAGAGAAAATCCATACCCAGGAAAACATCAAACTCTACTAGAGGTAAAAAAAAAACGGTTTGAAAGTAGGTTCTTTCCACGGATAAGGATAAGAAGATTCTTATAAATTATTTTTTCCTCAACATTTCCCCAAGGTGTTTTTACAATAATTTCAAGAGTCATTTCTGGAGATGGAATTACCAATTTACTAGAAAATTGTTCAGGGATGAAAGAATGTGTAGACTCTGAATCAAACAACACATCATCATAATCTGAGAAAACAAACAAAGTACCTTATACCACTTCATTTGATGGCCCAAAATCTGCTGAAGTAGTTGCAAAGGATTTCACCACACCTTTTTGCTTGTAGTCTGACTGCTTCAACTCATTTGAGCTCTTTTTCGAACACTCGTTTTCATAATTACCCATCTCATTGCACTTGAAACATTTTACTAACTGGAAATTAAATTTGGTCTTACCATCACCCTGATCTTTTCTAGTGAAATCACAAGCCTTATGTCCCATCTAACCACATCAATAGCACTTTCCATAATTCAAAAGACATTAACCAGTATGATTTTTACCACATTTATCACATGCTACAAACTTAGTTTTCTTGCCATCAAATCTTTTTGAAGGATTCTTCCCTTTCTCCTGCGACCTCGGTCACTTCTTCTATTGGTTTTTATAAGACACTTTCTCATAGGAAAACTACATTTCCACCTTCTCAGCAAATCGGGAAATATTTTCGTAACTTTTGAACTCACAAGAAGCTAATTCCCTTCGATATTTTGTATTTAATCTTGTGTAAAAATGGTTGAATTTACTATTAAGGGCTCAGATTAAAATTGGATCATACCTTGCCAATAGAGTGAAATTTTCTTTATAAGAAGCCCCTGATTCATTGTCTTGCCTCAATTCGAAGAATTATTTTTCCATCCTAATTCAAACAGACTTAGGAGAATATTTCTAAAGAAACATACCTTTGTATTCATCCCGGTCAAAAGCATCAATCTCATCAGTGTCCTTGATATTTTTAACCATCGACCACCACTGATCTGCTTTACCCTCCAAACGGATAACAACACGACTAACCTTTTTATTGTCTGAACACCCCATGACATCAAAAATCATCTACAGTGCTTTAATCCACCCTTAATATAGCACAAGGTCATATGATCCTCTGAACTATGGGGGATGTTGCTTCATAAAATGTTCCACCACTAACATGTTTCTCTATAGTTGATCTGGCTGATCTTGTGAATGGATACCACCACCATTTATCACTTGAGTCAACTACATTGTTACTTAAACAAACTGTTCATTTCTAATTCCGACCATCTCAGGATACTGATTTGGAAGGTCATTTCCTTATGTATACCTTACTAGCACTGCTTCCCTGTTTCCACTATGAAAAACCATTCTAAACAAAAATGTCTTATATGAAGAAACATGGTAATCATAAAATTCTATATCATTTCAATCATACAATAAATTAATTTATGGATATGAATTTAACAATATCCTAACTCCTAAAGTTGTCTAAAATGACCTTTGATACCAACTATAAGGACCCGACCTTAAAACAATACATAATCATGAATTAAATGAATAATGCACATTGAGGATCTTTTTAGGTTTAGAGTTTTAGATAATTAAGACATAACTATTACATGTCATAAGATTACAAAGTAGATACTTCTACTCAGTTTCCATTTTTTTTCATAAAATAAATACTCTTGAAAAAAAAGTCATGTCCAATTCCATGTTTTAGAAAACATTACTTTCTTTGATCCCATCCTTGACCCTATTCAACTTTATGTCCCATGAAAAACATTTCAAAAAGATGGGATGAGAATAAATATCTCAGTAGGGGATATAAAAATACGGAAAGAAAACATTAATACATGTATACATAAGAATCAATGAAATCATACTTTACTCATAAAACAGAAGCACTTTAACATACATCATGAAACCATAATATTTATGAATAACTCATAGAAATCATAAGACATAATGGTAACTTGAGGCATTCATAACATTCTTACATAGAGAGTAACCCTAATGGTTACGTTTGGAATACCCATCAGAGTATATTCCCTAAATCTCTTCGGAGAAACCTTAGAGTTTAACTACTTCACATTACCTAATGCATTGGAGAGATATATCAGGCTCACATATCATTAGTTTCTCACAGAACCACCCGACTTCATAGACAATTCCCAATAACCACAACATAATCATATCACATAAAACATACAGAAAGGAAACATAAAATTTCCACATTTCAATCAAAAGATATAAATACAACACATTGATATAATCAAAACATTAAAAAAACAATTTTCAATACCAAAATAAAATAAAATTAAAACATGGTATTTATTTTTCATTTTAAAATTTTTTATCTCTTGTAGAGGAATCCGAAACTCAAATAATGGTCACGGCGGCAGGGAAGTCGTTGTCGCTGCATACGTAAGACAAAAACATTACATTTGTCATTTAGTAAAATTATTCAGATAAAAATATTACTTTTGAATGAATTTAAAAGTCAATGGGGTTTATACACTGTATAAAATAAAGCCTTGTATTAAAACAAAATATGCCTTAGTGAAAGGAGTTTGAGACGAAGTCCCTTACCTCATGTTCGACTTGACTCAATCGTTCTTTATTCTCTTGAATACTAAACTAGAGTTTATTTATACCTACTTAAGAAACATTATCAAGTTAATTATTCCTTTTATATCACTTATTACCATGTTATGAACATTATGTAATCATGTATGTTAATAACGGTCATTTTGTCGGTCTTCAGTACTTGAGTCAAAAATAAACTTCTTATAATCACAAGTTGTTCATGTGGTAAAATTTCCATTATCTCAAGAATTATATTCATGGTGTAGATATCATATATATCATGTATATCAATTATATACATGCATTTATAAAATTACATAACATTTATAATTAAGAAATGAAATGCACCGTTCATGGAGAGGGTAAGCCGTACGTACGTATGAATGCTACTTTCATTTCTATTTCATATTTAATTGAATAAAATCATAATTATAAAAAATTATTATATAATTCCATTACAATATCATATATAATTTCATTAACTCTATCCTTTATACGTCCCATATATGGAATTAACGATTCAAATCACTTTGAGGGGGCGGTAGTACGTACTTCCAAAAATGAAATTATCGCGTTTATCAATTTTGGAAACCATAAAGGTTTACCATAAATGAAAAAAAAATCATAAGGAAAACATAAACATAATATATATCATATATAAATATAGTGACATTTTAATGGAAACCATGTAAGGTGTTAAAAGATGATTGAACAATCACCGTTTCGTGAGGCAGTAATTCACCACCCACATAAACAGTATGTCCTTAAACAATTAGATGAAGGTGTGTGTAAGTGTAGCTAGAATACATCTCGAAAAAACATCCTAGTATATTTAAGATATTGGTTTTGTTACAAAAGAAAGGAATAAAAATAGTTTAGGTGGTTGGAGAGGAAAAATAAAACAAAAGAACATAAGAGAAGACATTACCTTTAAATCGGGTAACTCCCCTTGGTTTGAAACAAAAGGGTTTCTTAAAGAGCATTCTGCCTAAGGTAAGTATTCTAGGAAGAAGAGATGGATCTTGGGATCTTATTTGAGTAGAGGTTGGTTGAGCCAAAGGGCTTGATAAGTGTGAGAGATGGGTAGAAAGTGGTGTCTTTTTATAAGGGAGAGGAGGGGCTCTTTTGGAAAGCGTGAAACTATTAATTTATTATATAATGTTTTTCAGTTTCTAAAAGACCCAATATCATTAAAGTCGAATATAAGATGGAAAATGTTCGAAATAAAATCACCCAATAATAATTGGACAAGTTTTGGATATTATTTTTAGCATTATCTTCTTATTTATTTAAATCATTCATTAATGACGTAAACACTACATCATCATTGTGTCATAAATAATTTTTTTTGAAGTCAAAAAATTATAAAAAAATTAACATGATGTATGAAATATTTTTATCTTTATAATTAATATTTATAGTAAAAAATATAAGTTATATAACCCCATGTAAAAATTGTTTTAGTAAAACAATACTTGTTTGTGACATTTTTATTTTTACTTTAAATAAAAGGTATTAATGTCATTATCTTACCCAAGTGGCTCCATGGGGTCTGAAAAATTGACCAATGGATTATCTTGGTCGGTCATGACTTATCCAATAATTTTAGGACATTTTTCAAGGTAATTTAATATTATCATAACATTATTTTCACCTTAAATTACATTAATTACCTTTAATCACGATTAATAAAACCTAAAAGTTACTATTCACCAAAATTTATTTTCATCCCATTGAACCACATTTTACATAACAATTATAAACATGTATATTGTATTTTTGAAATTCAATTCACAGAATCGGTAAAGTTTCATTTAATAAAAAAATCAGTTTTTTAACTATCACTTAGTGGTTTCACTATTCATCAAAAAATAATGTTCTTCAGATTAATACCAAAAATTCACCCTATGATATATTGGATATTCCGAATTAAAAAATGATATCTATTTTAAAAAATTCAAAACATATAAGTTTGATTAATTAATTTTATAATTAATTCTGGTTGTCAAAACAAATAGAGTGTTTTTAAGAAACAATATCTATCAAAAGACTGACACTTGTTTATGTCGAATTTCAAAGTGAAATTAATTCAAATGACCACCATCGGATTAAATGGTAAAAATATATTATAATTAAAAATTAAAAACAATTAAAAATATAATCTAACCATATAAAAAATTAAATTAAAAGGAGGTTTTGACTTAAAATACAACATTTATTCAATATTCATTAAAAATGAACTTCATCGAAAAATACCAAAAATTAACACAAAGTAAATTTTGATGTCCCGATTCTAAAGAATAATTTTATTTTGTTCAATAGAATGTGTAAGAGTGACCAAAACTATATTTAAAGAGGGTTCTCCATCGAACATAGCAACCCCATTAATGTAAAATTAATACTTAATTCAAAAATATTAATAAATATGAAAATGTCTTATTCATTATTTACCTGGGATGTTACATTAAAAAACTAACAACACATTAAATATAATCAATAAATTTAGCTTAAAATTAATTTATTTTTAATATCAATACAGTAATCTCATAAATTATAATAATAACTATAATCTCAATGATGGAAATTATTAATATTTGATGCCGTGATCTTAAACATCATGGTATCAATAATATTGAAGTATTATTCCAATATAGTATAAAAATCGGTATTAATGCACAATAAACCACATTTAATGTTAGATTAATGATTTTTATCATGATACTATTTGATAAATATAATTAGGGGCCCCACCCGACACTGCATATCCAATGCATTCCTCATATATCGAATGATTATTTTAATTCAAGAATAATATTACATAAAAAAAAATTTTAAATTTTGAATTGAACATGGATTTATAAATAATTACCTATTCAATAAAACACATACATATTATAGAACCTTATGTAGAGATATTATACTGTTTAGGTATTAATCATATCCATGATACAAAGAATATGTATATTTAAGAAAAATATAACATCAAATAATCATTAGAAAGGGAAATTTTTAACAGATTGTATCATTATAAAATTTCCAAAATGATAAATAATTTAAATATATTGATGGTTCTACGGATGAAATAAATTAATTTAAAAAATTATGAAATCATTCTTGAGGAAAATAACATTTCCATTTTTGGAATCAATTATTAAAAAAACAATGAAATTAAAAGTAAAACATTTTCTCTGAAAATAACCGTGTAAAAATTTAATATAATTTTCAAATAAATTATATGTCATGATGGTTAGAAAACACTCCTTTAAATATAAGTTAAAAAATATTCCTTTATTAATATTTTAATAAAGGTAAAAATTACATTCTTCAAAAAAAAAAGATTCCTTTCGAACTATTTTTGTAAAGAGTCATGCATGGTTAAAAATGTATTTTAATAATTAATTATATAAGTGAAAAAATATTATGAATTTTTTTTATTAAATATGGATAATATAGACAAATATATAAAATAAAAAAATTTTGTTTTTCTTTTAAACATTTCTTTCCTTGATTAAATTTCAACTGTGTGAAAAAGATGAAAGGCCATATAAGAAATATTTAGAATTATTAAACATGAAATTAAATTAAAAAATAATTTATTAATAGATATTAATTTTATTTACCTCAAATGTGTAGTATATACACCATAAATATTAAACTTCGGAATAATAAAAAATATGTCTTAATAGAGTGAAAATTGAGACAAAATCCCATGCCTAATGTCTGACTTGTCATACAGGTTCTCTAACTTCTTGAATAATAAATTTATAGTTATTATAAATAAATTCAAAAAAATAATCAGATTTATGATATCCAGTATTTTCCATTTGTAACATTTTATCACCTATTTGTTAATAATATTTTATTATTATCATTGTTGCAGGTTTCAATTTCTTTGTTATTTTGATTCAGTAGTTCTAGTAATTGTACATTTGTTGTGGATACATAAAGAAAATAATTTTATTTATGGTATTGATATATTATATTTTCAATATATATATATATATATATATTTATCATTATCCACAATATATATATATATATATAAAAATTAATTACTCCTTTCTTGACGGCGGTAGGCCGTACGTATTCATAAACAATGTTATCACATTTCGACTGATGGAATGAAAGAAAAGTAAATTTTAATTAATCTTTATAGAATCATAATTATATAATATATATCATATATATTCATTAAATCTATCTTTATTACCATACACATAAAATATAAATGAAAAATATATCACAACATATCATATTTCTGTTGTTCCCCTCCACACACAATAGATTTTATTGTTTTCCAAACGATTGAATGGTAAGTAGGTATATATGATATTATAATATAGGATAATATTTATTTCATAAATATATAAAATTATTATTATTTACATGTTTATATTTTTAAATTTAATGTTGAAACAAAAAAATACATCGCTATAGGAAGAATGTAAGCCGTATGTATGCACAGGTGATGTTTTCACATTTTATAGGTCGGAAAAGATATGTATTATGGGTTTCAACTAATATTAATAATATATAAGTATATTTATGATTAAATAAATATTCTTTTAGGATGTTTTCAACACCCTTAGTGGAATTATATTGTGAAATAAACTTGAAAGAATTAGTAAAGACGATTACCTCTTCTTCGATAGAAGTCCTCTAGATATCTCAATAAGGGACATAAGGTAGGTATTTTGGGGATACCATCACCCATATAACATGTATTTGTATGTTTATAAAAAAATCCTTATAGTTTTGTGGATAAAAATTTCACAATGTTGGGTAATCAAGTAATGTTTGAGGGACCCCTTTGATAATTTATGTGAGGGTCACTTTTGGAATTTCCAAAAATTATTAACATATAATAAGACAATTTTAGATAAAAATTATTCCAAAATGGACTTTTATTTATGTTAAATGTGTGTTGGTTCGAAATAAAATCATCCAATGAAATTTATAAAAAAAATTATACAATTTCAATCCTTATATTTTTTATTAACACTCTTCGTTAATTATTTTTCACCTTAACAATGATAACCTCTATTTTAATCAAAAAATTTTAACAATGATATTATAAATATACACGTGACTCATAAATGGACCATTTATTATGTATTAAAGTATTTTAATTTAAAATTCATCAATATATTTTTTTATGAATTATAAATAATTTAATAAAATATTATTTTTATAAAATATCGTTAAGTCAAATTTTATACTATTAATTTAATTTGAATTTAAAAAAATCCATACATAATATGAGTAATAATATAATACATTAAAAGTAACATAACATTTCGCATAAATATAAATAATTAATGGAAATTATCTAATTCAAATTATATTAGTTTTTTTGAAATCATTTATTTTTTTTGTTAATTAAACAAATATTATATTAGTGTTTCACAAGAATTGATGGTAATATTATAATTTATAAAAAATAAAAATAAATTAATATCATGATAATAATTTAATTAAAATAAAAATTTATAATTTTTTGTTCATATCTTGATTTTCTCCCTATGTTTCCACATAATATATATTTAAAACTAAGAGAGAGTTCGAATTTGTAACTTTCTTTGATATATATATTATAAGAGACATTTTTATAGAAAAATGAACATTTAAAATAATATATTTATAGTATATTTTGTTATTTTTGAAGTTATATTCATCCAATAAAAAATATAATTATAAAATTATGGCACTATCTACCAGTTTTAACATAGACTAACTAAAATTACCCAATACTGATGTGATAAATGTTTCTACGATTACTTTTCATATTGAGAAAAAACATAACAGAACCTAATTACAAAATTTAATGATTTTAATTCCAAATATGGGTTCTATTTTATCAAATCCAATATCAACACAATTATTCAATTAATTTTAAATTAAGTTCCCAAGATGTGGAAAAAACCATTTTTAGAAAAATGTTGTTTATAAACATAAAATAGATTTGTTATCATCCCATTCATAGTAAAAAAATTATACAAATGTTAATATATTTTATTGAATTTAAAATATATAAAATTATTTAAAATCATTCAATAATGTTAAAAAATTTAATTTATTATAATAAAAAAATTTATATAAAATTTTCTTTTTATAAAAATTAATTTTTATGAATTAAAATGTGTTTATATCAAATTTAAATATTTAATTGATTAAAATTAACAAAATTAGTTTGTTTATAATTTAATAGAACATATTATCAATTTATACCATTTTAAAACAAAATGGAACTTCTCAAATGGTTAATATAAGTGCATCTTTCAATAGTAATCATTATTTTACACTATTCAATGGAAAATGAATATTTTCAAACAATATACACACATATCACCATATGAAACATTTTTATTAATACTTAAACAATGTTTTTGTTTTTATAAAATAATATTAATATATGTTTTAGAAATTAATTATAATATTTCCTCGAAAAATTAATTGAAATAATTTTAGAAGAAACTTATTTTTGAATCATAAAATATCGTTACTAGAAATTGAATACTGATTTCATAATAAATATTCAATGCATTTTTATTGATTATTTCCTTGATATATATATTATATAATTTAGATAATACAATTCATAGCCACTAATTCAAAGACAAGATGATAAATTCTTCAGATAATAATAATATTTAAATCGTGTATTGCGGTTAGTTTAGAATCGATGTTATGTGTTGTGTACAACATTAAACATAGTGTTATAGAATTAACTTTATGAGGTGTTACATTCCCCCCTCTTAAATAAATTTTATCCTCAAAATTTTAACTTTAATGTGGTAATCAATGATTTGAAATTTTGGAAACCACATCATAAAAAGTGTTAATAGACATTCCTATATCACAGTGAGAAAGGAAAGTATGATGGTCACCATGAAAATGGGTTCTAAAATTAGAGAACATTGGTTGGATGTGAAAATATGGACAGGGAAGACAAAACTAGAACCCACGTATTAATAAATAGTGATAGATAAAAATTTTATCAGGATGTTAGCAATCAAAAAACTGTAAATATATTATGGGTTTAAAAGACATTGATTTATCGACAATAAATTTAAATAAATAATTGGTTTATTTCAAGTTACATTTTTGGTAAATTTGAGAGATTGTTTTAATATCTTTTTAAATAACTCAAGAAGGTAAACGTACGTGAATTATTCCATTACATAAGAATAACATCTTACATTGGTTATTTTTAATATATTTCAATTTTAACTATTATTCAAGGAAATGGATATTCGAGATGAATTTTTAATACTTAAATTACTTTTCATGAATCAAAATATCCATATGTCATTTTTTAGCATCTAAATATTTAACAAATCCAAAAATGGTTATCAAAGGTTGTCTAATACGACAAATAATTCATTGAACTCAATTATTATCTCATTCCCTTTAGCTTTTATTTCTAAAAGAAAAATATAATTATTTCTGAATAATAATTTATGTTAAACCTAAATGTTAAATATATACCATCTTAGTAATTTTTCTCTCAAAATTACAGTAATCAATTCAAAATGAAAACATTTTTAAAAAGTTGAACCTATATTATTCTTGAAAAAATAAACATATTATTTATCTATCAAATCAATTAATAATAAACAATATCCTACTAACTAACATGTCATGTAGGCTAGTGGTAGGAACCACTCCCTTGTCAACCTTCGGTTATGGGTTCAAGCCTCATGGAATTTCCAAACATGACATGTTTTCACCCGAAATGTGGGTTATCATTTTTATAAAACTTTAACATTAACAATAATATTATAAACATCCAAAAAATCAACATTAATCATCAAATAACATTTTAAAACTGATATGGCTTTCAATAACTTATATTTCAAAAAATACACTAAATATTAAATCTTATTAGTCCCTAAAAATACTCATTCACAAAATAAAATTAACCATAATGGTTATCAATAACCTTAAAACTACTTCCATGAAATATAAATGCATTATTCCCCAAATTAACTTTTTAGTAAAACATGTACTAAAGTAAAGGTTTATATTCCCATAATGTCCCCCAAAATATCATTATTATTGATAAACTCAAAATATAGAAAACATCAAGATGGGTATATATATATATAATTACGATCAACCATATAATAATCATCCCATGACACATTTGGTTTAAAATAATATCAAACACATATTAATGTTTATGAGCCTCTCAATCATGTGTTTTAAAAAATACCATCTTTTCATACTAGGTTATAAGTACCATATGTTTTCAAATCCATAAGGAAAATATATCGTGGGATAATCCTTAGATGTTTCATGTTTTTTATTTTCAGAATATTATAATAAATATACATAAAAATTTTCAAGTGAATATATATAAACACTTCAATCCTCCAACATAAAATATTTAAATAACATTGGTCTTTCATTAGTCAATGATTTAACCCTTGGATTTTGACATTGACTCGAATAATACCCATATTCCCCCCAAAAATACATTGATCTAAAATTGGTTTTAAAGGATGCAATTTATACCCTTTTATTTTATTATTCATTTTCCTCAATAATTCATTGATTTATTCTATTATTTTCCACACAAAAAACAATTTACCATTATTTTGAGTCATTATCCAATACACCACTTTCCTCATTTCTAGACTGAAAGATACTGTGTCTCCATTCATCGATTTTATCCACTACTAATGTTCTCAAAAAAATATATCCTTATTTTCTTTATTGATTACAAGAGTTTCTTCACGTTAAATATTTTACTCATATATCATAATAATTAAGTTGGAATAATCTCAATATCTTTCACTCTAGTCATCATCAGAATGGGTTTTTCATATTCACTATATTTTTCTTCAGGTTCAATTTTAACATGGTTCTTTCTTGTTCTATCCATTGAATGAAAAAAATCATTGTATGAGAAATAATGATGATATTTGAAAACCTCAAAATATATACCCTACTGATTTTTATAATGTTATCCTATAATTAGTATTATACTAAAAGAAATCGTAGGTTTATGTTACCTAATCTATGTTTTCCTAAATATAGTCACCAATATTTCTACTAAACATTCCCTGATTCCACTGGTAATGACTCCAAATCCAATATTCAAGAGTTAATTGCTACTTTATTACAACTTTACTTGATACAAGAAATCTCATCTCGATGGACCAAATAGTATAATAGTTTTGAAGATCATGATACATATATGATTCCTATATTAATAAGGAAATAATTAATAAATAGCATAAAAATATTCATTCAACCTTGATATTATTTATATTATCCATCTTCGTATCTGATGGAAATTATGAAAAATAAATTTTCAAGATTAGATGCTCAGTAAGGGTTGCATACAGAAGAAGCTATAATGAGTAAATAAGAATAATTAATATGGAATGGAAAATGACTAAGAACTCATTGTATAATAATAAAATTGAGTACAACATGAATCTATCTATAATATCAATGCAGTAATATCTTGACTGATAATAATAAATAAATCCCCAAGGATGAAAATGCCTAATATTGGGTTCTATGATCTCATAAATCATGGTATCTATAGTAACCGAGACTTGTTCCAAGACAATTTAATACTATGGGTAGGTTGACACCAACACTCCATTTAATGAAATATTACTAATTTGTCTCATGATTCATGTTAATGCATTGAGGTGATATAAAATTTCAGTCCCACCCATCACTACATAAAAAATTCATTTCTCATATATCGAATGATTAATTTAATACATTAACAATATGCCTTATAAAAAAATATCTATAATTATTAATGATTTCAGATTAATCATTAAGTCCCAACTCAATAAAATAAATTAAATGTATATCATCATATGTGGATATGATCTATGAGTTAGGTAATGATCATATACCTAATATAAAAAATATAGATATTTAAGAGAAATATAATATCCAATGATAACAGGTAAATGAATGTTATAAAATATTGTATTATTGAAACATATCCCTAATGGTGAATATGTAAAATAAATGTTTTTTAATTTATTTATAGAAATTAAATTAAAATATTATTAAAACATTTTTGAGAAAAATAACCTTTCTATTTTTGAAATAACTTATTTTAAATAATATTGTAAAATTATAATGAAAAAAATATCATTAAAAATAACCATGAAAAATCGTAAAGGGAGATTCAAAAAAAAAATATTATTCATAAAATTTAGTACATATTATCATGAAGTATAGGTGAAGGAATAATTTTTTCCATAATTTTTTCCGGAAAAGTCACAAACTACATTGTTTGGAAAATGTAAAAAATATTCATTTCAAACTGTTGTGTAAAAAGTAAAACATGAGTAAAAATGAAATTTAGTAATTCAATGTAGAAGTGTAAATATTTTTTTGAAAACTTTTTATATTAAATTTTTATATATAAGGAGAATATTTCAAATGAAAAGATAAACAATATTAGTTTTTCTCTTACTCATACCTTTTTTTGTTAATAATATGAATTGAGGAAAAGTTTGGAGAAAATTTTAAAACCCCTTACAAAGTGAAAATTTTAAATGGAATTTAATCAGCATGGATAAATATATTCATGTTAATTACCTAAAATTGTTAGTATATACACCACATAAAAACAATCATCTTCATTATACAAAATATGTATGGATAGTGATGATATTTATTCGAAATCCTTTTCATTAGGCCAGATATGTTATGATGGTTATCTAAATTCATGTATAATAAATATCAAATTATTATAATTACATATAGAACCATATAATATTTATGATATCAAATATTACCCATTTATAACATTTTATTACCTTTTTATTAATAATCTTTTATTATTGTAAATGTTTTGGGTGTAAACTACTTAGATATTTTGATTATATTGTTCCATTAAATGAAAATTTATTTTGGTTCCATAATCACCAAAATTTTATTAATTTTATAAATATCATATATATTTAATTTATAGATATTTTGTGTCATCAATAAATTATATTTTTTCAAAAATGAAGATAGCAGGTCATATGTATGCTTGAAGGATGTCTTTACTTTTTGATAGATCCAATGAAAGATGCATGAATAAAAATTAATCTTCCAAAAATTATTACTATATCATATATATATATATATTATTTATTCATTAAATATTTCCTTATTACCATATGCGTTAGAACTAAATGAAAAATGGACCACATCTCTTTATGGAGTTAGTAGTCCACACGTACACACAAGAGACATTATCATTTTACAAAGATTTAGAGTGTAAAAAGGTATATATGATATTATAGTTCTATAATATTATTTAAGAATTAAATATAATAAATAATTATTATTTACACTTTTATAACTATACAAGTTATGGGGTGATAAAAAATGAATAAAACTCTTACTTGGAGATGGAAAGCCATACATATTGAAATGCGATGTTTTGGCATATTGTAGGATGGAAAGGAGATTGAATATGGGTTTCCCATTATAGTAATAACATGTAAGTATTTTTATTATTTATGAATTTATTATTTTAGTATTATTACAACACTTTAATTGGAATAATATGAAGAAAGAAACTTGAAGGACTTGATAAATATTATTACATCTTTTTCAGAATAATCCCTCTACATATCTCTTTAAGGGACCTAAGGCAGGTCTTTTGGGGAGACCAAAACCTCAACCACCAAGATAATGAGGTTTATAAGAATAATTTTATTGTTTTTTTCATGATATATATCTCAATGTGGTGTAATAAAGTGATGGAAGGGGTTCCCTTTAATAATTGAAGTGTGGGGTACTTTAGGAATTTCATAAAATTATATAATATAATAAGTTTATTTTAGATCCAAATTATGCTTTAGGGGTAATTAATTCACATAAAATGTATATTGGGTTGAAATTACATCATATAATTAAATTTAATCACGTTTTGATATAATTTTAATCATTATATTTTTTCTTTATGCTTTGGTTAATTATTTTTGTCGTTAACCATGGTAACCACTTTTTTAATTCCAAAGGGTTTATAGTGTTGATATAAATCTACATGTGACCAAAAAATGGAACATGTTTTATATTTTAAACCATTTTACATTCACATGGCTTAAGATAAAATTTTATGAATTTTAAATAATTCAATAAAATGTTATTTTGATATAATTACATTAGGTAAATGCAGACTCTATTAATGTAATTTGACTTTAAATACATCAATAAAAAAGGTGAATTAAAATTTAATAATTATAAAATTACAAAAAATGTAATATATATATATATATATATATGGAATTCATGGGATGTGTTTTTTTATTCATATTATCTCTAATTTAATATATTTAAAATCATTTATTTTATTGTTTTGTTATCTAAAAAAATATTGTTTTTGTGTTTCCCAAGAATTTATAGTAATTATATATTTTATAAAACTTATAAATAAATTTATATCATATAAATAATTTCATTAATCTAGAAATATACATTTAGGTTCATTAATATGATGATTTTTTCCAATGTGACCACAAAATAAAAATTTAGAACTAATAGAGTCATATTTTGTATCATTTATTGATTTAAATATTATAAAGTTCAATTCCAAAGAAATGTGTCTATTAAACAAGTTATTGTATAAAATATGGTGATAATAGTAGAATTATATTTATAAAATAATATCTTAAATGAAAAATTATGTTTTTATCACAATGTTTTATCATATATTAACTTAATTTTCCCTTCACCAAGGTCATAAATTTTACCAAGATTCCAATTTATAGTGAGGAAAAAATAAATTGGGAATATTTTAGAAAATTGAACCTCATAATTCTAAATACAGATTCTATTGTATCAAATTTAACATAAAAAAATTTAATATAATAATTTTAAAATATATGATAATGGGGCAAAAAAATTATTTTCTAGAAAAATGTTGTTTTTATGTGTTCACTGGATTTATTCGTAACTCATGCATAGTAAAAATTATATTAGAATGAGAAAATATTTTTTAAATTAGATTGTATGTGAATTTATTTAAAATCATTTTTCAATGGTGACCAATTTAATTTATTTTGATTAAACCACTTTACGTGAATAAATGATATTTTTTTAGAAAAATATATTTTTATGTGTAAAAATATTGTCCAAATGTAAACCTATATTTTATTAAAATAAGAACAGTTGGATTATACATAATATAGTAGAAAAATATTACTTTTAAACCATTATAAATTAAACTTTTACTTTTCAAATGGTTGAAAAAAATTTAGTTTTCAATAAAAATCTAGGTTTTACACTATTCATTTTAAAAAGAATGTTTTTAGAAAAATTTGAATATTTCACAGTATAGAATTTTTTATATGATTATTTAAACAATGAAACGACTTTTAATAATTAATATTTATAGAGATTCATAAAATTAGTGATAATATTTTATCATATAAATGAATAAAAACAATTTGTTAAGAAAAATTATTTCTGATGTATAAAATAACCTTACAGAATATTTATTAATGGAATAATAAATATTAATAGATGAATTTTTATTGATCAGTTCATCAATATATATATATATATATCATTCTTTGGTTTATACTATTTATACCTTCCAATTAAATGTCTAGGTGATAATCATTACATTAAATAAAAATATTTTAATATTATATTGGGGTTTCATTCAATTTAGTGTTGAAAGTTGTGCATGCTTTAAAAAAAAGTGTTGATATTTTTAAAAATTTTATTTTTAGAAAATTATTAAATTTTGTTATTTATGTTTAATATATTATTTTCTTACATCAATTACTTGTAGTTATTCAGTTAATTTATTACTATCACTTTCTGTTTGCTGGCTATGGTAAAATGTATTGTAAAATATCATTATAATCTCTATTATTATGTTGTTTTGTTTCCGTTAATTTGACATTATAAAAATACATATATATTTTATAATTTTATCCCAAAATATATCCAAATTATTAAAGGTTCTTTGATAAAAACATCTAATATTTTAAATTTTACAATTACCATTTCTTATTAACCCAACATATTCAACACTAAACCTTATTTTTCTATAATATTAGATGTGTAAAAAATATCATATTTAAGGAAAAAATTATTTTATTATGTTATCCTTGTTAGGTCATCATGAAGAATTAATCATTTTCCATTCACGAAGGGAATCAATATATATGCATAGTGGACAAATTCATTTTCCATAAAATTTGAGGGGTAATAAATAAGATAATTATAAATTTAGAATTATAAGAATGTTGTTGATATTATAATATATAATTAAAAATCCTTTTTTAATTTTCACTTTAGGTGGTGATGAAAACATTAACACGTTATTCATGGAAGTGGTAGTCCCCATATACCCACGATGATGTTTTCATTTTTCTCAATGATATTAGAGGATGGTAAAAAATGAATATTATATTATAATTATAAAACAAAATCACAATAATAATTTTTTCACATACCTTCATGGATAGAGGGTACATGAGAGGTGTAGAAGAAGAAAAGAACTTGAAAATAGGGGTTTAGAGTATTATCTCTCACTTAAATGTTCTCAATTGGGTACCTACTTAAGGCTCCTAATCCTGGACATTTAGTTAGAATAATGAATCAATGGCCTTGGGAGGATTATTAAGATATGTGAATAAATTATTTTCAAGGAGATAAATATTTCAAATGATAGAAAAAATGGGATGAGGTGAGATCCTATTATATTTAAAGAGTGTTGTATTATTGTAAAATATAGTACTTTTTTAATAATTTTGATCCATTATATAGGAAAAAAGGATCAGAAAAATGAAAAATAATAGTGTGGAGAAATATATATGGTTGATACTCAATACACTATCCAATATCTAAAAGAAATTTCTCCATTTTAACTATGTTAAATCACTTTTACTCTAATTTACCATTACCATTATTACTCCACTTTCTCCCACTACAAATAATTTTAATGGGTGAAATTAAAAAAGAAAATAATCACAAATTTTAACATGATGATTTACAATTTAGAAAAAAATTTACTAACTAAAATTTATTATTTGTGGAGAAAAGTGTTTTATTATTCACACATATAATGTGCAAAAACAATTTTTTTTCATGATATTGTTCATTGTAAGAAAAAAATTAATGAATGACATACAAGTAATAATGGTTGTGATTTTAAAGATATAAATTGGTTTAATACAAAAAAATATTTTATATGGATTTTAAATGAATAAAAAACATAATATTTGAAAAATAATTTGAAACTAAATTAAATGACAAAAAAATATTTTATTAAAATTATTTCATTACAATGATATTATATAGGTAGAAATAGTTTTTAAAAATGTTATAATGTTTCCTTCAAATGATTAAAATTATAACTTAAATAAATATTCGATCAATTAAATGGGTTTCAAAAATACTAGGTTAGGATTATATGTTGAAAATGTTACATGAAAAACTCCAATTCTCAACGAACCATTTTCTATATCATAACACATAGGTTTTTTAGATCTATATTTTTTTTCCAATTTCTAATATTTGGATAGGGATATATTTTATAGGGAATTACTCACACACTTAATTTACCAAAACATATGTTGTCTTTGCACCATGGTATAGGTTACTCAAAAATAAAATGAATATGATAGAGGATTAACAATCTGGGACATTAACAACCAAAATTTATTGAGTAACCTGGTAGAAATTATTCCATGGTAAAATTATGAAGTGCACAAAATAAAATTGATTATGGTTATAACATGAGTCCAAATGAATGAGAATTGAGATTGAAAACCACCACCTATAACTTGGGTAGAAATTAAATCACAACATCCAAAAATATAGTTATTAAACATGATATTTATATTTATTTAATAATGCATTTATGTTATATATCATCTCAAATCGGTCGTATATACATCACATAAGGGAAATTAGGTGCATATTAAAAAATATGTATCAAATTGAAGATTTTGAAATGGAAAACCCTTAAATATTGTCTCAAATTATACAAATGCACTTTATCTACCAATATAATTAACATAAATATCTTAATAAATTAATTAAGAACCATACTCAGATATATTTTTATCCATAATCTTTTTAAATAGTCATTCCCAATATGAATTCTCCCGATTTTAACATCCTGTGTTTTATGTCTTGATTGTTTATACTAGCCTTATCATAGTGATGTTTTTACTATTTATTATTATAAATTTAATCACATCTTGGAAACTAAATTTACTAAAATGGGTATATTATAAATATTTATAAGGTTTTAAATCCTTTTCAAGAATTTTTTAGTCTTTATCCTTGAATAAAAAGATGATAATAACTATGTTTCACTGATTCGTGGTGATATAATTGTGCTTTCATAATTATGGAACTATATATTGATATAATGGATCTATGAAAATACTATTTAAAAATTTATATGATATTATAATTGTAATTAATTTCCCATAGTCATTTATTATAAAAATTCAATATATTGTCCATGTAGGTTGTTAATATCTCCTAAACATGAACCTACCCTGATTTAATGATTGTTTATGTGGTGTTTTTTTAATATCATTATAAAATTAGAATAATAATCATTTTTTGTGTTTATTAGTGGGATTAATATAAATTAAAAATAATTATAATAACATTTAATGGATATAAATCTATGAAAAAATTGTAATTTTTTTTCCATTATGTACTTTTGTTTTAAATGTCTTAATTATATATGATCATATTTTTATTATATCATTGATTTGTTGTATAATTTTTCATAAAAACATTAGTGATAAAATTTTAATATTATTTCCCCTTAAAAATAATCCTTATATACATCCTATTAAGGTGATGATGGAAAATGATACATGTTATGTCAGGAGGGCGGTAGTCCAAATCTTGCACAAACAACTGTTTTGTTTTTTTAATCAATGGGGTATATGAATAAATAAAAATAATAATCTTAATATGGTAACATTTAAGTATATATATGATAAAAATATAATTATATTATAATATCTAGAAGAAATTTAAATACAATAATTAAGGTGAATATAATGTTATTGATAATAATCACACCGGGGAACTAAATTTTCCTTGGAAGTCTTATTTAATTTGAAAATAATAGTACAACTATGAGTGACTAGGGGATAATTATTTGGGATAAAGTTATAGGTATATTAATATTGTCGACTTCATAGGAGATAATTTAGATAAAATTGTGTTTTAAAGTTTTAATGATATTACCATTTTATAAGTGACAAGAAGGTATGTTTCAGGAATTCCCATTGAATTTTTATAATAGAATTATAATATTAATGTGTAAATCGCTTAAAAATGGAATTTATTTTGGAAACTATGTGAGTTTTGGTAAATAAAAACCAATACATCCATTCGAATTTTTTTAACATTTTTAGGCCTTTCACCATTACTAGAATAATGTTTACAATTTTTAATTTTTAACAAGGTAAGTAATTTTTTTCATCAGTACTAAATTTTAATGAGAATAATTAAAATTTTACTGATTAAATAACTAGAATATTCAGGATTAGTATTTCAATACCACATCATGAAATAAATTTCTTATAGGTATAAATAGTTAATTCTAAAACATAAACACTTAAACACATGAAACCATTTTCATAGGAAAGCGTGTCTACACCATAAATTTATATAAATGGAAAAATTATATTGGATAATTACTTTAATGAAACAACTTTAATTATTATAATATAAATATAGGATATTAGGCTTCTAAGGAAAAGCATAAAATATCCCAAAAATATATTTTATACCAATAAAAGGCTGCAAATAATTTTTTATATCAATGTAAAATATTAATTGGTTATAAGAAGGTTTTTGATAGGTTTTATAAGTTAAAATATTATTTTAATGTGAATAATTTTTTTAGTAAAATTTATATTCTATTATATAAATGGTATCATGAATTTTTAAGTCATTCATATTTTTTAATAGAATCAAAAAAATTGTACATTTAGTGAAAATAATATTTTTCAGCTAAAAAATGACATTAACAATAAAATATGAAAAATTTATCATAAGATAATTTTTATGTAATAAGGTAGAAAATGTTGTTAGTTTGGTCAGTTTGAAATTCTAAAATTATTAATTTAAATAAATTTATGGATAAAGACACATTAAATGGATCATTTCATGATAGATCAATATATGGTTTTACCTACTATAGTATAGTCTTGGGTGGTACATTCTAACCACTTAAAAATTTTCATTGTCAAAACTATGGTATATATCATCTATCAACAAAATAGTGATAATTATTCCTTATATGTTTTTTAGGATCATAGTTTTCCTCCTTTAATTTTAGATTTTAACAATATACTTTCAAAAAATGAGTTGTATGATTCCATAACACATTTTCTCTCATGTTAATAATTTGTACATTCTAATCATTTAAGAAAATTTACACTCCAAATATAGTTCTTTAAATGTTATAAAATGTGTTGGACCTAGAATGTATTTCCCTTCTAATGAAAACTTTAATATGTTATGTACTCTATAATGGTTTGTTGTCATATAAAATTGGTAACCTATAAATCCAATTCTGTCTTATATCTCGAAATGCCCAACATAACTATTAATGTACTTCTCCTTTTTACCAAATATTAGAACTCCCTTCCAATGTGAAACCATCAAGAAAACATGATCCCAAACTTGAAATTTCAGTTTATTACATTCATTATTAGTATATATCTATTTCCATATTTATAATTCTATAATGAGATCCTATGTAGTATGCACATTAAGAATTGTATCTTCTACATGCTCTTGTATAACTATTTATCTTTTCCCAACTTTTTCCTAAAATTTCAGAGTATGAATCCTCTTATTATACAATTCTTAATATGGTTCTATCTAGATGCAAGAATATAATATATTATTTTATTAAAATTTCACTAAATTAATATTCTAATCTCCCATACCTTGAATCTCAGGAGAATATGATCTTATCATGAATTATAAGCTCTAGATTATCCTTTCATACTATCCATCCATATGAGGATAATAGGTGTTTCTTTAGTATTAGACAATGGTTATTTATATTTTATTTTTATTCTAGATATTAAATTTAATTTTACGGTCATAATATGATATAATCGATAGTGGTTCCCCATTAAGGATGTCAATGTCATTGATATAGTGCGGGTAAAGGATACTAATATGTATATTTACTCTTAATTATAGAAAATAAGTAGAGTTAGTAAGATGATCAATGATTTCATTATAAAATATTCCTTCCTTTCATTATTTGGGATTACAATGAAAAATCCAATTATAAAATTGTCCCACTTTTTTATAGTTATAGTAATGGGTTTCATGGATAACCTAGGAGGTTTTTTAGCTTTCACTTCCACACATACAAAGTGTCTAGACTCATTGTCTGTAATTTCTTTCTTTATTCCATCCTACTAGAAATTTTATCTTAAATATCTATAAATATTTGTGATAATAGTATTTATGGAGAAATATATTATATATTCTTCATTAAATAGTTTCCAATTAAATTTTTCTATAGATAGAACAAATAACCTCTTTCAAAAAATACTAAATATTTATAAATTATTTTTGTCAATTTTTCATCATTCATTTCTTCAATATTCCTTTGTATGTTCTTATCATCTTGATGGTAATTCTCTATATTTTCTTGTATGGGTTTTCTGATAATTCTGGGCTATAGAATGATGGATCTTCATTCCTAGAAATCACAATATCCATCATTATGATATATCTAAATATATGATAATGGTTAATCCTCATCATGGTCATAATTACATTATCCCTCCTACTCAAGGGACCACCCACATTTACTTTTCTTATTATGTGGTAGTTCATTATAAAATCACATTCATCGAGCAGTTCCAACCATGTTATTTTCCGCATGTTGCGATCTATCATAAAGAGGATAAAAATTAATCTCATATGGTTCACATATATATATATATATCACGTAGTTCCCCGTAGAATTAGTTCATATATATTTTAGACGAAAAGATTCAAAATTCAACCTGGAGGTCATGAGTTGGATAATTATGTTCAAATATTTTCAATTTTTTAATATCTAGTAAATTATTATAAAATTATATATAATGATAGAACCAAGGCCTTTAATTAATTAATCACTATAAATTAGAAGAAATTTATTTAATTATGGAATATACAATATCAGTATATTAATTATTTTCTCCTTTAACGCCTAAATACACCCCTCACCTTTGCCAGACATAGGAATTTTAATACATTTATGTGTTAATTTGGTTAGCAGGCTGGATAAAGAGATAAAATATGGAAAAAACCACTGTTAATAACCTACCAAGCCCATGAAACATTATAAATTAGTTATTATTTTCAATTTAGGACATTATTTGAAATATATATATCTAAAAGATCAATATATATCCAATACATGTATAAGTTATTCCCATAAAAATATGCTTCATTGATAGAAAATCACGCTTACTATAAATCCCACATAATTTATTTTATCTAAGAGACAAATTGATTATTTGATGGTGATTCTCAGGATCTTAAAATCTTTTAGATTATATCCATATATCATCACTGGAAACCACATCAATTTTATCAGGATACCCCCTAAATACACTATTCATAAGATCCATAAAGATATAAGGTGAATTAGTTAATCAAAAATGATTTACTCTAAAGTCATAATGTTCACAAGTTTCTTGAAATGTCATCTTGGTTATGTCATCCTTATTCACACATAGTCGATGAGAATAAAAGAAAATATAAAACTATTAAAATTACTAGTATCCTCGATGTTTATAGAATAATTCCTCATTTCATGGAAACAAATATTTATTATTTATAGTAATAGAATGTATCTCTTTATAATTGATGAAAAACATCATAGACCCATCCTTATTTTCCATGAATAAATTAGTGCACTACCATAGTTAAGAAGTTGGGTAAATAAATCAATTATCACTCAACTTGTATACATATTTAATAAAATTTACCATCTCCATGGGTGACATTCTAGAAGGAGTTTTAGATACAGGATAGGGGCCATAAATGAGTTCAATAATGAACATAGCTTCATGATTTGGTAGATAACCAAGAAATTAAATTATAAAAATATAAATGAGTTTTTGTATAATAAGTACATCCTCTATTCATCAGATATATTCCTTATTTATAGATTATGATTCATCTTATTCTCAATAAAAAATTAAATAATGGAGTGACACTAGGGTGGATCGTAACAATATTTAGATGATGATGTTTGTAGTCTAAAGATAAGCGATTCTATATTACATTCTCTAATATTAATATAATTATAATTGAAATAAAATTTATAATTATATATAAATGGAAATATATATAAAGGATCATATTAATTTATACCATATAAAGAACTATAAGGTGTGAATATAGGGTATTACCATGCACCAAATTTTAATTTCTTGATTCAACTTTATTTTCATAATATTTTTAGTTTGTGTATTAATTAATTATTTACTTACTATTTTCATAAGGAAATATGTAATGTTTTTCAAAGACATTTTGATGAGTTTAAATATCTAGAATAAAACTAAAATGTATATAAATTTGAGGCTATGATCAACGTACCCACCACTGTGTAATTAGGCATTTCAACTACAGCTTTTGTAATTGTATAAGCTTGAACATGACCAAATTATATTTTTAGAGGTAAATTTATTTGAAATTAATTTAATTAGTTTTTATAATATCCATTGTCACTAATATTAAATATTTAATCACCAACAACTTATTTATTACCCTTACATTGGTCATATTAATGGAATTTTTCTCAACACCTATAAAAAACTCTACTTTCCTTCTAGAAGTCCCAAGGGTGTTACTTTCTACAATTATCAATTATATAAAACCCCAAACATCCATTATTACCCTTTTATATATTTTCACTCCCAGGATTCTATTATGAACTATTTTTCTTCTTATTTCCCTTGAATACATAAATCTAAGAGAAAATATTTTCTATCTTAATAGTAATTGTGACTATATCCTCATACAAAGAAAGGTTCTAAGAGACCATAACAGTTTGAAATATTTACATTAAAAAATTAATGAAATGATAAATATTTCTTTATGGTCTATAAAGATAGTTCACATCATGCGTTTATAACCTTGGAATGTAAGCCTCATATTTAAAAACATTCCCCCTCAATTTTTTGGGATTGAGTAATTACATTTACATTTAATCTATTTATTCACAAAGAAATTATTTTTAATATAATACCTCCTTAAATGTTCTGTATTACATGAAATTGATCTCATATTTTAATTTAGTATTTTGAATTAATTACCGCAGTTGGTTCCCATATCATTTTAAATGGTAAACCCAAATAAAGAAGTTTATATTTTATCTTCTTCCCAAATATATGAATATATTCTATATGAACATGATACATTATTCAGATACTAATAGATTAGCAGTTCCACATGATTCTTGAGGTTATTGTCACATAAAATAGTCTAACATAGTTCCACCATGTGTTAGATCATCTGGTCACTCTATATATTTGATATTATTTATCATAACATACATCAACTAACCCAATGTGGTTATGAATATATTATCCTCAACTCTATCTTTATTTTTAGGGGGATTATCCCTACATTTAATATGGGTGTTTAAATGATTATCTTTCTTACCATTAGTCACTATAATTCTTCTTTAAAATACACATAATTTTATTATTATATTTAATATTAGAATAAAATTACATTAATTGGTTTTAGAGTGTTCCTTATAAATCTTGAGGTCTTTCTATAGAACTTATTTTGTCTTACTTGGTTCACATAAATCTAATCACTAAAGTTACTTCTATGTTTCCTTTTATAAAAACAATAACACTGAAAACACTAAAAACCCCTATATTATAGTTAGGTTTCATTATTGGGGAAAATTAGAATTGTTATTAAAGGATATAATCTATTAGTAGTCTTAGATGAATAGATGAATTCATAAATTACATTAAAAAACTTAATATAAAATAGAAACATGTTGTGAGAAATTTCTAATCCCACCCATCATATCTCATAAAATTACAGATAGTCCTAATTTGGAAACTAAAAAAATAATGTTGAGCTTATATTCTTAGTAAGAAGTAGAATGTAGTTGAAACATACAAAACAAAAATATAGAGTATATGATACGGATAGAATAAATTGATAACATGAATTAATAGTCTTCTAAAACTGAGGTCCTTACCAATCCATGAAAATAAAAGAAAAACATGGATGATTGTGATCATTGGTCTTATATAGATAAAATGCATAATTCATGGAATTAGAACATTATATCATTGAAATGATCCAATAAACATATCTTATAATGGGAATTGGTATTCACCATAATCCAACCTATTTTGTCTCATAATACATTTTGATAGATCGAGGGGATATATAATTCTAGGCCTCACCCATCACCTAATTATGTCCAATGAATTTTTGATAAGAGTCATCATTAAATTTCAATCTATTCCCTGGTAAGCTTCTTACTAAATAAAACATAGCTATCTATATGTTGATAATTATGGAAATAAAATATTTCCCCATTCAATATAAAAATGTAGATGTCTATGAGAACATACCTTAATCAATATATAAGTTTCAAGGTATCATTAATGTAATAGGTATTAACTTTATCAAATAAATATTGGGGCATGGGTAACATCAATGTGATGGGTTATTCATGGAAGATAATTTTTGGGTTAAACGGATTTCATTGGTAGAAGACTGTCATGACTCATCCCCGGGGACCGTGCCGTGACTACCCGAAGCCCGCCTTCCATAGGCCAAGGCTGGCGACTTGCACCAAAGGTGTAAATCCCGAAAACTGGGAAGGAATTGCCTTTATAAAAGTAAACAAAACACCACAGAGTACAAGCGGAAGTAAAACACTAAGTACAAAAAGGAAGTTCTGAAAAGTAAATGGGCCAGAATACAAACCCAATCGAAAGTACAGCTACAACTGAACAAAAGTAGAACAGAAAAGTCAAACAGCTGGAAGAATGGAAGCAGCTCCTGGGTTATCCTCCTCAGATACTACCTGAAGGGTAGGTACAGATAGCGCAGCTCCTGGATCGTCCACCACGGATCCTACCTGAAGGGTGGTTACAGATAGCCTCCAAAATGCTCTCTCCCGTCAACCTCCTCTGAGTGTCGTCTTGTCGTGAAGTCCACCATCAGATACTGTCTCGACGTGAGGTCCACCTCCGGGTACAGTCCAGTCCTCGAACACTTGGCCTCTGTATGCGCTACCCGTTGTCTGCAACCAACACAACAAGGTGCAGGCATAGCCCGTGTAGGGGTGAGTATAACTATACTCAGTAGGGACCCCGAGACCCTCAAGGTCTCACTAAATCCAACAAGGTTAACCACAAAGAAGATCTCAACAGATAACCTTTACATAGGTATATGCCCATACATGTACCCAATTTATCATGTAACCCCTATCAATCATGAGGAAACACAATGTTTTGGAAATCAACAGATAACCACTACCTAAGTATATTCCCATACATATACCTACGTTTACAATTGACCCATCTCAATCATGAGGTAAACACAAAGATCAAGACTCATCTCAAACCAGGATTTTCATTATCGAAACTGTAACTGCTGAAGAGCTCCATCTATGGAGAGTACAGTGATCCTGTCACGACTCCGAGGTACTGCTCACTTACCTAAGACTGCTGAGGTACTCCTCCTGTAGAGTACTGCGGGTCATCCACCCAAACATATAAGTGCTTCCCTCCGGTGTATGCCACCCAAACACAGTAGTGCACACCCTCTAATAGCCTGTAGAGGTACTCTCCGGACGAGTACCGTGGGTCTGCACTGTCACACAGTAGTTCTCCGTCCTCCATGGGTCTGCACCCAAACAAAGTAGTGCTCCGTCCACTATTCTAGTCGACTCACTCCAAGTCGAGTCGGTCAAGCAGTCGTCAGGTCTCATCCGGCTACACGGTCTCCGTACTCCGTACGCTCGTCTCCGGGAGGGTCCTCTCCACGAGCTACAGGTCGATACTCCAAGTATCTCAAAGACCCACGAAAAAGTATCTCAAAGGACCGCCTCGTCATAGGGGTCTCAACGCAACAGACGACGCGTAAATCGGACGCCCGGTCTGTGAGTTATTAGCCTTTTCGTCCCAGGGGCCCGGTTGGTTGCGTGTGTGAACCAACCGGTCCGTATCTCAACTGTACCCAGAACTCTCATAGGGTATACTCATAGGGACCGTTTCTCAACATGATCACCAACGCCGCTGACGGTTCATCAAACGGACATCTGGTCTGAATGTTATCAGCTTTTCCGTTCCAGGGGCCCAGTTGGATTTCGGGTACAATCCAACCCGGCCACTATCCAACTGTAACCAAAACTCAGGCGAATTATGCCAAAAGTTCTGTCTCATCAAGAGGAATCCAACAAAGTCGACGTCACGTCAATCAGACGTCCGGTCCTTAAGTTATAAGCGTTTCCGCTCTGAGGGCCCGGTTGGTTTCGGGTTCGAACCAACCCGGCCATACTTCAAATGACACCGGTTAACCAAACCGGTCAAACCATTGTGATCCATACGGAAAAACACACGAGATGGACTACCCATTGGTCCAAAACGGATAGCCGGTGACAAAGATTCATTTCACCGCAACACGCGCGAACCGGGCCTCGTGGGGCCCGTGCCTCGACCTCGACTTAAATATCGAAAATTGGTCTTGGAACATCCGTCTTAATTACAGGGTCGCAATGTCACAGACGGTTCGTCATTCCGACACTGTATGAGAGAGATATGTCCGATACAAGATCCCATAATAATAAAAATATTATTATTCGGTGTTTCATGGGCCCGAGCCATGAACCAGTATTTAGTATTCAACATTAGACTTGAATCGATCGTATTGATGTCAGGAATACATCGCCACTGACGGCATGCCAATCGGACATCGCACACATGAGTTATGGCAGGTCGAAGATTTAATAATAATATTAAATCTATTATTTTCCGAGCACTTCGGGTACCCGATCCAAAAACTCGAAAAAGATATCCAATATTGGACTCATAAATTCTGTCTCGGGATCAGGGTCACACTTCTGCTGACGGTTCGTGAAACCGAGGTCGCACGGGGAAGATACCGTCAAAATACGGTTTTCCCAACGAAAATAATAATAACATTATTATATTATTATTATTTTTAATTTTAAATTAATTCTTTAAATCTCACACCCACATTCCATGCACCCACAATCCTTAACATTCCAATTTGGTGCGCATCAACATTCTCGGACTCTTGTCCCTCTTTATATTTTTTTCTTTTATTATTTATCAACTTTAAATCTCATTCTCTCTCCAACCAACTCCTCCCTTCATGATTTTTGTTCTCCCAATTAGTGCCTGAACATGCGGCACCTACAGATTCGGCCTCGGCCCACCAACCTTGCTCCGCCAGACCGCCCTACTCGCACCACAAGATACTTCCGCACTCCATTCCAACTTCGATTTAACTCGGAAAAAAAGATACAAACGCATATCCATGATCCTCGGGTCGAGGTCTTCGCGTCCGTATGTTGCGCTCAATGAAACATCGAGTTTTCAGCGTGCTTAAATATTTGACAATGAAGAACACATGAAGAATGAGCAGACCATGAATTAGAAAGGATCTCGGTTTAAGTGAAGATCGATATCCGTGTTAGTTTTGACATTGCTTTTGAGAATCAATAAAAGGGGATTGGAAATTAATTATTTATCATGCTTTAAGAATCTCAAATTCAGGATAAACAAGATGAAAATTAATTCAATCAATTGTTTATCGATCCGCGAATTAATTTATTTAATTCGCATTCAACATGAGAAATTAAACTGGGGTAAGGAATTATCAAAGATAAATCCTACAAATAAATGCTCAAGCTCGAGTGTATAAACCACATAAATGAGTAATAAACAATATTCACCTACCTCCTGTCATTTGTTGTTTGTCGAATTTGACATGAGAAAGACGTCGAATTCAACGTAGTTCGTTGCGTGCGCACCACGCTACCGATCCCTGATCGTTCTTCGGTGTCTCGTCGGAGAAGATGGAACCTCGGTATTCTTCGACGAAGAGACGCCGTTTTTCGCGGAAGGAAACGGTTCTTCAAAGCTCTAGTGCTTTCTCTCCAAAAGACTTTCCCAACACAAGTGTCAACCAAATTAAAATAAGCATCCACCTTATTTTAATTGAACTTGACAAGCCATTCCCCTTTAGAAAATCAAACCCCTTAATTAATTAAATGTTGAGTTTTTTAATTAATTAGAGGTAGGTTGGAAAATTAATAAATAAGTGGATGAGTTTCATAATTAAAGGTGGGAGTTTATGAGAGTTAAAGTGAGTTATGTGAATGTGAAAGGTTGGGGCTCATGTGGGCCCCACCTCACATTTAACCTCACATGGTTATTTAGGTGCCACCCCAACATCCCCATGCAGGATAAAACCACCTTAGACAAAAAAATAAAATTGTTTCACAAATTTATTCATTCCTCATTTAATCCACAATTTTAACTTCTCCAACCCCACAAACACAATTGCGGTAAAGGTACCCTTAAGAAATTACTGGCGTTGCAAGTTCATCGATGCCCTCATATTTCAATTCTGAGCACCGGTTCAAAAGTTATATAATTCCGAACGTACGATTACAGAACGTACCCGAAAAGAAAGTTTGGAAAATTATTATCAGTCGCAATCAACCTGTGCCGGTCGAGGTTAGGCTCTACCTAAGTGAATCATGTCCCAAAGAACCCAACGGTACTCTCGGATTTTCAATCCGAGTTACCATTTAGAAGTTATAAACTTTATAATAAAATAATTGTCACATAATTATTTTATTTGAGGCAAAAAAACTAACTTTTTCTAGTGGGCCGCACAGGCCAAATTTAGTATCTGCTTAAATAATGAATAACCTCACAAGTCCATCGGTGGTCTCAGATTTTTAATCCGAGCTACCATTTGTGAGTTATAAGCATTCAAAAAATAAAATAATTTATTTTATTATTTTATTTACAGTTAAGCCATTTTTGGGATTTCTCATAGGAGGCCTGTGCCGACTAAACTTAAGTTGCGCCTAGGTTAATCCCGCCATCGTGAGCGCAACGGTGCACTCGGATTTCTGATATGAGAAACCATTCAAGAGTTATTCCACTTTTTCAGGAAAACTGTTTACGCACGTTAATTTAAGTTTTACAAAACTTCGACGGATCACTCCGGGCACTCCGAGCCTCAGAATCAGGTGCCTTCTGAAATCGCGCACTCACAAATTTCCAAAGAAATTAAGAAAAAAATTTCCTTGAAATTTTCGGGTCTTTACATTACTCCCACCTTAGGGCTTTATGTCCCCGTAAAGCTTCAACACACACTAGGGGAAACAAAAAGTGGTACTGAGCACGCATCTGAGCCTTCCGCTCCCATGTGCTCTCCTGGAGGTTCCTATGCTGCCTGGGGTTTCCTTTTCGCCGACCAAGGAAAACACATCCCATCGTTGTAAGTAAACCACAACCTTTTTTCCTAATACCGTCAATCTGTGTATGAACTGTGATTCCCCAGTCCATACCCAAACTAACGTCGCAAGACCTCGACGCTGTCACCAAGAGGTTCCAACCAAAACTCTTTCCTCAAGGGTCAGATCACACCTGTCGACATAAGTGTGTTTATCGAGTCTCCTCTCAAGGTATCTCCAGATGTGAGGGTCAAGTCTACGGCATACCAGAAACTCTAGGTCTGGGATAAGATTTGTTGAAGGAAGGAATGATTGGTACCTATGTCTATTGATATGGCAGCTCGTAGTAGACACAGACCGTACCTCAAATCATTCTTAGAGCCCTTGGGTCACACTCCGTGACCGCATTCATCTATTCTCTTCCCCTACCCTCCAGCTCCCTGATCCCGGCGAGGACTACAAAGACGGGTGGTTGTAACATGTTGAAATGTACACCACCTCATGCTGCACTCTTAGCTCTGCTTCCATGTATTCTACTCTGCAGATTCATCTGTCCTTAACACTTCCTCTTCTTGAAACATTTAACACGCCCAAGTCTCCGAGACTGGCGCCAGTTTCCAGCTTTCCCACTGCTAACCTTCACTGACTGCATCCATTCAGCAAAGAATTCTCAACCACAAAGGTTCTTTCTAGCACCCTAGCCTAAGTATGAATGCATAGAGGAAATGTGATAGCTCAGATATCTTTAAACACACCACACTCAGAGGTCCGAGCTCTATAGCACTGATCGAATCGTATTCATCGAGTACCCAAAATGCTCGATACGCCTCAATGAATACTCAGCTACCGAAACATCGTCCTGCCGAAGCTTTATAAGCTCCAGAAAACTCTCAGACACCTCCTCAAGCCATTCCTCAGCCTCCTGTGAGTCAGGTTCCCCTCGAAACATGAGGGTATCTGATGTTAGAACATGTGTAAGGCAGTAAGCCTACATGTGTCATCTACCGGTACCGCCGGTTGATATTGTTGACCAACATGTAGTGATGTATAGCTGACACACTACCCGAAGGCACTATCTCAGGCATCAGTCCACGTACCAAAGCCTCATCACTATGCGTACCATCCTCATGGTCATTCACTGGAAAACACTAGTATCCAAGGCCAACATCCACTCTACTGATGTCTCAGCTAGGTGGAAAACTCTAGCAATCGCCTCCAGCCAGTGCTCTGTTGTCTGGGAATCTGCCTCGCCTCATAACCTCAGAGGCCTCTACTATTGGAACTCGTGCAACGCGCTCTGCCAGAATGCACAGTTCTCTAGTGTAACACCCCAATCTTCCACAGTATGTTTCCCTTCGAATAATGCAATGGTGTGCATTGTACGCAACTTCGAGATTCTAACACACCACAACCAATCAAACTAGTCGTTATGAATAGTAATACCTACTTTTTGAAATTTTAAAAATTATATCTCTCAAAATGGACTTCATTTTTGGATTCAGAATATCAAATTTATCCTAGGGTGAAATTTTGGAACTTTTCGGATAAAACTTATATTTTGATGAATAGTGAAAATTACTAAATTTTAATTAAAAACAACTTTGTAAATCAAAATAATTTATACTGATAAATTATATTAATGAGTGGTTTTAAAGTATAATTAGAATATATTTTTACCATTTTATCCATTGGTGTTCATTAGAATTAATTTCACTTTGAAATTGGACCTAAACAATTGTCAATCATTTGATATATATTGTTTCTTAAAAACACGCTCTTTGTTGTGACAGCGGGAATTAATTATAAAATTAATTAATGCAACTTATATGTTTAGAATTTTGTAAAATAGACATCATTTTTGAATTCCTAATATCAATTATATCTTAGGGTGAAATTTTGGCATTGTTCTGAAAAACATCAATTTTTGATGAATAGTGAAACTACTAAGTGGTAGTTAAAAAAACTGATTTTTTCATAAAACATAATTTTACCGCTTCTGTGAATGGAATTTCGAAAATCCGAGAGACATGGTTAATATCAGGAAGTAAAATGTGGTTCAATGAGATGAAAATAATTTTTTGGTGAATAGTAAATTTTTACTTTTATTTACCACAGTTAAAAGTAAATAGGGTAATTAAGGGTAAAAATGATATTAATATTACACTAACACATGTCATAATTCTATTGGACAAGTGTATATCGACCAAAAACAACTTTAGGAATAATGTATTATCATTTAGGTCCACTTGGATTAGATTAGGACATTTGTTATTATTTAATTCAAAGAAGAGTTAAAAGATTTAAAATCAAAGTCTGTTTACTAAAACATTTTTAATATGGGGATATACATAAGATAAATTCTATTTTAAATATGCATTAGAAATATAATAATATTTCCTACACAATGATATTTTATTTATAATTTTTATACATTAAATAATTTAATATATTTATGACACAATGATGATGTAGTAATTAATATAATAGTGAAAAATTAAAATAATTGATATTATAAATACCCAAATAATTATAATTTGAGACTTTTAAGTAATTAAAATAATTTTCTAGGATAATATGATATATTAGAAGTTATATAATTGACTTTGTTAGAAGTAATCATTCTGTTATGAGTTTCACAAAAATAAACTATTGAATAGTGTCAAAATTGACATAAAAGAGTTTTTAAAAAAAATATTATATTATTAATTGATATTAAATTCCTAAAAATCTAAGGTTCGGCCAAGATACTTATATCAGGATAGGTATATCAACTTTGGAGCCATTAGAAACCGAATATGAATTTATTATAAATTAATATTTCTAGCTTTTCCAGAGGTGCCCCTCACCCCTCTTATAAAAGGGAACTCCTCCTTGTCATTTCTTCTCACCTTCAAAGCCTTTTGGTTCGGCCATCCCCTTCCCAAATACTCTCTCAACTACCCTCACTACAACCTAGAGGCCTTAGTTTGATCCGAAAGCCAACCTAAGGAGCCCTTTTGATCAAATCAAAAGGAAGAACCCGAAGAAGAGGTAACGTTTTCACCACCCCTTTTCAAGTTCCTTTCTTCTTCCACTTCTTCTTTCTTTTTTATTACCATTCTAAAATAATAACTCCAGTATCATATATATACTGTGATGTTATTATAAATATGGTATAACCATATTCAGTATTCTATCCACCCTTTGAATAACATGTCATCATACGTGCGTACGTACGACTTACCGTCTCCACGTCGTGGTGTAATTGTTATTCAATATATTATTATTTGGGTGGGTATAATAATGATGTGTAACTCATTTAAATAAGAAATATAACATTATAATGATTCTTTATATATGATATACCATCCAATTATATATTATTTTAATATCAAAAGAATGATATTGTCTCTTGTGCGTACGTACGGACTACCGTCTCCACGAACGCGATGAGATTCATTCTCCACCAAATCCATTCAAGTATAATTATCATTTTATGATTTAAAAATAATGTTTAAGAACTTTATATCATTCTGGATATGAATAAGATACAACCTATCCATGAAAAACATGTCTTATGTAACAAAACATATAAAAGAAAATGAGTAAGTTAACACCCGAAATGACGATAATTCTAAGATATTATTAACAAAGAAATGTTAAAAGATCATATATGATATCATATTAATGTATATGAATCTGGAATTATTTAATAACAATTATTTCAACATTATACAAGAGGTTAACCTACCCCCAACCAAGGAAAAGTACAAGGTAATGGGATTTTTATCTCACTTTTAATTCCGTGAGAATTCCATTGTTCACCACTTATTTATTACATGTGGTGTGTGTACTGCCCATGTTTGTATTCATTGTTTAATATACTATAATTCATGTATATTTACATCATCATTGTATGATCCTTATTTCATGAGTGTATGTTTTGTATGTTACCAAATCAATAAGGGAATTTGAAATTTCAATTTCCATTTATTCGGCTTTACGCAAACTTCATTGATTATTTTACTCCGAGATTATGTGTGGAATAACTATTCATTTTCTTAGGTCATAATTTCAACTCCCCTTTTCTGTGGATATAATTTTTATAAACATAATCACTCAATCGATAATTTCTCAAGTCATCGATATGAATTTAATAAGATTAATTTTAACTCACTCCCCATTTGTTGAGTTAAACATCCAATTCATTGGTGTTGTTTTTATAAGATTATGTGTGAATATCCTTTGATTGATTTACACTGAATATCCAATCATATTTAGTGTATTTATATTTTTCACACATAACTATGTCGTTTATTTATCCTTAACCTAAGGATACGGCCTTTATGAGAGATTTCATCTCAATTTACATTCCATTGAGACTTCTTTGTTGATATACACCATATCACTTTTATGTGGTGTATATAATGTACTTTGACATAGTATATCATGAATCCCTTTATTATCATGATATTAAAAAGTTTTGATTACCTCAATTATTTGTATTAAAGTGTCTGTCTTTTGGTTAGAATCTCTAACAAAAATACCATTTTTAAATGTTTTAAAGACTTATTCATCCAAATCTTGTTCATTAATGTCCATGTTTTAAAAATGGTTTTAAGGATTTATTTATATGGACATTAATGTTTTCAAATTAAAACTCCTTTTAAAAAGTTTCAATGTGGTGTGGGACACTTTGATTCAAAAATCTATTTTTAAATGGCTTCTTGACAAATAGTGTTACTTTTAAATGATTTCAAGAAAAAGGGGGATATTTATCTCAAATAGTTTTGATGATTATTTTCATCTATGTCAACATCCTTCATTATTCTTGATTTAGGTTAATATGATACAATACAATCTTCAATATTGTATCGAATGAGTTATGTTTGACTGTGGATGTGCTATTTTTATACCATTCATGGGTTGTGGATAAAGTATTGACATTTTGTATGCCAGTTTTAATACGAATGTTTCTGTTATGTTTAAACCTGTTCATATGAGGAATGAATTGGACTTAATAAGTGACGGGTGGAGCCTGCTATAGCTCCTCGATGCATCAGTAGGTCTCATGAGACAAACTAGTGTCTTGGCACAAGGCCTTGGGAAAATCTTATTTGTAGTCTTGGCACGAGGCCTTGGCTACGTGGTTATGATAGTCTAGCATTATGCATTCCATCATTATGAAAGTGGTTATTGATATTTCATGTGATCATTCGACTAGTAGAATATCCATTTGAGTAAGTAAATGGCATTAATTTATTTTATCTTTGCCATTTTATGCTGAAGTTCAAGTTTAAAAGGCTTTCTTTTTAGTTATAAACTGCCTTAAGTGTTTATGCTTATCTATGAAAGCCTCTGCTATAATGTTATCCTTACTGGGCATCAGAGCTCACCCATTTCAATGTTTTATTTTTCCCAGGATTATGAAGAAGTAATTTATGAATGACCTGCAAGGATAGTATGAGGGGATATGAAGTCAAGATGTTGTTGTAGTTTTTTTTACCTTATGATGTAATGTAAGACTTATGAATATATCTAGTGTTTCCAATACTACTAAACTAATCGGTCTTTCGAGACTTGATCCTTTTTGATCATGCCAATGTTATGTAATAATGCACCGACTCTGGATATCTAGGGTCGGGGCTTTACAGTTGGTGTCAGAGGATGTTTAGTACAAACCTTGGAAGCTATATTTAGATAAACTCTGATTAGACCACGTAGACCTAAGATGAACTTTGAGGATTAGTATAGAAGAACATCCTATAATTTTGGTATTGTAGAGATTTTGTGAGATTTATGAGCAATACATCCCTTTATGGATACGAGAAGGTAGAGGCGGCTCTGGAACAGATGTACCTAGGGGTAAAACCCCAAAACAACGCTTTGAGCTAGACTCGAACGGGAACTGGTGCACGACAACGAGCCTTGATGCACTCTTGGTTACGACACTCCTGGGGGATATGCTTAGGATAATTTACATTTTCTTTACAAACTGATTTAAAGTATTATATATATAAGATGAGAGTAAATGACCTTGGTTAATCCTAATGTGTTTCAAATTGAGAATATGGTGACATGTTAATCTCTAAATGATTGTATGACTACTATTACTCACACAATGCTTTCTGGTTTTAGTCAATGGATGGATTCCAAGGAAATCATAGTGACTTTGAGAATGACGTAGAAGGTGGGAACGATGGTGGCAATGAGCAACAAAATGGAATGTTGATAGGCGTAAAAGATATCAGCTTTATGCCAAATCAATTTTCCAAGAATATAATCAACAATATATATATTAACCAATTACCCAACTCAACAAAGAAGAGAAAGGTGATGAATGATAAGAGCTCCAGTAGTAGAGACCATGGAGAAAGAAATCCCCAATTTCCATCATGCAGGAAACGTGGAAGGAGACACCCAGGAAAGTGTCTCAATGGGACAAAGAAATGCTTTATGTGCGGGAAGGAAGGACATAAAGTGAAGAATTTCCGAAGAAAAATGAAGAGTACTATAGAAGAAGATAAAAATGGTCCCAAGAATCCATTTATAGTCATTTTTTGTAAATGTAGGGGACCTGGCCATTACCCTAGTGAATGTCCTGTTCTATAGAATATTTTTTTGGTCAAAAAAGAAGCTATGTGGAAATAAATGGTTGGAGAAATGTTTAAAAAGTATTAGCGCTCCTTGTTGATGGGTTTACTTTGGAATAATTTTCTCTTGTATTTGTAACCCTAACGTTTGCCATGTGAGAATGAAATTTATGAAAGAATTATCTTTTCTCTTGTGGATATAGTTATAAAAAACCATTTGGTTTTATATGATCATTGGGTTTGAGGAAATTACAAATTATTATAATTTGGGATGAAAATGCAAGGTATGAGATAACATTTGTGGTTAAATTATGTTGTGGTTATTTTGAGGAATTTATCTCATTTTGGTAATGTTATAAAATATATTTTTTTTGAAAATGGACAACATGTAGACCGTGTGACAACCCGTCGCGTCGGACAAAGCTGTGAGAATCAAACCCACAACCAAAGTGTGATTGGGATTTATCACCTACCACTGGACTACGTGAAGTCCCTGGTTAGTGTGACTATTATTTCTAGTTAAATGATTTTATTTATCAATAATAATTTGATTTGGGATCTTATGTCTTATCAAATGAATACCCATAGTATAGGAAAATGATTTTGTGATTAAGTGATAAATGTTTTTTTGGAAGTTGTTCGCTTTATTGAGAACACTATATGCAAAGGAAAATAGAGTAGTATGGGATTTAATTTGAGGAGTAATGGTGGATTTTTATCTATGTTTTTATTGTGGTTTTATAATGATTTGGATTATTTATGGAAATTATTAGGTTAATTACTTTTAAGTATGTGACTTGAAGAAGTAATTAATGTCATTTGGAGATACAATTTAACGTGGAAGACTACATTCTTAATAAGTTTTGGTTTTCAATATTAGTTTTTTTATAGGATTTTAAGTAAAATTGATTGTTGAATGGTATTTATTTAACTTTGGGGTATTGTTGGTTTATTTTTGGAAATTAAGATTAGTGTTTATTTCTCTCAAGGAATATTCTTTTGGGGGATCATTAGATCTTTTACTAACCATTTTGGTTTTGATTAATCTCTAAAGACAAGTTAAATATATAGTTTATCCCACATGGATCATGTATTTCTATAGAAGTTTATTCTAGCTCATCCATTGTGACCAAGTCTTCTTGAATACTCATTATTCAAAAAAATGAGTTAGTGTTAAAAAGTTATTGAAGAATGAAACTCTACTTAAAAAGTAAGTATATCTCTTTATGTTCTTAGTCAATATCATAAATTAATTCCTCATCCTTATGTAATGTAACATAAAATAAAAAAAAATGTTGTCTGTTTACTTTCCTACTAGGCGACTAATGGTCATTTGTCCCAACACAATTTTGTGGTTTTCTTATTGTTAACTTTCTCCTGATCATGATTTCTATCCCTATACATCAGAACTTTACACTTAGTTTATCATCCATATCCATGTTTTCCTACATGGAATCCGAGTATGGGTTATCTTGGTTGACCTTTATACCTCTCTTTCTTTCTTTTAAAGTGATAGTTTTATTGACTTTTTTTCTGATGTGGGACTTTCCATTATATTCCCAAGCACAATTTTAAAAATTTCAAGGATGCAATTTATTGAAGGAGGGGAGAATGTAACGCCCCAAGCTTCCACAGTACGTTTCCCTTCGAATAATGCAATGGCATGCATTGTACGCAACCTCGAGATTCTAACACACCACAACCAATCAAACTAGTCATTATGAATAGTAGTACCTACTTTTTGAAATTTTATAAATTCAATCTCTCAAAATGGACTTCATTTTTGGATTCACAATATCTAATTTATCCTAGGGTGAAATTTTGGAACTTTTCGGATAACACTTATATTTTGATGAATAGTGAAAATTACTAAATTTTAATTAAAAAAAACTTTTAAAATAAAAATAATTTATAGTGATAAATTATATTACTGAGTGGTTTTAAAGTATAATTAGAATATATTTTTACCATTTTATCCAATGGTGTTCATTAGAATTAATTTCACTTTGAAATTGGACCTAAACAATTGTCAATCTTTTGATATATATTGTTTCTTAAAAACACGCTATTTGTTGTGACAATGGGAATTAATTATAAAATTAATTAATGAAACTTATATGTTTAGAATTTTTTAAAATATAAATCATTTTTGAATTCGGAATATCATTTATAGCTTAGGGTGAAATTTTGGCATTGTTCTGAAAAACATCAATTTTTGATGAATAGTGAAACTACTAAGTGGTAGTTAAAAAAACTGAATTTTTCATAAAACTTAATTTTACCGCTTCTGTGAATGGAATTTCGAAAATCCAAGAGACACGGTTAATATCAAGAAGTAAAATGTGGTTCAATGAGATGAAAATAATTTTTCTTGAATAGTAATTTTTTACTTTTATTTACCACAGTTAAAAGTAAATCGGGTAATTAAAGGTAAAAATGATACCAATATTACCCTAACACATGTCCTAATTCTATTGTACAAGTGTATATCAACCAAAAACAACATTAGGATTAATTATTATCATTTAGGTTCACTTGGATTAGATTAGGACATTTATTATTATTCAATTCAAAGAAGAGTTAAAAGAGTTAAAATCAAATTCTATTTACTAAAACATTTTTAATATAGGGTTATACATAAGATAAATTAGATTTTAAATATTCATTAGAAATATAATAATATTTTCTACATAATGATATTTTATTTATAATTTTTAGACATTAAATAATTTAATATATTTATGACACAATAATGATGCAGTAATTAACATAATAGTGAACAATTAAAATCATTGATATTATAAATACCCAAATAATTATAATTTAAGACTTTTAATGAATTAAAATAATTTTCTAGGATAATATGATATATTAGGATTTATTTAATTGACTTTTTTTGATGTAATCATTCTGTTATGAGTTTCACAAAAATCAACTATTGAATAGTGTCAAAATTGACATAAAAGAGTTTTTAAAAACAATATTATATTATTAATTGATATTACATTCTTAAAAATATAAGGTTCGTCAAAGAGACTTATATAATGATAGGTATATCAATAATGGACCACTTGGGGGTCTCTTTTATGTATATAGTATGTTTATTAACTATATAATATAAAAATACAAAGTGACATGGTAAATGTCAAACTAATTAACTAAGAGTTAAAACTAAAAGATAAGGTTAATATAGTAACCAAAACCTGTCTAAATTATATTTGATGAATGGTTTTAGACCTATCACCACCTTAACCTTTGAATAATCAACTTTGGATCCATTAGAAACCGAATATGAATTTATTATAAATTAATATTTCTAGCTTTTCCAAAGGTGCCCCTCACCCCTCTTATAAAAGGGTACTCCTCATTCTCATTTCTTCACACCTTCAAAGACATTTGGTTAGGCCAAACCCTAACCAACTACTCTCTCAACTTCCCTCTATACAACCAAGAGGCCTTAGTTTTATCATAAATCCAACCTAATGAGCCCTTTTGATCAAATCAAAAGGAAGAACCCGAAGAAGAGGTAATGTTTTCACCACCACTTTTCAAGTTCCTTTCTTCGTCCACTTATTCTTTCTTTGTTATTACCATTCTAAAATAATAACTCCAGTATCTTATATATACTATGATGTTATTAGAAATATGGTACAACTATATTCAGTATTCTATCCACCCTTTGAATTACATGTCACCAAACGTGCGTACGTACGGCTTACCGTCTCCACGTCGTGGTGTAATTGTTATTCAATATATTATTATTTGGGTGGGTATAATAATGATGTTTAACACATTTAAATAATAATTATAACATGATAATGATTCTTTATATATGATATACCATCCAATTTTATGTTATTTTAATATCAAAAGAATGATATTGTCGCTCGTGCGTACGTACGGACTACCGTCTCCACGAACGCAATGAGATTCATTATCCATCATATCCATTCAAGTATAATTTTAATTTTATGATTTAAAAATAATGTTTAAGAACTTTATATCATTATGGATATGAATAATATACAACTTATCCATGAAAAACATGTCTTACGTAACAAAACATATAAAGGAAAATGAGTAAGTTAACACCCGAAACGACGATAATTCTAAGATATTATTAACAAAGCAATGTTAAAAGATCATATATGATATCATATTAATGTTTATGATTCATGAATAATTTAATAAAAATTATTTCAACATTATACAGGAGGTTAACCTACCCCCAACCAAGGAAAAGTACAAGGTAAGGGGTTTCTTATCTCACTTTTAATTCTTTGAGAATTCCATTATTCACCACTTATTTATTACACGTGCTGTGTGTACTGCCCATGTTTGTATTCATTATGTAATATACTTTAATTCATGTATATTTACATCATCATTTTATGATCCTTCTTTCATGGGTGTATGTTTTGTATGTTACCAAATCAATAAGGGAATTTGAAATTTCAATTTCCATTTATTCGGCTTTACGAAAACTTCATTGATTATTTTACTCCGAGATTATGTGTGGAATAACTATTCATTTGCATATGTCATAATTTCCACTCCCCTTTTCTATGGATATACTTTTGATACACATAATCACTCAATTGATAATTTCTCAATTCATCGATATGAATTTGATAAGAGTAATTTTAACTCACTCCCTATTTGTTGAGTTAAACATCCAATTCATTGGAGTTGTTTTTATAAGATTATGTGTGAATATACTTTGATTGATTTACACTGAATATCCAATCATATTTAGTGTATTTATATTTTTCACACATAACTATGTCGTTGATTTATCCTTAACCTAAGGATACGACCTTTATGAGAGATTTCATCTCAATTTACATTCTATTGAGACTTCATTGTTGATATACACCATATCACTTTTATGTGGTGTATATAATGTACTTTGACATAGTATATAATGAATCCATTTATTCTCATGATATTAAAAAGTTTTGATTACCTCAATTATTTGTATTCAAGTGTCTCTCTTTTGGAGAGAATCTCTAACTAAAATACCATTTTAAATGTTTTCAAGACTTATTCATCTAAATCTTGCTCATTAATGTCCATGTTTTAAAAATGGTTTCAAGGATTTATTTATATGGACATTAATGTTTTAAAATTAAAACTCCTTTTAAAAAGTTTCAATGTGGTATGGGACACTTTGATTCAAAAATCTATTTTAAAATTTCTTCTTGACAAATAGTGTGACTTTTGAATGATTTCAAGAAAAAGGGGGATATTTATCTCAAATAGTTTTGATGATTATTTTCATCTTTGTCAACATCCTTCATTATTCTTGATTGAGGTTAATATGATACAATACAATCTTTTATATTGTATCGAATGAGTTATGTTTGACTGTGGATGTGCTATTTTTATACCATTCATGGGTTGTGGATAAAGTATTGACATTTTGTATGATAGTTTTAATACGAATGTTTATGTTATGATTAAACCTGTTCATATGAGGAATGCATTGGACTTAATAAGTGACAGGTGGAGCCTGCTATAGCTCCTCGATGCATCAGTAGGTCTCATGAGACAAACTAGTGTCTTGGCACAAGGCCTTGGCAAAATCTTATTTGTAGTCTTGGCATGAGGCCTTGGCTATGTTGTTATGATAGTCTGGCATTATGCATTACATCATTATGAAAGTGGTTATTGATATTGCATGTGATCATTCGACTAGTAGAATATCCATGTGAGTAAGTAAATGGCATTAATTTATTTTATCTTTTCCATTTTATACTGATGTTCAAGTTTAAAAGGATTTCGTTTTAGTTATAAACTGCCTTAAGTGTTTATGCTTATCTATGAAAGCTTCTGCTATAATGTTATCCTTACTAAGAATCTGAGCTCACCCATTTCAATGTTTTATTTTTCCCAGGATTATGAAGAAGTAATTTATGAATGACCTGCAGGGATAGTATGAGGGGATATGAAGACAAGATGTTGTTGTAGTTTTTTTACCTTATGATGTAATGTAAGACTTATTAATATATCTAGTGTTTCCAAGACTACTAAACTAATCGGTCCTTCGAGACTTGATCCTTTGTGATCATGCCAATGTTATGTAATAATGCACCGACTCTGGGTATCTAGGGTTGGGGCGTTATAGCTAGTAAGGTTGGTGGCATCTGCTTCCCAACAGGTGGTGGTGGTTCTGGTACAGCACGCGAGGGTGCCAACATAGTAAAAAGGGCCCCGCACCGGAGCCTCGCCGCTCGGTGGGCCGTCATCGAGTACTCTCTCAGAACTCCAACTGACTGTCTGCATGGAGACATCTGGAGAAAATGTGAGACGGTCAACGATTTATACCTTGTGAGCTGACCTGGTTGAGTTGACTTTAAAACTTTTGGAAACACACACACAATCAGTGTTTTCGTGCACAAAGTCTAAAATCAGAAGCCAGGGTCCTGTTGTACGGATACGTCGGCCGCCGCACCAAAACTGGACTCCCATAACTGAAAACCACACTTGGTACCCTTAACACTATTTCTTCACAGAAAGAAAATATCAGAGTCTTAAGTTCTGCGGTAGAACCGACTCCTCTAATACCAATTTTTCACGACCCGTCCTTGGGGACTGTTCCATGACTACCCCAAGCCCGCCTTCCATAGGCCAGGGGCTGGAAAATAGCACCAAAGGAGTAAATCCCGAAAACTGAGAAGGCATTGACATTATAAAAGTAAACAAAACACCACAGAGTACAAGTGGAAGTAAAACACTATGTACAAAAAGGAAGTGATGAAAAGTAAATGGGCCAGAATACAAACCCAATCGAAATTACAGCTACAACTGAACAAAAGTACAACAGAAAAGACAAATAGCTGGAAGAATGGAAGAAGCTCCTGGGTCGTCCTCCTCGGATCCTACCTGAAGGGTAGGTATAGAGAGTGCAGCTCCTGGATCGTTCACCACGGATCCTACCTGAAGGGTGGGTACAGATAGCCTCCACAACGCTATCACCCATTAACCTCATCTGAGTGTCATCTCATCGTGAAGTCCACCATCAGATACAGTCTCATTGTGAGGTCCACCTTCGGATACCGTCCAGTCCTCGAACACTCGGCCTCTTTCTGCGCTTCTCGTCATCTGCAACCAACACAATGAGGTGCGGGCATAACCCGTGCAGGGGTGAGTATAACGATACTCAGTAGGGACCCCGAGACCCTCAAAGTCTCACTAAAACCATCAAGGTTAACCACAAAGAAGATCTCAACAGATAACCTCTGCTTAGGTATATGCCCATACATATACCCAAGTTATCAAGTAACCCATCTCAATAATGAGGAAACACAAAGTTTATGAAATAAATTGATAACCACTACACAAGTATATTCCCATACATATACCTAAGTTAACAAGTGACCCATCTCAATCATGAGGTAAACACAAAGATCAAGACTCAGCTCAAACCAGGATTTTCATTATCGAAACTGTAACTGATGAAGAGATCCGTCTCTGGAGAGTACAGTGATCCTGTCACGACTCTGAGGTACTCCTCACTAACCTAAGACTGCTGAGGTACTCCTCCTGTCAAGTACCGCAGGTCAGCCACCCAAACAAAGAAGTGCTCCCCGCCGGGGAATGCCACCCAAACACAGTAGTACACACCCCCTAATAGCCTGCAGAGGTAATCTCCGGATGCGTACCGCGGGTCTGCACTATCACACAGTAGTGCTCCGACCGCCATGGGTCTTCACCCAAACAAAGTAGTGCTCCATCCACTGGGCTAGTCGACTCACTCCAAGTCGAGTCGGTCAAGTAGTCGTCTGGTCTCAGCCGGCTACACGGTCTCCGTACTCCGTACGCTCGTCTCCAAGAGGGTCCTCTCCACGAGCTACAGGTCGATTCTCTATGTATCTCTAAGTCCCACGAAGAAGTATCTCAAAGGAACGCCTGGTCATAGGTATCTCAACGCAACAGACAACACGTCAATCAGATGCCCGGTCTGTGATTTATTAGCCTTTCCGTCCCAGGGGCCCGATTGGTTGCGTGTGCGAACCAACCCGGCCGTATCTCAGCTGTACCCCGAACTCTCATAGGGTATACTCATAGGGGACTTTTCTCAACATGATCACCAACGCCGCTGACGGTTCGTCAAACAGACGTCTGGTCTGAAAGTTATCAGCTTTTCCGTTCCAGGGGCCCGGTTGGATTTCGGGTACAATCCAACCCGGCCACTATCCAACTGTAACCAAAACTCTGGAGAAGTATGCCAAAAGTTCGGTCTCATCAAGAGGAATCCAACATAGTCGACGTCACGTCAATCAGACGTCCAGTCCTTAAGTTATAAGCGTTTCCACTCTGAGGGCCCGGTTGGTTTCGGGTTCGAACCAAACCGGCCATACTTCAAATGAAACCGGTTAACGAAACTAGTCAAACCATTGAGATCCATATGGAAAAACACACGAGATGGACTACCCATTGGTCCAAAACGGATAGCCGGTGAAAAAGATTCATTTCACCGCAACACGCGTGAACCGGGCCTCGTGGGGCCCGTGCCACGACCTCGACTTAAATATCGAAAATTGGTCTTGGAACATCCGTCTTAATTACAGGGTCGCAACATCGCAGACGGTTCGTCATTCCGACACCGTATGAGAGAGATATGTCTGATACAAGATCCCATAATAATAATAATAATAATATTCGGTGTTTCATGGGCCCGAGCCATGAACCAGAATTTAGTATTCAACATTAGACTTGAATCGACTGTATTGATGTCAGGATTACATCGCCACTGACAGCAAGCCAATCGGACGTCGCACGCATGAGTTATGGCGGGTCGAAGATTTAATAATAATATTAAATCTATTATTTTCTGAGCACTTCGGGTACCCGATCCAAAAACCCAAAACAGATATCCAATATTGGACTCATAAATTCTTTCTCGGAGTCAGGGTCACACTGCCGCTGACTGTTCATGAAACCGAGGTCGCACGAGGAAGATACCATCAAAATACGGTTTTCCCAACGAATATAATAATAACATTATTATATTATTATTATTTTTAATTTTAAATTAATTCTTTAAATCTCACACCCACATTCCACGCACCCACAATCCTTAACATTCCAATTTGGTGCGCATCACCATTCTCAGACTCTTCTCCCTTTTTATATTTATTTTTTTTATTATTTATCAACTTTAAATCTAATTCTCTCTCCAATCAACTCCTCCCTTCACGATTTTTGTTCTCCCAATTATCGCCCGAACATGCTGCACCTACGGATTCGGCCTTGGCCCGCCAACCTTGCTCCGCCAGACCAGCCTACTCGCGCCACAAGATCCTTCCGCACTCCATTCCAACTTCGATTTAACTCAGAAAAAAAAGATACAAACGCATATCCATGATCCTCGGGTCATGGTCTTCGCGTCCGTATGTCACGCTCAATGAAACATCGAGTTTCCAGCACGCTTAAATATTTGACGACGAAGAACACATGAAGAATGAGCAGACCATGAATAAGAAATGATCTCAGTTTAAGTGCGGATCGATAGCCGTGTTAGTTTTTCCATTGCTTTTCAGAATCAAGAACATGGGGATTGGCAATTAATTATTTATCATGCTTCAAGAATCTCAAATTCAGGATAAACATGTTGAAAATTAATTCAATCAATTGTTTATCGATCCGCGAATTAATTTATTTAATTCGAGTTCAACATGAGAAATTAAACTAGGGTAAGGAATCCTCAAAGATAAATCCTACAAATAAACGCTCAAGATCGAGGGTATAAATCACATAAATGAGTAATATACAATATTACCCTACCTCGTGTCATTTTTCGTTTGTCGGATTTGACGTGAGAAAGACATCGGATTCAACATAGTTCGTTGCGCCCACACCACACTACCGATCCCTGCTAGTTCGTCGGTGTCTCATTAGAGAAGATGGAACCTCGGTATTCTTCACCAAAGAGACGTCGTTCTTCACAAAAGGAAACAGTTCTTCAAATCTCTAGTGCTTTCTCTCCAAAAGACTTTCCCAACACAAGTTCCAACCAAATTAAAATAAGCATCCACCTTATTTTAATTGAACTTGCCAAGCCATTGCCCTTTAGAAAATCAAACCCCTTAATTAATTAAATGTTTAGTTGTTTAATTAATTAGAGATAGGTTAGAAAATTAATAAGGAAGTGGATGAGTTTCATAATTAAAGGTGGGAGTTTATGAGAGTTAAAGTGAGTTATGTGAATGTGAAAGGTTGGGGCTCGTGTGGGCCCACCTCCCATTTATCCTCAAATTTATCCTCACATGGCTAGTTAGGTGCCACCCCAACATCTCCATGTAGGATAAAACAACCTTAGACTTAAAAATAAAATTGTTTCACAAATTTATTCATTCCTCATTTAATCCACAATTTTAGCTTCTCCACCCGCACAAACGCAATTGCAGTAAAGGTCCCCTTAAGCAATTTCCTGCGTTGCGAGTTCATCAGTGCCCTCATATTTCAATTCCGATCACCGGTTCAAAAGTTATAAAATTCCGAACGTATGATTACTGAACATACCAGAAAAGAAAGTTCGGATTATTATTATCAGTCACCCTCAACCTGTTCCGGTCGAGGTTAGGCTCTACCTATGTGAAACATGTCCCAACAAACCCAACGGTACTCTCATATTTTCAATCCGAGTTACCATTTAGAAGTTATAAATTTTACAATAAAATAATTGTCACATAATTATTTTATTTGAGGCCAAAAAACTAACTTTTTCTGGTGGCCCGTGCCGACCAAAGTTTGTATCTTATTAAATAATGCATAACCTCACAAGTCCATCGGTGTTCTCGGATTTTTAATCCGAGCTACCGTTTGTGAGTTATGAGCATTCAAAAAATAAAATAATTTATTTATTTATTTTATTTACAGTTAAGCCATTTTTGGGATTTCTCATAGGAGGCCCATGCCGACTAAACTTAAGTCGCGCCTAGGTTAATGCCTCCATCATGAGCGCAACAGTGCACTCAGATTTCTGATCCGAGCAATCGTTCAAGATTTATTCCACTTTTTCAAGAAAACTGTTTACGAGCGTTAATTTAAGTTTAACAAAACTTCGATGGATCATTCAGGGCACTCTAGGCCTCAAAATCTGGTGCCGTCTAAAACCACGCACTCAAAAAATTCCAAAGAAATTAAGAAAAAAATTTCCTTGAAATTTCTGGGTCATTACAGAGACAAATTGAATGGTATTAAAATTCCTTCAAAATGGTTAAATATGAGAATATAAATTTTCCGAATCACATCCCATTGGAGTTTCATTCATTGTGTGATGTCCTATTACCACTCTCCATGAATCAAGGATATGATTGATTCAATGATTAAAAAAAATCAAGATTATTAGAACATGGTTCATGTTATCCAAAACCACATCTACTTTTCCAATATCCATATATAGATGCATTTCTAGGAAATTTGACAAACATTAACTTTACCAAAAAAATAGGATGTGTTTTCCACCATGGGGTATCTTACTATTGAAAAAAAAAAATGTGAGAGATTGAAAATAATATAGACCTTTTTATCTCATATATTTCATGAGTAACATGTAATTAACTCTTCCATTGTAATGTAACCACCACATAAAAGAAAACATGTCTTGTTTATCACATGAGTCATAAAGAATGACAATTAAGATAGGAAAACCCAACTAATGGATTATATATAATTTTAATAAAAATATATTGAAAGATAAGGATTAAAAATGAGAATAAAATACCATTAATAAATAAATTTCCTAATATAAAATCCAAAATAGTAAGTATAAAAACCATATAAAGGAAATTAGCTGCATAATAAAAAATATATCATAAAGAAGGGAAATTTAAGCTAGAAAACTCTTTCCTCTTGTCCATCATTAATGGAACAGACTTTAAACTTCTATATCATAAGAATAAATATAATAGTCTCATAATTAATAAACATATTAATATCTATTTTAATTTATACTATTTATTAATTTTTTTCTACCAGTACATTCTTTATTTTTCACAGTGGGTGTTTAATGTTTTGATTGTTTGTACCGGTTTTATAATAATAATGTTCACATTTTTTATTAATAAAAATTTCATTCATAATAGAAAATAAATATAATTTATGTATTAGTAATAATAATTTAGGATATTGTGAATCCCATTAATGTGTGTTTTAGTCATTATCATTGAAGTTTAAGTTCATAACAAGCATGTTTCATTGATTCTTGATGACAAATGATTATTTTATTAATTAATGAATTTCATATTCACATAATATATCAAGAACAGATAAAACATATATTTAAAAATTTATTTTATATTTTACTAGTAATTATTCTACCATAGTCATTTATGATAAAAATTCATAGTATTGTTATCGTAAATGGTTAAACCGACCCAAACATGAACATGACTTTTTTAAAGAATGATTATGCAGTGGTTTGATTTTAATTTCAATTTTTGAAGATTTTAGAGATCTTATTTATTGTTCATTTTTATGATACATCATAAGTGTATGGAAGAAAAATAAAGATTAATGGAAATAAAAATATGAAACAATATTAATAAATAACAATCCCCTAGGTAAGTATTTTTTAATGATTAAATTAATAATGATCATTGGTTGATCTTTTAATTTATAGGTTATATAATTTATCACAATAAAACAATAAAAATATAATATAAATAATATTTATACATTAATATTTTACATATAAATATCCTTTTATGTTGGTGAAGGAAAACATAACATGTTACGCCATGGAGGTGTATGTTTGCATGACACACATAATTTTTTTTTTGTTTTTTCTTAATGGATATGATATATGAATAAATAATGACCACAACCTTAATATACTAAAGTTTTATTATATAAATAATATAATTATAATTATATTTCTGTGGGTATGTTAAATATGAAATGATATAATTAGGAAGAAAACAAAGTAGTTGATAATAATCATGTCGGGAACTTGAATTTTCTATGTTTATCTATTCAATTAGAAGGGAGAATGCTTACAATGAGTGAATATTTTATTATATTTTATTGAGAGGGTTTTAGATAGTGTATAATAAAATATTTCAATTGTGAAATTTGATGAAAATATGATCCCTGTATTGGTCGATATGTGACCCATTTATAAGAGAATAAATTTCTGGTTTTGTGGAAACCCATTGAATTTTAATAATTTAAATTACTATTAATAGGACTAGTGATTATAAAAAAGACAAGTGTAGAAAGGGGTTGAGGTTTTTTCATGAAACACCATATACATCCATTTGGAAACATGTTTTGAACTTGTTTTAGAATTATCTTATTAGTAATATCCTTTAGAAATTTTTATTTTTTATCATGGAAATTAATTATATATCATAGTAATTAATTTTAATAGTGAAAATTTAAATTTATATAATTACTTAATTTAAAAAATTTGACATAAAATTAGAAAACAATTTATAAAATAAATTTTCTATAGGTATGAATATTATATATTAAAATGAAAAAATTGAAATATGTAAAACTGTATTTAGAAAAATGACTTTTTAGCCATAAATTTATATATACACAAATATTATATTGGATAGTGATTATGTGGACCTAAATTTAATTATTATATAATAAATAAAAGATATGAGTCTTCTAGGGAAATCAATAACTGAGTCTCCCTTGAAAAATTATTTATTCAAAAAAATGTCTGACAATAGTTTTTTATTTTAAAATAACATTTTAATTTTTTATAAAACATATTGTCATAGGTTTTTTGAGATAGAAAAATATCTTAAAATTAATAATGTTATTATGGAAATTTATATTTCACTATATAAAATGTTATATATATTTCTAGTTTATTCTTATATATTGATAAAATCATACAAATTACACGTTTCATGAAAACCATATTTTTCTACTAAAATAATAATTTTCTGAAATAAGATAATCTATTTCATACTAAGTTATTTTATATTTCTGAGCCCAAAAAATGTTGTAATTTTTATTGAATTTTAAATTATATAATTAAAATTTTAAATAAACAGAAAAATAAAGTTTCTTTAAAGGGGGAATTACATGAGAGTTCAAGATATGTTTTTTTCATACAATAGTCGTTTCTTGGGTGTTTTGGATAAAAAATAACCGTTACCATATTGGAAAAATAATATTTTTTACTATTCATATAAAAATAAATTATTTTAAAGATATATAAAAAATACATCATAATCTAATTTTGATAATTAGAAATAAAAATTTAGGTTCATTTTATAAAATTAAAATCCTAAAATATATAAATATTTATTTTAAATTAAGGTATAATACATAAAGAAAGATATATATATTGGGAAAATATGTTTTTAGACATTATTGTCTCTTAATATTATATTACATCAATTAACAATTGAATTAGTGATAATATATATCAATGATATACATTATATTCATCTCAATATACCATATTTACTCTATAAATATATGGATATGAAAAAAATTAATTGTTAGATAAATAAAAGTTTAAGTATTAAAATATAATAACCTAAGAATAATTATATGTAATTAATTATTTCAAAATCAATTAATTTTATAAATTTATTAATAATAGAACATTTTTCATAATTTTATCAAATTATTCTTTTAAAAAGCATATTTTAGTTTATAGAAATAAAATATTTTAATTAGATGTGACTTATTTTTATACTTTTATACCAAATATATATTTTTTAAACTCATTACTAATAATACATAACTCTAGAATACCAATTTGACACATGTATATCAAATGACCATTTTTTCAATGGGTATATTTGAAAATATCATATTTGATTTCAATATATATTCCTTCAAAAATTATAAAATATATTCTCACTTCTTAAGTTACACTTTTAATTTACATTGATTTCATTTTATATTTGACAACACACATTCTTTTTTAGTGATAGTCTTTTCATTTTTTGTTTTGTAATAATAATGGTGATTCTTAAAGGTGATAATAGTCTAGGGGAGTTTCTAGTTCTAAAAATATTATTCAATTAAATTTATTGTCATTAATTTTTTTATTTTAATATATTTTATAATCTAAGAGGTATAATAATACTTTATTTGAAATACATGGTTTTATATACCTTGATTTTAATGTTCCGTTATGATTGAATAATTTATACTTGTCTTGTTTAGTATATTTTATAGCCCAATGTATAATCAAGTATTAATTATATTCAAATAATAAAAAATCATTATAATTATATGGAAAAATTAATATCTCATAAAACTGGGTGCATTACATTTTTCCACCCCACAAAATAAATCGGGTACTTTAAGTTTCAATTTTCAAATACTAAAAAAATATTAATGGGCATCTAAGAGGTAGTTTCTATAAATACCCCAACCCCAGTAACCTCAAGATGGTGTCTATTTTATTATATTATCCTAAGATAAATGGATCATAATCTAAAAGATAAATATTTTTAGTGTATATAAGTAACCATATGCATACATGATTCCAAGTTTTACCATATAACGAATATATTATTCATAACAAAATAAAATGTTTAGCAGGAATGAAACGCCATGATTTGTTCTTCATATAATGGGGAAAGTAAAAAAATTAGAGTGATAAAAAATTATCATTATGGGTTATATATAAGGGATTTATTTAGAATTAAATAATTTACAATTAATTTATAAATATAAATAACAAAAATATCCCATTTAATCAATATCTTGAGAAATAAATGCATCAATGGATAATAACAAGTGAAATAATCTCATGTATAATAATAACTATATTAAAACATAATTTTAATTAATAATGTTATAATTCTTAATATACAACATCATGATATATTAAACACCAAATCCTTGAGTAAAAATAGTTTAAACAACTACTAAGGATGCACAATAAACCAACTTGATAATGTTATCGAAATGGTTTGTCTCATGAGACTTGTCGATGCATCGAGGGGTTATATAATATTGGTCCCTACCATCACTTAATGTCAAATGTATTCCCCATGTATTGAATGATCAATTTAATTGTTAAATAATATTTCTTATTAATAAATTTCTATATTGAGTAATGATTATAGAATATCAATATTTACCAAGTCAATCAAATAACCTTCCATGTAAAATACCATATGTGAAAATGGTATATTGGTTATGAAATAATAACATCCATGGTAAAAATAATTAAGATATTTAATTGATATTTAATTGATACGTAGTTTCCAATGATAAAAATAGTGAATGTTTCAAGTGAATGTGAATGTCAACAAAATTAATAGGAGACAAAATATAACTATCAATTAATCATAAATATATGTTTTTTTAATAAACTAATATTTTTTTGATAAGTAAAAAAAATATAATAAAAACATTAAAATATTATATCGTAAAAGATTTTTTAAAACCATTGAAAATGTGTAGAAGAATATGAATATAATATAATGATTATAACAACAATAAAATATAGTATTTAAATATATGTTTAAAATAAAAATTAATTATTATTTTTTACACGGAAATATAAATAAAAAACCTTCAAAAAAACATTATAATGTTTCCTTTCAAAAGATGTAAAATGTCAAAAATAAAATAAAATATCCCCAATAAATCATTTTTGTAAATTAAAATATTTTTTGTTAAACAATTTTGGAAAATATGGACATTCAAAAAGAATAAACCAAATAAAAAAGAGAAATAATATTTTAATTTCATTGTAATATTACATTGATTAATATATAGTGATGTATACTGTTCATATATAGATATCACGACTTACATGAGGAATATGCATTACATTGCATAATGATCCACATCTAAATATTATAGGTCTAGTGCTTTTGGAAACATGTACACATAAAAAAATTCTCCATAAAAAATATACATCATTTCAAACTAAGTTATTAATAACATCAACCCTTCTTACACATATCAGACATAGTACCTTTCTGCATAACCTAGTGAAAGGAAATATAAGAAAGGGGTGACATCAGATGTCCAGTTAGGGTAAAAACGTGATATATCATTTATCCATTGATCATAACATGAACATAATGGAATGAAAACATGAACATGAAATTTTAAAATCAAACAATACATATCATAAATCATAATATTAGTCTTGTAATAAATCTTGCATGTTCATAAGACAATAAACGCAATGCAATGAAAAAACCTAATCTATATAAGCATTACATAGGCCTAAGACAAGGAATTTTTACATACAAATAAGTATATAAAATATTCTCCTTATTATTCAAGGATAAATTAAAATACTATCATAGTGAATTGGGTAAACTACCCAAACTATCAATGTAGTCAAAGATCACTTCAAAGACAATCATTGAAGATTGGGTTCACTTTCCAAACCATCATAATAGTCATGGAATACTCCAATGAATATCCTAATTGAAAAATTACCTTACTAAACTAGGTTTAATCCCAATTATATTCTTATTTATCTAATTTTATATCAATATGTACACAAATAATTGGAGGGGGATATAGGTCCCACCCTTCCATGGTTATAACATGGCCATTATCCTTGGTTATAATTTATCCATAATCCATTTTTATAACATAAAACCCATCATATATATAAAACCACACATATTTGTTACATAATATCATAAAACATTAATAATATATGAACCCATTGAAATAAGTGGGTTTCATAAAAATTTCATCAATGCATAGCATATGGAAAAAGAACAATCTTCATAAACATTTCATCAATTCAGCATAGAATAACCCATGGAAAAATAACATGTGTCATATGTATATATTAATCATAAATAAAAAACATATGAAGAAATAATAATTCTTGTATCCTTATATAGTATATTTGGTAAATCATAAGTTAAATAAAGTGTTATTGTATTTGATAAAAAGAAACAAACTTAAAATATCATTATAAAATTCTTGATGAAAATATCTATTACATTTTTAAATAACTTCTATATGATCCAATTTGTTTTAAATTATTATGGGAATCATTTTCCATTAAAATAAATATTTAAACATGTAAATAAATAATTAAATCATAGAGTGGAAATGATTGTTGGAAATTCCATATTAGTTAAAAAACATTCCTTTTACACTTTTATAAAAGAAATAAAAAAGTACCTCATTATAATAATTAAGAAGGATTTCTTTTGAACAATTTTATAAAATTTAGAAATGGGTAAAACTAACTGTAAACAAACATAAGAGTGTTTTAGAAACCATTATTAATACATTTTTTTAAAACATATATATGGAAGAAAATGTTTTTTCAACTAAAGAGAGAAATAATGTCTATTTTCCTTGAAAACATATTTTTGAACTTTTTCAAAACTAAGGTGAAAAAAAGAAAGGAAAAAATGTATTTTCAAGATATAACTTCATTATAAAAACCTTATATGTTTCTTGAGTGATAAATATTATGATTTAATCATTGAAAATATAATCATAAACAATCCAAAAAAATAATGGGATTGTAACATAAAACCCATACCTATTTGGTAACATTTCAATAATAAGTCAAATGAAAAATTAATTTAGATATATATATGTATGTAACCATAACATTACATATATTAAGAAAAACATACATTCATGTGTATTATATAAACCCTAGAAAATAATATTGTGTTGAATATGACATGGTTTTCAAAGAAATAAAAGTGAGATGAAAATCAATTACCATATGTCTTACTTACTTTGTATGCATTAAAAAAATATTTATAATAAATATATATTTATTATACATATATTATATAACCATAATAACATATATAATAACATATATGAATTACTTGAAACATCTTATGACCCATTTCGTAAAACACCTTTATTAAAATCACAATTGCAGGTGATATATGCTTTGTTTTTTATGTATGTTTTGGTTCGGTAGTTCTGGTCCTCATATTTTAATCATTTATAAATCATATATATAATGTTAATAATGATAAAACTTTTATATATATACATTATATACATCTTTTGAGTCATTCATAAATGATAGATATAGAAAACTGAATTACACCATTTAGGAAGATGGTTGGCCATACGTATTCAAGAACATTGTTTCCATTTTTCGATTGATGAAACAAAATAAAGTAAAATAAAAAATAACCATTACAAAAATTATTATATCATATATATAGTATTTATTCAATAAATTTATCCTAGTTACCATAAAAAAATAGAAAGGAAAAATGGATCACATCACTTTGTGGAGGTGGTAGTCCACCCATACAGACTGTTGATGTCATAATTTTCCAAAGATATGGAAGGTAAAAAAATTAGATATGATACTATAATTAAATAATTATAATTATGTAAAAATTATTATAAATAAATTTCAAACCCATTATAATAACCACTCCTAAAATATGGTTATGATCAATTAATTATATAGCTATGTAGAGATGGTAAGCTGTGTGTATGCAGAATCCATAATCTCAATTTCCATTTGATGAAAAAGGACGAATAAAAATGTTTTTATAATTATAATAGAATTTATGTATATTTATGATATATAATTTATTATTTTTTTGATGAATATAACATATTTATAGGATGTAAAAGAATAATTAAAAATTAATTGAATGACTAAGATGATTACCACTTATTTCGAATAACTCTTTTAGATCTCCACTTAATGGGTCTAATATTAGTCTTTTGTAAAGAAAAAATACAATATAATATGTATATAAATATATATAATATAAATATTATTAGGCTGGTTGAGATAAAAAGATCAAAGTGGTATTAATAAGAGAAGAGAGGGGTTACCTTTTAATATTTAGGTGTGGGGCTGTCTTGGAATTTTGTAAAAGATTAAAATATATTAAAGTAATTTATAAGAGAAATATTTGCATATTTTTATAAAAATGGGAAGTTAATGAAAATACAGACCATATAATATCCTCCAAATCGTCTTTTAATGTTTTTTGATATAATTTAAAAAAATATTTTTTCATACAATAACATTATTTTCTATTTAGACACTCATTATTTACATTTAATTAAAAGACATAAAGAATAATTTGGAACTTGAATATAGTTATTTTAAATAATATTAATATGTAATAAGAATATAAAAAATTTATTTAAAACATTAAATCACTAAAATTTTATTACATTTAATAATTTTAAAATTATTGATAATATTTTTTGTTAGTTGGTGAAATAGTGCATCAGTGTTTCATAATAATTTAAAGACATTATATAATTAATAAAAACCAAAAACAAATTTTTATCAATAAAATAATTTCATTAATATCAAATAATAAAATTTTATTTATTCCTAAATTTCTTTTTTTTCTTATCTGTAAACAGTTGATATATTTAAAACTATGCAAGTGACATTTTGTAACATTATTTATTTAAATGTTATATAATAATGTTCAATGAAAAGTTTACATTAAAAACCTAAATTTTAAGAATAAGGTGGTAATGGTAAAATTGAATTTATAAAATAAGAATTAGGATAGAAAATTTTGGCATTATCACTATGTTTTATCCTAGATTAACATAATTACCCTTTACATAAGTGATAAATTTTACCTTGGTTGTTATTCAGATTAACAAACAATTATGGGATATATTTAAAAAAATATGATCAAACTTATTAAAATTTTTGAATATGTTTTATAAAATAAAATTTATTCAAGTGTGATGAATTAATTTTAAAATAAGCACGCAACATGTGAATAAAAACTCCCTTTAGAAAAATACATTTTAGCAATAAAACAATGTTTGTTCCTATCCCCATCATAGAGAAAATATTTAATTAACATGAAGAAATTTTTAAATATATAATATATAAATTAAATTAAAATAATTCATTAATATATATTAATTTATTTTATGATGATAAAAATACATTCTACTTAAAAAACAGTTTTTTTATAAAGAAACACCTTTTACATTCAAATGTTTATTAATTTTTTTATAATTATCTAATACAAAAAGATTTAATTTATAAATGTTTAACCATATTTTTTTAATATTTTAGCTAGTCATATTCATAACCTCCAATTCACATATAAATAATTTCAAAAATTTAATTTTATATTGTGGTTCATTTAAAGTCGGTGTTCCGTGTAATGCAAGATTTTGATGATATTAAATTTATTTGAAAAAAATATTTTATTAAATATTAGGGTGTTACATTCGACTCAAATTAAAATAAATTTATCCATTGAAATATTTCACTCTGATATAAAAAATGAGGATATCTATTTTTCATTACAACCTAGGGTTCCCATGTAGCTTATTCCAATATTTTATTTATCAAGATAAATTTCACAAGGGTAGTAGCCTTTTTCCATAGTAATTTATCTATATGATCCATGTATTATACTAGTTCTTACTGATATGAAATATACTGTTCTAGTTGTAAGACCTCAAAATTTAGTACATGCAATGTATTTAATATGTACTTCTTCAATAGATATTCATGAAACACATCTTGAAATTGGGAGAGGTTCAGTGAAAGTGAAAAACACTATGCTATATTCCCTACTCGATAAAGAATCTACAAAGGGTCAACTTACAATGGGATAAAATTTATATTATATATTAATCTCATAACCATTTCTCGTGGATAAATTCATAGAATAATTTACCACCAGCTTCTAATTTTAGGCCATTCTGATGATTATTTGTATAAATGTTGTGTTTACATTGAGATGTCTTAATGTTCGATTGAATAGATCTGACATTTTTTTCATCATTTACATGGACAAATCCAGTAATATTTTGTTTATTTATCTAATCCCATACTATAATTATGTATTTTAACAATTAATTCCATAGATATCTTGACAAGGATCCATCTGAATTCTCAAGTGAAAGATATTGTTGTATAAAAGCTAAACTAGATGAAGATGCTAATCACAACCACATTTTAAATTTGTAGACAATGATTTCATCACATCCTCTAGGAATTGAATTTTATCATAAATATGATGATATATCAAATAATGATATTTTGTAGTGAAACTAAACTATATATCTAGAGCATGATGATGAATTTTTCAAAACATCAGGTAATCCTCAGATCACAATTAGATATTGTATAATGTGATACTCCCCAAAACCTTTCCACAAACTAAATATAAATGATATCAAGCTAATATTGATATAAATATTATATAATATCATTTATGTGTTTTTAATTCATGATTTTATTAACTAAAACCAATATTTAATTGTTCCCCATTGTTGTTCTGACGAGACCAAAAAACAAAATCCATGGTGATGTTTTTTTATTTTCATTTTGGTATGTCTAATAGTTGTAATATAAATTTATAATTTTATATTATAACCTTAAATTTATGATATAAAAATGATTGATATACATTATATGAAATATATATCCTCTTGATTTCTCACCAGAAATACTCCTTCATATCTCTTTACATCTTTGTATTCCGATAATTAATTGGGAATACTGAAATGTAAGATTCATCCTATAACTCAATATAATTTTTTTGAATTTATGAAACACATACAAGGTTCATAGAACATATCATCCAATCATAATGAATTATAAACATAGGAACATTCCTTACCTTATTTTGTATCTCTTTATCTTCCCTCTGTGCCTCTTTAATATTCACTTGGATAGATTGTTAAACATGCAACCAGGAAAGATAAGATTTCTCCTATTTCGTCAATATATCAAGGTCCATGATTTAATCATCCAAAAATATTGTCTCTTCTATGATTCTTATAATAGATATGCTAGAATGATCCTTTTGTCTCATAGAATCTTCCACCTTATTCACATTCCCATGGTGTTAATGTATTCATTAGTCATAATCTTTTATAATATCCAACCATAATGTCAAGCACATATTCAACTATGTTTTGGTGAAAATATACATTAAACAATTATGATCAGTATATATTTCACAACTTTAACATTAAATTTATTACCTCTATATCATTAATAAAAATATTAATATAGATAACTCAAAACCATGAGTGGGTTAATTTTCTCATCAACCCTCAATTCGATGGAGGAATAGACTATCACTATATTGTTCACCATGATAATTCATCCCAATAATTTATCTGATGAATCAATATAGATGAGAAAACATACTCTATTATAGGGTAATGTAAAAAGGATGAACTAACTAAACTTCCCTTCAGTTTTAGGGAATTATCTTCACATTCATCTGTACAAATGAACATAGATCCCTTCCCTGTTAACTTTTTGATATGATTATATATTTAGGATAAAATTTCAAAACATCATCTATAATATACAATTAATCATATATAACTAAAAATCCTAGTCACAATATTTATTTTCTGATGAAATTAAATAGTTTTCTAATGATATACCAATTTACCCTCATATTATATTATATGACCCATGAATGAAACATTCCCATGCCATAATTCACACTTGGTAAAATTTTCATTCCCCATCACATTCCTCATAGTCTTTAGTATAATTTAGAAGTGATCATCATGAACTTATTTTCTTATTATGTGTATAAGAATATCATCTATAAATACTACCAAAACAAGATCAATGTAAAAAATAAAGACTATTATTTAAATCAATGAAGATAGTCAAAGAATTTTGGAGACCAAATGGAATTGCTATAAATTCACAATGTTCATACCATGTACAAAATGTTTTTTGTGAGAATATCCTCTTTCTTGACCCCCAATTGATGAAATCGAAAAAAAATCTCAACTTTATAAATGTATTGAGCTCAACATTGTTAATATAAAAAGTCATAAATGTGTGGTAGAAGACAAATGTTCTTGATATTAATTTTTTAATGCTCTCAATAATCAATTCAAATTTACATTTATCTATCTTTCTTCATAAAAAACTGGTGCACCACATGGAAACACATTTGGGAAAATTAAAATATTTTCAATATTCTATTCGAGTTGCTTATTCAACTCCTACGACTCAATCAGGTTCATTCTATATAGATTCTCCAAAATAAGGGTATAACAATGTGTGATTTATATTTAGAAAATAACTTTACATTTTGGTAGAAGACCATGATGTTCACCTATAATGTCATAAATAACATCCACACAATAGAAATATCATTTACATGGAGTTTCTCCCCAACCATATAAGATAAAAACTGCCTTTAAATAGTAATAAATACCAATGTAATGGATATGACGTCAATCTAAAGTTAGTAAATATCATCAAACTAATAATAAATCATTGGTTTTACTGGAATATCGAACAAAAATTCCCTTGTAGGGAAATTTATGTGATATTTATTTAAAAAGAGACAATCCATGATTAGATAAAATAAATCATAACCAAATAGATAATAAAAATATTTTTAAGAAGCATATAATAAAATAAACATAATAACATTCATAGAATTGAGATGTAATCATCATAAACTAAGGGGGTTTTATTGATACCTCAATAGATAATCATTGAGGTTGTATAGTGATACTATTAGCTAATTCATTGGTTATAATAGAATGGGTAGATCCAAAATCAAATATGATATCAGCAGTATTAAGTGGATGTAGAGTATACCTTTCACCACTTTTTATCAAACCCCTCACTATAAACAGAGATCACATGATATTTCCCTTTGTCTCTATGTTTAATAGGTTATTGACATCAAACATCATCATTGACCTTTAAATTTAGGATTTTTATGGAATAATACCCAAAGTCATTATAGGAGAAGGAGATTTGGGATGAACAAGAGAGGGTGATAGTGGGTTTGATCGATAACAAACACATTATGATACGATTCACATCAGATGATGATTTAATCATATTCTGGTCAAGTGATCTTTTTATATTCAATAGATCTCAGTTTTACCTCATTATATGGACATAAAACATCCATACGAAGAATAATTCCCCTTATATGGTGATTTGGGTGAGTTTTCCTAACCATCCCCTAGTATTTCAAAATAAATCAGTTATTAAAATACATAAAAATTTAGTGGGTATTTCCTTGTTTACGGATATCCACACTAAATCTATTTTCCACCCTATTAACCCATGTGTCTATATTGAAGTGTATGGTTCTAGGGTTCCTTTGGAATTTTTTGGATTACATTGGTTGATGAGTTCTTGTGAAATCAACAGGTGATATATGAATCTATAATGACCCAAGTATTTTTAGAACAATAATTTTTATTTTATATTTTTATTTTTTTAATAATATATTAATTGAATATTAAAGGGGATGATCTTTTTTATACCATACATGACATGCAACAACATGTTTCTCTAAAATCTTATGTAGCACACAACATTGTGATATACCAGAAAATAATACAGTAATAATAATATTATTTTTAATAGTAGTTAACGCCTAGACATTATGATTGAGATAATGAAAAGTATCAACTGAATTATAAAAATATCATTTACATACATTTAAATTATGATTCATTGTTTACTAAATTTTTTATAAATAGAAATAAAATTGAATATAAAGGATGTGATTGTATGAAAACCTATCCAAAATGACAATAATAGTGTATATAAAATCATATCACCCTTTACGGAATTCCATTTAATGAAAAATATATGTTATATATTTAATTCAATATTTTAAATTCAAAATATATGTTTTCTAGATATGATATAAGAGCAAATTCAATTTTTTTAATAAAAGAAGTATTTTTCTAAAAATACATTTGTACCACCTTTCGATAGAGAACTGTTTTTAAATTTAGTTTTCGTCACTTTTATATGTTTGGTTTGACAAAATAAAATTATTCATTAGAATAAGGACATCAAAATATACTTTCGATTAAATTTTATAATTAATCTGATAAAGATCATTTTTTAATAAATAGTGAAGATACTACATTTTAATTCTAAAATTCTGTTTAATATAAATTATTTATATAGTTATATTATATATATAATTGGTTTTAAAGTGTAATTAGATTATTTATTTATCATTTAATCAAATTATGGTCCTTTTAAGTAATTTAACTTTTAAATTTGACATAAACACATGTATATCCTTTGATAGTTATTACTTTTTAAAAACCAGTTTTTTAGTTTTAAAAATGGGGATTAAATTTAAATTAATTATAACAAAACATGTGTTTTGAATATGGAAAAAAACATTCCATAGTTGGAATCTGGAGGCCTAAATTGTGTAAATAGGTACCTTTAATTTTTTACATTATGAATAGTAACTTCAGTAATTATTTTATATACCATGGTTAAATGGTAAATCTAGTAAATAAGTTATAAAATAATATTACAATATTATTTAATTACCCTAACACGTGTCCTAATCCGGTTGGATGAGAAATTTCCAACCATTCTCATCATTGGGTCGATTTTGGGACCCCATGGATCCACTTTGGAGTGATAATAACATTTTATAATAATTAATATAAAATGAAGAGAAAAATAACATATGTATGTATTTTTTACTAAAAAAATTTCTATACTATGTTATATAAGTGATATATTAAACTCTAAATATTCATTACGAATATTCAAATATTTCCTACATCATTATATTTTATTTATAATTTTTATACATCAAATAAATAAATTTAATTATGACACAATGATGATACAATTCTTTCTTCATTAATAAATAATTAAAAAAATGATGTTATAAATACTAAAATAAATGTAATTTTGGTTGTTTTGATTTCATCCAAAACATATCTGGATTATATTAACATATTATATTTGAGTTAATTAATTTGTTTCTAAATAATAATTTTTTCATTATATTAACAAAAATCAATTACTTTATAGTGTCATAATTAATATAAATGAGTTTTAAAAAATACTATTTTATTGAATGATATAATTGTCCTAAAAATATATGATTCTACCAAATAACATATATAATGTTAATAATTTCATTAATTATACAATTATGGTTCTATTTTTATTTTATAGAAACTATAGACACTATATACTGTTAAAATGCAATAAGGCATGGTAAAAGTTAATGTTTTATCTATAGGTTAAGGCTAAAAGAAAAGGTAAATTTCATGAACTAAACTTATATAAAATATATTGGTTGAGAGTCTTTAGACCCAAAAGAATATTATATTTTAAATAAATGTATTTGGGAACATTTGAAACCAAAAAGCATTTTATAATAAAATAATACCTCAAAAATTTTTAAGTGCACCTCCCCCCTCTTATAAAAAGGAATCACCTTTACCCACTTTCTCACACCTCTAAATCACATTGGATCATATAAATTCTACTAAAATAAAATAAAAACATCCATAAATTCCTCTAATAATCCTTAAATTCGGGATAAGTCAATTCATAAATGCTTTTTGGCTCAAATCAATATAAGTTAACCGATTCAGAGGTAACATCTTCTCTAAAGTTCATTTCCTTTATTCTTCTTCTACACTTTGTATGATCTTATAATTATTCCAATACATACCAAAACCATTGTTATTAATATACTATGATGTTTTTATGATAATTATTTTAAATAAACTTACACACACCTCCATCTAATGGATACAAACATACTATTTCTGTGTACGACGAACTACAACCACACAAAACGATGATTGTTCGATTTTCCCCTACCAACTCTCATAGTGGGCATTATTATGGAACTGTATTTATATAGAATATATATTATATTTATATTGTATCTTTTCTTCTGTATTTTTCATTTACAATATTTCTTTATTCTATCCATAATGTGTAATTACGATAATTTCATTTCAGGAAGTGCGAACTACCGCCCCCTCAAATGCATATAACTCATTCATTACATAAATGGAACATGTAAAGGATGAAATTTATAAACCGATGAAACATATATAAAATATGATATTATACCAGGATTATAATATTTCAATTTATCATTTAGTTTTCATTTTTTTAAATATGAAAAACAAATGAAAGTAGCGTTCATGTGTACGTACAGATTGTCGTCTACATGAGTGGTTCATTTCATTTAGTATATCCAAATGATATAGAATATTATAAAAACATATATACTGGATATAAATGATATATATTAGATTTCAATCATGAATTATTTTCTAGAGATAAGGGACCATTGACGAAATGGTCAATTTGTAATTATAAAAAGTTCATCTTGGACTCAAGTACCGAACATCGACAAAATGACGGATATGAACTTGAATAATTATATGATTGTTATAATAAGGTAATTACTGATAAAAAAGGAATAAAAAATTGAATAAGGATATAAGGCCCCAGCCTTAAACATTACATAATCTTGAGTTAATTCAAGAATACACGTTGATGATCTTTTCAAGTTTAGAGTTTTAGAGAATTAGATCATAAAACATGCATTACATTCCACATTTAAACAAAGTGGTTACATAAAAGATAGTAATCATTTTCCCATCAACGGAAACATATTCAAAATATAACATGGATTCTTTATTGACACTTCCTTGACACTATCATCACATCATATACCTTTCCCTTGACCTGTGAAAAACATTTCATAAACTTGGGATGAGCATAAAAAGATCAGTAAGGGATATAAATATATGGAAATAAAACATGAGTACATGTATACATAACAATCAATGAAATCATAATTTCTTTATAAAAAATAATCAATTTAACATACCTCATCAAATCATGAATAAAACATATAAATCATAAGTCATAAAGGTAACTTGAGGCATTCATAACATTCTTACGTAGGGAGTAACCCTCTTGGTTGCGTTTGGAATACCCATCATAGTATATTCCCTAAATCTCTTTGGAGAAAACTTAACATTTAACTCCTTCACATTACCCAATGCATTGGAGAGCTATATCGGGCTCACCCACCCTTAGTTTATCATGGAACCACTCGTCTTCATAATAATACCCATGAACCATAACATAATCGTATCACATAATACACGCATAAAGGAAACATAACATTTCCACTTTTCAGTCACAAGATATCAATACAATACATTGATATAAAATCATTATGAAAACCATTTTAAATATCAAAATAAGTGAAAAGTAAAACATTGTATTTATTTTTCATTTTAAAAAAGGTATGTCTTGTAGAGGAAGCTGAAACTCAAATAATGGTAATGGCAGCAGAGAAGTCGTTGTCGCCGCATACGTACAACAAAAACATTCCCTTTTGTCATTTAGTAAACCGCTTCATATAAAAAATATTACTTTTATATAAATGTTAAAATAATAGGGGTTTATACACCATATAAAATAAGGTTGTGTATAAAACAAAATATGCCTCAATAAAAGGAGATTGAGACGAAGTCCCATACCTCAGGTCCGACTTGACTCGATCGTTCTTTAACGTCCTGAATAATAAACTTGTGTTAATTTATACTTGATTAAGAACCTTTTTCAAGTTCATTATTCATTTTATATCACTTATTACCATGTTATGAACACTATGTAATTATTTATGTTAATAATGGTCATTTTGTCGATTGTTGGTACTTGAGTAAAAAAACACTTTATAATTACAAGATGTTCATGTGGTAAAATATCCATTATATCCAGAATTATATTCAAGATGTAGATATCATATATGTCATATGTATATATATTATATACATTTATTTACAATATTACATAACATTTAGAGGTAAGAAAGGAAATGCACCGTTCATGGAGACGGTAAGCCGTATGTACGCATGAACGCTACTTTCATTTCTATTTCATATTTAATGGAATTAAAACATAATGATACATAATATTATTATAATTACATTGTGTTATAATATATTATATCATTAAATCTATCCTTTATATGCACCACATATGGTATTAACGAATCAAATCACTTTGAGGGGGCGGTAGTCCGCAGTTCATAAAATGAAGATATCACGTATAACCATAATGGAATCCATAATGGTATGCCATAAATGAAAAATAAATAAGCTTAAGGAAAACATAAACATATTATATATCATATATAAATATAGTTATAGATTAATGGCCACCTTTGAAGGTGTTATATGAGTGTTGAACAATCATCGTTTCGTGAGGCAGAAATTCACCATCCACGGAAACAGTATGTTCTTTAACCATTAGATGTATTTTTCTGTAAGTATATCTCGAATAATTCATATAACAACATCCTAGTATATTTAAGATACTGGTGTTTTTACAAAATAAATGAATAAAAAGAGTTTAGGGGGTTGGAGAAGCAAAATAAAACAAAAGAACATTAGAGAAGTCTTTACCTTTAAAACAGGTAACTCCCTTTGGTTTGAACCAAAATGGTTTCTTGAAGATCTTCCGGCCTAAGGTAATTCTTATAGGATGAGGATAGGGATGTGGAGAGACAAAATGAGCAGAGATTGGCCAAGACAAAGGCTTGAGAGGTGTGGGTAAGAAGGTAGAGGTGGGGGCCTTTTATAAGAGGAGAGGAGGGGCACTTTTGGAAAGGTATAAAATGTTACTTTATTTTCAAATGATTTTCGGATTTTAAAGGTCCCAAAATGATTTATTTCGAGGATAAGGTGATAAGGGTTCGAAATCCACCCATACAATAGGTTTTTGACATGTTTAGGTCTTATATTTTACATTATATTTTCATTTTATTTAAATTGTTAAATAATGAGGTAATTGTTGCATCATCATGGTATCATATATAATTTAATTTATTTAATGTCTAAAAAATATAAAAAAATAATATGATGTAAGAAATAATTTTATATTTAAAATGAGTATTTATAGTCTTAGATATAATTTAGGTAGACAATATTAAAAATGTTTTACTCAGGTGATACATTCTTTGTTATATTTAATTTCTTTAAAAAATAAAAAGATTAAAAGTTATTATCACACAAAAGTGATTACATGGGGTCCTAAAGATTGGATAAAGGCATAACATGGTCGGACATGACAGAACCAGTAGTATTAGGACACATGTTGGTGTCTTTTTTTATTATGATGTTATTTTATTATCCTTTACTACCCGATTACTAATTAATCAAGATAATTAACGATAATTACCGTCGTTGCTATTCACAAAGTCCAAAAACAAATGAGTCTTAATTACATAATTTGGAACTTCTGATTCCAAATATGGAATCCATTTTACCAAATTCCAAACAAATAAATTGAAATAATTAATTTAAAAATAATTTCCGTTGTCAAAACAAATAGCGGGTTTTTTTTAAACAATATCTATGAAAAGTTTGGCATTAGTTTATGACCAATTCCAGGGTGAAATTAATTATAATGACCACTATTGGATTAAATGGTGAAAATATATTCTATTTAAACTTTAAAACCAATTTAAAAGATAATCTAACCATATAATTAAATTATATGAAATAGCAGTTTTGATGTAAAATGCAGTATTTTTCACTATTCATTAAAAAATGAACATTGTCAGAAAAATACCAAAAAATTATCCAATGTAAATTTCAATATCCCAATCATAATGAATAAGTTTATTTTTACAAATAGAGATTATAAAATTGTCAAAATATTTATTTAAAAATGGTTCTCCATCAAAAAGCGATAAAACAATCTTTTAAAAATATTAGAGAATTTTATGATTAAGATTGGATTTATTCCCATTTTAAGCCTCTAAAACACTATCTAATTCATAAATAGAAAAAGACAAGAATATCTATTATTCATTACTTACATGGAATGTTACATCCTTCCCCCCTTTAGAAAAGTGCATCCCCACAATTTATTTACTTATCGAATAAGTGGGGGTATTTATCACTCATTGCATTTTCAGATTCCCATGTTACCTCTTCACTCATATGGTTTTTCCACAAAACTGTTACTTGATTAATCACCTTATTCCACAACACTTTCTCCCTGTGGTCAAGAATCTAGACTATTTGTTCCTTATAAGATAGATTCTCTTCCAGCTAAATGACCTCTGGACTCAAAACATGAGATGGAGCGGGCATGTACTTCTTTAGCATTGAAACATGAAAAACATTATGTACCTGAGATAAACTTGGAGGTAAAGCCACTCAGTATGCAACTGATCCAACTCTTTCAGAAATTTCATATGGTCCAATGAACCTTGGACTCAACTTTCCTTTCTTACCAAATTGTATCACACTTTTCCATAGTGAGACTTTGAGAAAAACATGATCACCTACCTCAAAAGATAGATCCTTCCTCCGGTTATCCGCATAACTCTTCTTCCTGCTCTGAGCTATTCTCATGTGTTTATGAATCAACTGAACTTTTTCTGCCATATCTTCTACCAATTCTGGTCCCATCAACTTCCTTTCACCCACTTCATCCCAGAAAGTTAGAGTTCGACACCGCTTCCCATATAATGCCACAAATGGTGCCATCTATATACTAGAATAAAAACTGTTATTATAAGAAAATTCAACCAAAGAAAGATGTTGGTCCCAACTTTCCTGATAATCCATCGAACAAGCACATAGCATATCTTTCAAAGTCTAAATTTTTCATTCTGACTACCCATCTGATTGAGGATGAAAAGCTGTACTAAAATTTAATTCAGTACCCAACGACTTCTGAAGGCCTTTCCAAAAGATAGAAGTGAACCCATGATCATGATCAGATATAATGGAGAGGGGAACTCCATGTAACCTGATTATCTCTTTAAGATACAAATGATAAAGTTGATCTATGTAAAAAGTATCTCATATAGCAAGGAAATGAGAATATTTAGTCAAGCGATCAACAATAACCCACATTGCATTATTACCTTGAGGTGTCTTCGGCAATCCCACAACGAAGTCCATGGATATATTTTCCCATTTCCACTCTGGCACTGTTAAAGGATGAAGCATCCCTTTCGGTAACTGCCACTCTGCTTTAACCTGTTGACATGTCAAACACTTCACAGTAAAATCAACAATATCCCTTTTCATTCCATCCCACCAGTAATACTCGTGAAGATATTTATACACCTTAGTACTTCCTGGATGAACTGAAAACGGAGAACTATGAGCTTCACATAACAACTCTCTATTAAACTGTGAATCACATGACACACACAATCTCTTACCAAATATCAAAACACAATCATTATCAATGTTGAATTCAGGAAACATACCCTTCTGGACAAGCTCTAACTTTTTCTACAACTCACTGTCTTGCTTCTGTGCTTGCTTAATTCTGTCTAATAGAGAAGATTTCACTGATACCAGAAACAAAATAGAAGGACATCATGCACCAACAACTTCTATTCCAAATTTCATCAAATCCTTAACCAAAGGATCACGTTCCAAATGCAACATTGTTAATGAAGCATTACTTTTTCGACACAAATAATCAGCCACTTTATTTTCTTTTCCCGGATGGTAATGAATTGTACAATCATAATCCTTGATTAAATCTAGACATCTCTTCTGTCTCATTTTCAATTATTTCTAAGTGAATATATACTTTACACTTTTGTGATCAGTATATATTTCACACTTTACTCTATAAAAATGATGCCTCCAAATTTTTAAAGTGAAAAAAACAGAAGCTAATTCCAAATCATGTGTAGGGTAATTTTCCTCATTAGTTTTCAACTAACGTGAAGCATAAGAAATTACCTGATCATTCTGTATTAGGACACAACCAAGTCCTTTCAATGAAGCATCACTGTATATAACAAACTCACCATTCCTGGAAGGTAGTGCCAAAACTGGAGCATTCACCATTCTTTTTTTCAGTTCCTGAAAACAATCATCACATTCTTTTGTCCAGATAAACATAACACCCTTCCGAGTTAGCTTAGTAATTGGACTAGATAACCGTGAAAAATTTCTAACAAACCTTCGGTAATATACTGAAAAACCAAGAAAACTACGAATCTCGGTTACATTTCTGGGTCTTGTCCATTCTTCCACAACCTTTGTTTTTGCAGGATCAACAGTTATACCATATTTAGAAACAGCATGACCAAGGAAAGAAATTTGTTGCAACAAAAACTCACACTTTCTAAATTTCCCATACAATTTCTTTTCTTTTACGGTTTGAAAAAATAACCCTTAAATGACTTTCATGCTCATCTTTACTTTTAGAAAACACCAAAATATCATCAATAAAAACAACGAAAAACATACCCAAGAACTCATGGAAACTTTTATTCATTAAGTCCACGAATACAGCAGGTGCATTGGTTACCCAAAAGGCATTACTAAAAATTCATAATGGCCATATCTTGTACGAAATGCGGTCTTCGGAATATTTGCTTGCTTTACCTTCAACTGATGGTACCCCGATCTCAAGTCAATCTTTGAAAAATACTGAGCTCCCTGGAGCTGATCAAACAAATAATCGATATGAGGCAAAGGATATTTTTTCTTAATAGTGATGTTATTCAAGGCTCTATAATCAATGAAAAGTCTCATAGAACCATATTTCTTTTTATCAAATAAAACAAGAGCTCCACATGGTGATGTTCTAGGTCTAATGAAACCTTTCTCTAATAAATCTTGAAATTGCTCCTTTAACTCTAAAATTTCAATTTGAGCCATTCGATACGGGGGTTTTAAAACTGGCTTAGCATCAGGAACTAAGTCAACAATAAACTCAACTTCCCGATCTGGTATTATTCCAGGCAACTTATCAAGAAAAACATCAGGGTACTCATTTACCACTGACACATCATTAATCTGAACAGTTCCCTTTTTTTCAACAATATGTGCAAGGTAACATTCATTTCCATCTTTTACATGTTTCTCGGCCTCTTGATATGTTATCAACATTAAGTGTTCATTATTCTACACAAACTGAATGTCTTTATGAAAAGAAACTTCTTTAGCTCTACAATAAATCTTTGCATGGTAAATAGAGTGCCAATCCATACCCAAGATAACATCAAACTCTACTAGAGTTAAAACAATAAGGATTGCAAGTAGGTTCTTTCCACGGATAAGGATAGGAAGATTCTTATAAATTCTTTTTGCCTCAACATTTCCCCCAGGTGTTTTTACCACAATTTCAGGAGTCATTTATTGAGATGGTATTCCCATTTTACTAGAAAAGTTTTCAAAGATGAAAGAATGTGTAGACCCCGAATCAAACAACACACTGGAATAATCTGAAAAAACAAACAATGTACCTGATACAACATTATTTTATGGCCTGACATCTTCTGAAGTAGTTGCAAAGGATTTCACCACCCCTTTCTGCTTGTATTCTATCTGCTTCCCATCACTCGAGCTCTTTATCGAACACTCATTCGCATAGTAACCCATCTCATTGCACTTAAAACATTTCACTAACTGTAAATCAAATTTGGTCTTACCATCACCTTGATATTTTTTAGTGCAATCATGAGCCTTATGTCTCATCTTACCACATTGGTAGCACTTTAGAGAATTTAGATGACATTCCCCAGCATGCCTTTTACCACATTTATCACAAACTGGAAACTTAGTTTTCTTACCATCAGACCTTTTTGAAGAATTCTTTCCTTTCTTCTACCACCTCGGTCTCTTATTTTGTTGGTTGTTATAGAACACTTGATCATCAACAAACACCATTTACACCTTCTCAGCACATCGAACAAGATTTTCATAACTCTTGAACTCACATGAAGCTAAATCCCTTTGATATATTGGATTTAATCCTGAGTAAAAATGATTTATTTTACTATCAAGGTCTCGAATAAAATTTGGAGAATACCTCGCCAATAGAGTGAACCTTTATTCATAAGCAACCAATAATTCTTCCCCTTGCCTCAATTATAAGAATTGTTTTTCCATCCTAAGTTGAAAAGCCTTAGGAAAATACTTCTCAAGAAACATACCTTTGAATTCATCCCAGTCGAGAGCATCAAGTTCATCAGCGCCCCTGAAATTTTTAACAATCAACAACCACTGATCTGCTTCACCCTCCAAATGGAAAATAGAAATACTAACCTTTTGATTGTCTGAACACCCCATGACATCGAAAATATTCTCTAGTGATTTAATCCACCCTTCAGCTAGAACATGGTCAGATGATCCTCTGAATGATGGGGGATGTTGTCTCATGAATTTTTCCACCACTGACATGTTCCTCTATGGTTGATCTGGCTGATCTTGTGCATGGATACCACCACCATTTATCGCTTGAGTCAACTACACGATTACTGCAACAAACTGTTCATTTACAATTCTGACCATCTCAGGATGCTGATTCGGAAGGTTATTTCCTTCTGTATGCCTTCCTAGCACTGCTTCCCTATTTCCTCTATGGAAAACCATTCTGAACAAACATTTCTTAGATGATGCAACATGGTAATCTTCAAATGATATATCATTTCAATTTGACCATAAAAAATATTTTTGGATAACCATTTAATATAATTATAACTCCTAAAGTTATATAAACTTACCTTTGATACCAACTATAAGGCCCCATCCTTAAACATTAATTAATCTTGAGTTACTTCTAGAATACACATTGAGGATATTTTCAGGTTTTGAGTTTTAGAGAATTAGATCATAAAACATGCATTACATTCAACATTTAATCAAAGTGGTTACATAAAATATAGTACTCATTTTTCCCATCAATGGAAACATATTTAAAATAAAACATGGATTCTTTCTTGATACTTCCTTGACACTATCATCACATCATGTACCTTTCCCTTGTCCTGTGAAAAACATTTCATAAACTTGGGATGAGCATAAAAAGCTTAGTAAGGGATATAAAAATATGGAAAGGAAACATGAGTACATGTATATATAAGAATCAAAGATATTATACTTTACTCATAAAACATAAGCACTTTAACGTACCTTATCAAATCATGAATAAAACATAGAAATCATAAGGCATAAAGGTAACTTGAGGCATTCATAACATTCTTGCGTAGGGAGTAACTCTCTTGGTTAAGTTTGGAATACCCATCACAGTATATTTCCTAAATCTCTTCAGAGAAACCATAACATTTAACTCCTTCGCGTTACCCAATGAATTGGATAGCTATATCGGGTTCACTCACTCTTATTTTATCACAGAACCACCCGTCTTCATAATAATTCCCAAGATCCATAACATAATCGTATCACATAAAACATGCATAAAGGAAACATAACATTTCCACTTTTCAATCACAAGATATCAATACAAAACATTGATATAAAAACATTATGAAAACCATTTTCAATACCAAAATAAAAGAAAAGTAAAACATGGTATTTATTTTTCATTTAAAAAAAGGTATGGCTTTTAGAGGAAGCCGAAACTCAAATAATGGTCACGGCGGCGGAGAAGTCGTTGTTGCCGCATATGTACGACAAAAACATTCCCTTTTATCGTTTAGTAAAAAAATTCGTATAAAAAAGATTCATTTTGGATAAATTTAAAATTCAAAGGGGTTTATACACCATATAAAATAATGTTGTGTATAAAACAAAATATGCCTCAATGAAAGAAGATTGAGACGCAGTCCTATACCTCGGGTCCGACTTGACTCGATCATTCTTTAATGTCCGGAATAATAAACTTGAGATAATTTATACCCGCTTAAGAAAATTTTTCAAGTTCATTATTCCTTTTATATCACTTATTACCTTGTTATTACCACTATGTAATTATCTAAGTTAATAATGGTCATTTTTTCGATCATTGGTACTTGAGTCAAAAATAAACTCTTTATAATTACACGTTGTTCATGTGGTAAAATATCCATTATATACAGAATTATATTCATGATTTAGATATCATATATGTCATATATATCCATTATATACATGAATTTACAATATTACATAACATTTAGAGGTAAAAAATGAAATGAACCGTTCATGGAGGTTGTAAGTCGTACGTACACATGAATGCTACTTTCATTTCAATTTCATATTTAATGGAATTAAAACATAATGATACATAATGTTATTATAATTCCATTATGGTATCATATAGGATATCATTAATTCTATCCTTTATATGTACCACATATGGTATTAACGAATCAAATCACTTTTAGGGGGCGGTAGTCTGCATTTCCTAAAATGAAGATATCTTGTATACCCATAATGGAAGCCATAAAGGTATGCCATAAATGAAAAATACAGAAGCTTAAGGAAAACATAAAAATATTATATATCATATATAAATATAGTGACATATTAATGGCCACCTTTGAAGGTGTTATGTGAGTGTTGAACAATCATCATTTCGTGAGGCAGAAATTCGCCATCCACGGAAACAGTATGTTCTTTAACCATTAGATGTATTTGTGTGTAATTTTAGCTCTAATAATTCATATAACAACATCCTAGTATATTAAAGATACTGGTTTTGTTACAAAAGGGATTAAAAAAGAGTTTATGGGGTTGGAGAAGAAAAATAAAACAAAAGAACATTAGAGAAGTCTTTACCTTTAAATCGTGTAACTCCCTTTTGTTTGAACCAAAAGGGTTTCTTTAAGAGCTTCATACCTAAGGTAAGGCTTCTAGAATGAGGAGATTTATTTGGAGAGTCAAAATTAGTATATATTGACTGAGCCGAAGGCTTGGAAGGTGTGGATAAGGAGGTAGAGGTGGGGGCCTTTTATAAGAGGAGAGGAGGGGCACTCTTGGAAAGGTATAAAATGTTACTTTATTTTCAAATGAGTTACGGATTTTAAACGTCCCAAATTGATTTATTTAGGTGATAAGGTGATAATGGTTTTAAATCCACCCATCCAATAGGTTTTTGACATGTGTAGGTCTTAGACTTTACTTTATCCTTTCATTTTATTTAAATTGTTAAATAATGAGGTAATCGCTGCATCATCATGGTCTCATATATAATTTAATTTATTTAATGTCTAAAAATTATAAAAAAATACTATTAAATAGGAAATATTTTTATATTTATAATGAATATTTATAGTCCAAGATATCATTTATGTAGAAAAAATTAAAAATGGTTTACTCAGGTGGTACATTCTTTGTTATATTTACTTTCATTAAAAAACAAAAAGATAAAAATTTATTATCACACAAAAGTGACTCCGTGGGGTCCCCAAGTTTGGCAAAAGACATACCATGGTCAGAGATGACACAAAAAATAATATTAGGACACATTTTGGTGTCATTTTTTATTATTATAATATTATTTTATTATCCTTAAATACTCGATTACTAATTAATCAAGATAATCAACGATAATTACCGTCGTTGCTATTCACAAAGTCCAAAAACAAATGAGTCTTGATTACATAATTTGGACCTTCTGATTCAAAATATTGAATCCAATTTACCAAATTACAAACACATAAATTGCAATAATTAATTTAAAAATAATTCCCGTTGTCAAAACAAATAGCGGGTTTTTTTGATACAATATCTTTGAAAAGTTTGGCATTAGTTTATGCCCAATTCCAAAGTAAAATTAATTATAATGACCACTATTGGATTAAATGGTAAAAATATAATCTATTTAAACTTTAAAACCAATTAAAAAGATAATCTAACCATATGATTAAATTATATGAAAAAGTATTTTTGATGTAAAATGCAGTATTTTTGGCTATTCATTAAAAAATGAACATTGTCAGAAAAATACCAAAAAATTATCCAATGTAAATTTCAATGTCCCAATCATAAATAATAAGTTTATTTTTAAAAATAAAGATTATAAAATTTTCAAAATATTGATTTAAAAATGGTTCGCCATCAAAAGGCGGTAATCCAATCTTTTAAAAATATTAGAGAATTCTATGCTTAAGATTGGATTTATTCCCATTTTAAGCCTCTAAAACACTATATAATTCATAAATAGACATAGATAATAATATATATTATTAATTACTTACTTGGGATGTTAAAAATGATCTTATTTAAGTATAAATTAACTTCAGATTATTATTTTGGGAGACAAATAGGGAACTAGAAATGTCTGACTCAAGTTAAGGGAACCATTCACCCTCCTCTTTTAGCAAAAGACTTCATTTATGTTATATCTTTTAATTTACAAATTCTTATGTAGTTATTTTTTTAATATATCATTATTTTTATATATTTTGTTTACAAGTTATGGGAGACCCTTTTCACTTTCATCAACTAATTTTCTAAATTTTTACGTGATTCTATTAGAATTTTGATTTTTTGTAAGGGAAATTCTTAACAAAATTTCCACTCGATTAGTTTTATACAGACTTAGTAGATTATATTATTCCATGATTATATGTGGAATCAATATTTATTTATTTATATTTTATGTTACACTTTCCTTTGGGTGGATATACTATTTCTATACATAATCAGACCATTGGTATATTATTACGTCATTTATATGATCTTTGTAAGGGGAATCTTAACTGAATTTCCATTTATTGAATTAAATATCCATGTAAATGGTTTTGTTTTCTTTTCTAAGAATATGTGTGAATGATATTTTCTTGGTTTAATATAACATCCCAAGTAAATATAGAATAATAAATTTTCATTATTGTTAATATTTGTGAATTAAATATTAATTTTACTTTAAAGGGGACACTATGTTCAATGGCATACCTAATATGCAACAATGGATTTCATTTAAATCTTACGTTTCACCCTAATCATATATTATAATTATTTTAATTTGTAGTTAACACCTATACGTTGCATTATATATAATTAAAATAACTAACTACAATATAATTATACTTGTTTGTTAAATGTTTTTACATTTATCCAATAAAAGTTAGATTCTTAATATGGTAAGTAATCTGATTTTAAGCATAAATACAATAGAAGTTTGATTTACCACCTTTTAATGGGGAAACATCTTTAACTATACTTTTTGTCACTTATATATATTTTTTTGACAAAATAATATTATTTTTTAGAATCAGGACATCAAAATTCACTTTGGGTAAAATTTTGGTATTTTTCTAATAAAATTCACATATTGATGAAAAGGGGAAAAATGCATTTTAATTCAAAAATGACTTTTAATATAATTTATTTATATGGTTAGATTATCTTTATAATTGGTTTTAAAGTTTAATTAGTTTATATTCTTACCATTTAATACAATTTTTTTGTTGTATGTAATTTCACTTTGAAATTGGACATAAACAAGTGTCGATCTTTTGATAGTAATTATTTCTTAAAAACACACTTTTTGTTTTGACAGTGGGAATTAATTTAAAATTAATTTCTTACACTTCTTTGATTTGAATTTAGAAAAATGGATTCCATAATTGGAATCAGTAGGTTCAAATTTTGTAAATATTAAACTTTTATTTTTAGACATTATGAATATTTACAATATTAAAAAATTTATTTACCATGGTGAAAGGGTAAATATGGTAAATATGGGTAAACAAATATTATTATAATAACATAAAATTACCCCAAAATGTGTCCTAATCATATTTTTTGATAAATTTATGACCATGGGCATCCTTGGGTCAATTTGGGGTTCCCATGGTCCCACTTGGGAGTGATAATGACACTTTATATTAATTAATTTAAACTAATGACAAAATGACATAAAAAAATATCTTTTAGTAAAATAATTTCTACATAGGGTAATATAATTTATCTTTTCAACTATTTATATTATTTGGAAATATAAAAATATTTCCTACATCATGGTATTTTTTTATAATTTTTAGACATCAAATATATAAAATTATTTATGACACAGTAATGATTCAGTGTTTACCTAATTAATAAATGATTTAAATAAGTAATATTATAAAGATTAAAATAATATACAAATCTAATCGAATTATTATTGGATGATTTTATTTATACCATGATTCATATTATATTTTACTTTAATATGTTTTGGACCTTTAGAAACCGAAAATAATTATATAATAAAATAATATTTTCAAACTTTCCTAGAGATCCCCTTCTCCTCTTTATAAAAATCCATAACCTATAACCCATTCCTTACACCTCTCAATCCCCTTGTCTCATCTAAACCCTACCCAAATAATCTCTAAAAATTCATATCTTCCTTCTAGAAGCCTTAACATAGGCATAATGCTATTCAATAAGTCATTTTGGATCAAACCAAAGGGAGTTACCCGAATTAAAGGTAATAGTTTCTCATAAATTATTTTCATTTATTTTACTTCTCCAACCCCTATAATCTTTTTATTATTTTATTTTATAACAAAAACAGTATCAAAAATATACTAGGATGTTTTTATGATAAGTATTCGATCTAAAATTTGACAAACAACCATCTAATTGGTAAAGAACATACTGTTTTTGTGGATGGAAAATTAACACCTAATGAAACGATGATTGTTTAATTATATCTTACCACATTTAATGGTGGCAATTAATATGGAAATGTATTTATATATGATATATATTATGTTTATTTTTTCTTTATTCTTATGGATTTTTCATTCATAGCGTAACTTTATGGTTTCCATTATGGTTAAATGCGATAATTTCATTTGAGGAAGTGCAGACTACCGCCCCCTCAAAGTGATATGACTCGTTAATTACATTTGTGGGATGTATAAATTATATATTTAATGATATTATATATGATATTATACTATAATTATAATATACCTATGAATCAGTATGTTTTAATTCCATTAAAATAAGAAATAGAAATGAATGTAGCGTTCATGCGTACGTAAGGCTTACCGTCTCCATGAACGGTGCAATTCATTTCATTCTTCCAAATGTTATGTACTATTATAAATACATATATATACTATATATATATGGATTATAGGATATCTAAATAATGAATATAATTCGGGATATAATGAACTTTTGACCACATGAACTACATGTAATTATAAGAAGTCCATTTTTGACTCAAGTACCAAATATCGACCAAAAAACCCATTATTAAAAAAAATGATTAAATAATGTTTATAACATGGTAATAATTTATATAAAAGAAATAATAAAATTTAAAAAGGATCCTAAGAGAGTTGAAATTAACTTTAGTTTATTATTCAAAAGATTAAAGAACAAATGGGTCAAGTCGGACACGAGGTAAGGGACTTCGTCTCAATCTCCTTTCATTGAGGTATATTTTGTTTTAATACATGAAATTATTTTATATGATGTATAAACACATTTTACTTTTCATTTCATTAAAGGGTAATATTTTTCTACGAAACTTTTTAATAAACACCAAAAAATTTTATTTTTAACGTAAGTGGTGACAACTACATTTTCGTTGCCATGAGTATTATTTGGTCATTGGAATCCTTAACAAGCCGTAATGTTTTTAAAATCATAGTAAATACCATTTAATCTTTTTACGTATATTGGTATTGAAAATGGTTTTGATAATGGATTAATTATATCAATATATTTAACTGATATATTGTGATTGAAATGTGGAAATGTTATCTTTCTCTTATGTTTGATTTATTTGTTATGAATATGTTATAGTTCTTGGGCATTGTTTATGTATACAGGTGGTTCCATGATAAACATATGGCTAGTGATCCCAAGATATCTTTTCAAGGAATTGGATAATGTGGTAGAAGTGAACATGAATATTTCACCTAAGATATTTAGGGAATATATTGTGATGGTTATTTTAAGTGTAACTCCCTGTGTAGCTGTAATAGCTACAATGTAAGTATGATATGGATGACATAAGTTACCATTATGATTTATGTTTTATATGTTTTATTCATAAATATTATTATTTCATGAGTTATGTTAAAGAGATTATGTTATGAATGAAATGATGAACTAATGTTTTCTTTTTTTGTTTTATAACCCTTACTGAGATTTTTATTCTCATCCCATGTTTTGAAATGTTTTTTCACATGACGTAAAGATGAATTGGGTCAATGATGGGATCATGGAAAATAAATGTTGCCTAAAACATGGGACTAGACATGAATATTTTTAAGAGTTTTTATCTTATGAAAAAATGGAAAATGGGTAGAAGTGTCTACCTTGATATTTTTGAGAAATAATGTAATAATTATGGAACAATTCTCTAAAACTATAAAACTGAAAAGATCCTCAATGTGAATTATTCATTAAATTCAATATTATGTAATTTTTAAGGCCTTGTATTTAGAGTTGGTATCATAGGTTGGCTTAGATAACATTAGAAGTTATGGTATTGTCAAATTAATATCCATAAATTAATTTCTGTTAATATTGAAATGATAGATTTACGTATTATCATGTTTCTTTGCCTAAGATATATCTTTGTTCAGAATGGTTTTCAAGAGATGAAATAAGGCATATATATTGGGATGACATTATGAGGAAGACAACCTTCCAAATCAGCAACATGAGATGGTCGGAATAGGAACTAAATAGTTTGTTACTGTGATGGAACAATTGAATCAGGCTATAAATGGTGGTGGTATCCATGGAAAAGATCATCTATATCAACCAAAGATGAACATGTTAATAGTGAAAAATTTCATGAGGCAACAACCCTCATCTTTCATAGGTTCATCTGACCTTATGCTTGCTGAAGGGTGCATTAAAGAACTGTAGAAAAATTTTGATGTCACGAGGAGTTCAGAACATCCAAAGGATAGTCTCTCTATTTTCCGTTTCGAAGGTGAAGCTGGTCAGTGGTGGTCTATGTTTATAAATATCATGGATAGTGAGATTATTGATACTCTTAATTGGTATGAATTCAAAGGTATGTTTCTTGAGAAATATTTCCCTAAGGTGGTTCATCTAAGGATGGAAAAAAATTCCTATAATTGAGGTAGGAGGATGACTCAGTGGCTTCTTATGAAGAAAAATTTACTCGACTAGAAAGGTATGCTCCAAATTTCATACGAGATTGTGATAGTAAATCAAACATTTTTACTCAAGATTAAAGACAAATTATCGAAGATCTTTTGCTTCTCGTGAGTTAAAAATTTAGGAAAAACTTGTTCGATGTGTGGAGATGGTAGAAATGGAGTTTTCTGATGATCAAGTCTTGTTTTACAAACATCAGAATAAGAGGTCGAGGTGGCATACAAAAGGGAATAACTCTTCAAAAAAATTTTATGGTATGAAAATTAAGTTTATTGTTTGTGAAAAAATGTAGTAAAAAGCATGATGGGGAATGTATTTTGAATTCTGGTAAGTTTTACCAATGTTTTAAAATGGGACATAATGCTCGTATCTGCACTGAAATAGAGTAGGGTAATGGTATGAAAAAATCTGATTTACAATCAGTAAAATATTTTAGGTGCAATAAAATGGGTCATTTTGAAAATGAGTGTCCAATGAAGAACTTAACCGAGGGAAAGCAACAAGACTACAAGGAGAAAGGGGAGGTGAAGTCCTTTGCAGATACTTCAGAAAATGTTGGGCCATAAAATCCAGTAGTATCAGGTACACCGTTTATTTTTTCATATTGTACCAATGTGTTGTTTGATTCGGGGTCTAAACATTCATTCATTTCTGAGAAGTTTTCTAGTAAATTGTGAATTCCATCTCAAGATATGAATCCTGAACTTATGGTAAAAACACCTGGAAGAAATGATGAGGAAAAAAGAAATTATAAGAACCTTCCTAACCTTGTGTTCAGAAATAATCTACCTGAGAACCTTATTGTTTTGCCTCTATTAGAGTTTGATGTTATTTTGGGTATGGATTAGATTTCAGTTTATCAATCTAAGATTAACTGAACAACTAAAGAGGTTTCATTTTAGAATTATTTTCAGTTTTTGTATAGGAATGAACTCTTACATTTGGTAACATATTAGGAAGCTGAGAAACTAGTAAAATATGGAAATGAATGTTACCTTGAACATATTGTTGAAAACAAATGAACTGTTTAGATCAATGATGTGCCAGTGGTAAATGAGTACCTTGACATTTTTCTTAATGAGTTTCCTAGTATTATACATGATCATGAAGCTGAATTTACTGTTGACATAGTTGTTGATGATAATCCAATTTCAAAACCCTCTTATCTACTGGCTCAAATTGAACTTTTAGTGTTTAATAAAAATTGTAGGAGTTATCAGAAAAAGGTTTCATTAGAACTAGCACATCACCATGGGGTGCTCCTGTCCGGTTTGTTAAAAAGATTCATGGTTCAATGAAATGTTTCTTTGATTATAGATCATTGAATAACATCTCTATTAATAAAAATTTTCCTTTGCCTCATATCAATGATTTGTTTGATCGGTTTCAGGGAGCTTAGTATTTTTCAAAGACTTATTTGAGGTCAGGCTACCATCAGTTGAATGTAAAGGAATCAGCCATTCTGAAGACCGCGTTTCATACTAGATATGGACATTGTGAATATTTAGTTATTCCTTTTGGTTTAACCAATTCACCTATTGTATTAATTGATCTTCTGAATAGAATTTTCCATGAGTTCTTGGATAAGTTTGTGGTTGTGTTAATTGATGATATTTTGGATTATTATAAAATTAAAGAGGATCATGAAATTAATTTAAGGGTTGTCTTGAAAACCTTAAAAGAAAATAATTTATTTGTGAAATTCATAAACTGTGAGTTTTGGGTAAAACAAATTTCATTTTTTGGTCACATTATTTCAAAAAATGGCATAACTATTGATCCTACTAAAATAAAAGTTGTTGAAGAATGGCCAAGACCCACAAATATAATTGAGATTCGTAGTTTTATTGGTTTGGTACGTTATTACCAGAGGTTTGTTGAAACATTTGCGCAATTATCTAGTCCAATGTCTATGTTTACTGGAAAATGTGTTATGTTTGTTTGGGAAAAAGAATGTGATGATTATTTTCATGAATTGAAAAAAAGATTGGTGAATTATTCTGTTTTGAAACTATGTTTTAGAAATGGTTATTTTGTTATCTATAGTGATGATTCATTAAAAGGACTTGGTTGTGTCCTTATGTAGAATGATCGGGTAATTTCTTATGCTTCATGTAAGTCGGAACCTCATGAGTTAAATTACCCTCCACATGATTTTGAATTAGCTGATGTGGTTTTTTGCTTTAAATATTTGGAGGCATGATTTGTATGGAGTAAAATGTGAAATATATACTGAACAATAAATTTTTAAGTATATATGAACTTAGAAAAAATTGAACATGAGATAGAGGAGATGGTTGGAATTTATCAAGGATTACGATTCCACGATCTTTTACCATCTAGGAAAATAAAATAAAGTGGCCGATGCATTTAGTCGAAAATGTAATGCTTCATTAACCATGCTACATTTAGAATGAGATCATTTGGTTTTTTATTTGAAAAACATTGGAATAGAAGTTGTTGGTGTAAGAAATTCTTCTATTTTGATTTAGGTGTTCGTGAAAACATCTCTATCAGACAAAATAGAGCAAGCACATAAGGAAGAAAGTGAGTATCAGAAAAAGGTAGAGTTGGTTTAGAAGGGTATGTTATTTGAATTTAACATTGATAATGATTTTGTTTTGAGATTTGGAAAAGGATTATGTGTGCCTTGTGATTCATAGTTGAGTAATGAGTTGTTATGTGAAGCTCATAATTCCCTTTTTTCAGTTCATCTTGATTTTACTAAGATGTATAGATATCTTAGGAAGTATTACTGGTGGGATGGAATGAAAAGAGATATTGTTAATTTTACTGTGATGTTTTTGACTTTTCAATAGGTTAATGAAGAGTGGAAGTTACCAAAAGGGGTACTGGTTCTAGAGTTGAAATGAAAAAATATATCCATGGACTTCATTATTTGATTACCAGAGACATCTCGAGTTAATAATGCAATCTGGGTTATTGTTGATCAGTTGACTAAATCACTCATTTTTATTATATCTGAGATACTTTGTATCTAGATAAACTTTATTTGTGCTATGTTAAAGAGATTTTCAGGTTTCTTGGAGCTCCCCTATCCATTTTATATGCTCGTGTTCCCAAATTTACTTCTAACTTTTGGAAAGGCCTTCAGAAGTCATTGGGTACTAAATTAAATTTTCGTACAAATTTTCATCCTCAATTAGATGGGCAGTCAGAACATACACTTTAGACATTAGAGGATATACTATGTGATTATTCACTATATTACCAGGGATGTTGGGACCAACATATTTATTTGGTTGAATTTTCTTATAATAATATTTTTCATTCTAGTATACAAATGGCTCCATTTGAGGCATTATATGGGAAGCTGTTTCAAACTCTAGACTTTTGGGATTAAGTAGGTGAAAAAAAGTTTATGGGACCATAATTGGTAGATGAGATGGCAGAAAGATTTCAGTTTATTGAAAATTATATGAGAACAGCTCGAAGTAGGCAGAAAACTTATGCTGATAATCAGAGGAAGAACCTTTTTTTGAGGTAGCTGATCATGTGTTTCTCAAATTGTCTCTATATAAAAGTGTGATGCATTTTAGAAAGAAGGGAATGTTGAGTATGAGTTTCATTGGACCCTATGAAATCTTGAATAACGTTGGTTATGTTGCGTACAGAGTGGCTTTTCCTCCATGTTTATTCCAGGTACACAATGTTTTTCATGTTTCAATGTTGAGAAAGTATATGTCAGATAAATCTAATATTTTGAGCCCAAAGGTAGTTCAGTTAGAAGAGAATATATCTTATGAGGAACAACTATTCCAGATTCTTGACCAAATAGAGAAAGTGTTGAAGAATAAAAAAATACATTAGGTGTTGGTTTTTTGGAAAAACCATATGGTTGAAGAGGAAATGTGAGAATCTGAAAATGCTATGAGGTATAAATACCCCAACTTATTTGATATGTGAATAAAAATTGTGAGGACGCAATTTCAAAAAGGGGAGAAGGATGTAACATCCCAAGTAAATAATAAATAATAAATTTTTATAATTATTAATATTTTTGAATTAAATATTAATTTTACTCTAGTGGGGATTCTATGTTCTATGGCATACCCAATACACAACAATGGGTTTCTTTGAAATCTTATGTTGCACACTAATAATATAATATTATTATTTAAATGCTAGTTAACACCTAACCATTTTATTGGAGGGAATGAACATAACTAACTAAAATATGATTATATATGTTGATTAAATGTTTTTACATTTTTCCAATAAAATTTAGAGGCTTAGAAGAAGAAATAATCCGAATTTAAGAATAAATACTTAAAAAGTTTGATTTACCTCTTTTTAATGGTGAACCCTCTTAAAATAAATATTTTGTCATATTTATATGTTATTTTTGAAAAAATAAAACTATTCTTTAGAATCGGAACTTCAAAAATCACTTTGGGTATAATATTGGTACTTTTTGATAAAATTCAATTTTTGATGAACAGTGAAAAATACTGTATCTTAATTCAAAATTGTATTTTAATCAAATTTAGTGATATGGTTAGATGATATTTTTAATTGGTTATAAAGTTTAATTAGATTATTTATTTACGATTTATTCCAATGTTTTTCATTGGATGTAATTTCACATTGAAATTGGATATAAACAAGTGTTGATCTTTTGATTTTTATTATTTCTTAAAAAAAGTTTTTTGTTTTGACAGCAAGAATTAATTTTAAATTAATTTCTGCTACTTATATGTTTTAAATTTTTAAAAATGGATTCCATATTTAAAATAAATATATCCAAATTGTGTAAATAAGTACCTTTTATTTTTATTCATTATGAATATTTACTACGGTAAAATTTTTTTTTACCATGGTTAAAGGGTAAATCTGGTAAATATGGGTACATAAATATTATTATAATAATATAAAATTACTCTAAAATGTGTCATAAACTTATTTATTGATACATTTATAACCATGGGAATCCTTGGGGCGATTTGGGGACCCCATAAATCCACATGAGAGTGATAATGACATTTTATATTAATTAATTTGATGTAAACACAAAAATGACATAAACAAATATCTTTTAGTAAATTATTATTTACATAGAGTTATATAAGTTTTATTTTTGACTAAAAATAATATTATTTCCTACATCATGTTATTTTTTATTAATTTTAGACATCATATAAATAAAATTATTTTTGACACAACAATGATTAAGTGTTTAGCTCATTAATAAATGATTCAAATAAATAATGTTATAAAGAGTAAAATAATATCCAAAACAAGTCTAATTATTTTTGGATGATTTTATTTCAACCATGAGTCATTTTATCTTATAATTTTATAAGTTTTTGGCCTTAAAAATGGGAAAAAATTATATAATAAAAAATATTTTCACACTTTCTTAAAGAGCCCCTCCTCCCCCTTATAAAAACCCTTCACCTCAAAACCATTCCACAGACCACTCAAGACCCTTGGACCATCCAAAACCTGAACAAATAAGCTATAATGATCTATCTATTCTACATAAAATACTTAACATAGGCATAATTAAAATTCAAAGAGTTATTTTTGTTCAAACTAAAGGGAGTTGCACGAATTAAAGGAAACTGTTTCTCTTAAATTATTTCCTTATATTTTACTTATCCAACCCTTAACTCTTATTATTCTTTTATTTTATAAAAAAACTAGTATCATAAATATTAATTGATGTTTTTATGAGAATTATTCAAACTAAACATTCACACACCTCCATCTAATGGGTAAAGAACAAACTCTTTTTGTGGTTGGAAAACCAACACCTCACGAAACGATGATTGTTCAATTATCTCCTACAACCTTTCATTGTGGCCATTAATATAGAATTTTATTTACATATGATATGTATTAATTATTTTTTCTTTATGATTCTTTATTTTTCATTTATAGAATACCTTTATGGTTTCCATTATGGGTAAATGCGACAATATCATTTGAGGAAGTGCGGACTACCGCCCCCACAAAGTGATATGACTCATTAATTCCATATGTGGGATGTATAAAGGATGGATTTAATGATATTATATATGATATTATAATGTAATTATAAAATAACTATGTATAATTATGTTTTAATTCCATTAAAATACGAAATAGAAATGAGTGTTGCGTTAATGTGTATGTACATCTTATCGTCTCCCTGAACGATGCATTTCATTTCTTACCTAAAAATGTTTTGTACTATTATAAATACATATATATACTGGATATATAATATATATATGATCTATAAATCATGAACATCTTTCTGGATATAATGAACTTTGGATCACATGAACAACTTTTAATTATAATAAGTCTATTTTTTACTCAAGTACCATATATCGACAAAACAACTGTTATTAACTTAAATGATTACATAATATTTATAACATGGTAATATGTGATATAAAAGGACTAATAAACTTGACAAAGGATCTTAATCAAGTATAAATTAACATTATTTTATTATTTAAGAGATTAATAAACAAACGGGTCAAGTCGGACATGAGGTAAGGGACTTGGCCTTAATCTCCTTTCATTGAGGAATATTTTGTTTAATACACAACATTATTTTATACGCTGTATAAACACCTTTGACTATTCATTTCCTTAAAAGGAAATATTTTTCTATAAAAAATTTTACTAAACGAAAAAAATTATTTTTTTAAGGTAAGTGGTGACAACGACCTTTCCACCACCACGTGTATTATTTGATCTTTGGCATCCTTAACAAGCCATAATTTTTATTTAAAGGAATGTCAATACCATTTAAACTTTTTACATATATTGGCACTGAAAAACGTTTTGATAAAAGATTTATTACTTAAATACATTTAAATGATATATTTTTATTAAAATGTGGAAAGTTTATCTTTACCTTTCTTTATATGTTATGAATATGTTTTGGTTCTTGGGAATTATTTACATATACGAGTGGTTTTGTGATAATACTAGGGCTGGTGAGACTGAGATAGATCTCCAATGCATTGGGTAATGTGATAGAGGTAAAAGTGAATGTTTCTCCTGAAATATTTTGGGAATATACTGTGATGGATATTCCAAATGTAACTCCCTACATAGCTGTGATAGGTACAATGTAAGTATGATCTGGATGCCACAAGTTACCTTTAGGATTTATGTCTTCTATGTGTAATTCATAAATATTATTATTTCATGAGGTATGTTAAAGAGCATATGTTATGTATTAAATGATTAAATAATTTTTTCATTCATTGTTTTATAACCCTTATTGGGTTTCTATACTCATCCCATGTTTTGATATGTTTTTTTATAGGAAATGAAGATAAATAGGGCCAAGGATGGGATCAAGGGAAAGTCATGCAGTCTAAAACATGGGACTAGACATGAATCTTTTTTAAGAGTTTTTATTTTATGAAAAAAATAGAAACTATGTAGAAGTGTATAACATGTAATTTTTGAGATATAAAGTAATAGATATGGCCAAATTATCTTAAACTCTAAACCTAATAATATCTTCAATTTGAATTATTCATTTAATTCATGATTATGTAATGTTTATGGCTGGGTCCTTATATTTACCCTGAATACCCACATATATTTGGTGTAATTATATTTGTGACACATGACTATGTCATTTATTTACCCTTAATCTAAGGATATGTTCTTTTTTATGGATTTCATCTCAATTTACCTTCCATTGAGACTTATTTTTTGTTATGAACCAATTCACTTTTATATGGTGTATATAGAGCTAGTTTATATATGATATCATGAATATCCTTATTCTCATGATATTATAAGTTTTTTATAATGTTATTCATTACTTAATTTTATTGAAGTATTTTTTCTCAAGTGTTAAGGGGCTTGTTAACTAAAATATCATTTTAAATGTTTTCAAGATTTATTCTTCTAAATATATCTCAGAAATGTACATGTTTTATAAATGGTTTTAAGGATTTATTTATATGGAACCTAATGTTTTTAAAATGTTGATTATTTTGAATGTTTCAAAGTGTTATGAGACAGTTTGATTCAAAAATCTCTTTATTAAAAATTTTAAGTGGTTTTAGAAATGTATCTTGAATTGATTTATTATGATTACTGAAATACATGTTGAAAATTTCATTTTTTATGTGTTATGATTATGTAATGGTACATAACAATTTTATGGGTGGTTATGTGATAAACAAAATATGGGGGGTTCCATGATAAACCTAGGGCGGGTAAGCCTGATATATCTCTCCAATGAATTGGGTAACGTGACAGAGGTAAACATTAATGTTTTTCCTATGTGATTTAAGGAATATACTATGATGGGTATTTCAAACATAACACCCTATGTATCTATAAAGATAAAATGTAAATATGTTATGGATTCCACTAGTTACCTTTATGTTTTATGATTTCTTTGTGTTTTTCAAAAATCATATGAAGTCATGGGTCATGATAAAGAGGTTATATTTTATGATTGAAAGTTATGATTTCATTGATTTGTATGTTTTGATGTTATAATGTTTTATTTAATTATTTTATAACACTTACTAAGATTTTTATGCTCATACCATGTTTTTGAAATTTTTTTCACAGGGTATAAGGAAGGGAAAGAGAAAGAAAAAATTCCTGAAAATTTATATCTAGAAAGGAATTTTGGTTTTATTTAAGGAGTTCTGTTGTTGTGAAAAAATAGGATAGAGTAGAAGTTTCTACATTGTAATATTTGAGATGTAATGTAATATTTATGGCTTAATTCTCTAAAATTCAAAACATGAAAAGATCCTAAATATGAACTCTTGAGTTAACCCAAGAATATATAATGTTTATGTATGTGGCCTTATAGTTGGTATCAAAGGAAAGGTTTAGACAATATACGATAGTATGATGTTTTATTAAGGGTTAGAGATATGATCATGGGTTTATAATTTTAAGGTATAATATAATTCGAATGTCATAGAAACATCTTTTGAGGCTTATGTAATTTCATTGTGATTAAAAATATTTTTAGAGACATTCAACTTTGAAAAAATTATGGGTTATAAGTTTTTGGGATGAAAAATGTGAGGTATGAAATAACCTTTTAGGTTAAAAAATTATATTGTTATATTTTATGATTTTATCATATTTTTTAAATGTCATTATAATTATATAGTTTTTGGAAAAGGAAAACACATAGATCGTTTGACAACCCATCGCGTCGGACAAAGCTATGGGGATTGAACCCACAACCAAAGTATGAGTGTGATTTATCACCTACAGCCGGCCTACATGAAATCCCTGGTTAGTATGACTTTTTCTTTTTAGTTAAATTATTTTATGGATCATGAATAATTTATTTTGGGAAGTTATGTTTTATCAGATGGATATCCTTGGTATTATAAAATGAGTTGGTGATAAATGTTATTTTGTAAGATGTTCTCTCTTTTGACAAAACTATATGCCAAAGGAAATAGAATACAATGGGATTTAATTTGAGGTGTAATGGTTGAATTTTATTTTGGAAGAAACTATGTTTTTATTGTGAAAATATGGTGATTTTGGTTATTTATAGAAATGACTAACCTATTTTGGATAATATATTATTAGGTTAACACTACTACAACTTGTCCCTTTATCTAGCGCTTTTAATGCCGGCATAGATAAAGGGGGGGGGTCCCCTTTATCAGCTCTCAAAAAAGCACTAATAAAGGCACCATCGCCTGCACCTGAAAAAAAAACATGCACACCTGCACACCATAATACCTACACAAATAGCACATGCACACCTGCACAAAATAGCACATGCACACAATAATTTTACAGACAACGGTATATACATTTACTTAACATCATGAATACAAAAAACAACACACTGCTATATATATTTCAATCATTGTTTTACATGGTTACAATTAAAATTATTCAACAATATTTATAAAAATTCATGTTTCATCCTTTGATATCCATGATCCGCTCTAAAAAAATTGTCATTCACGGTATTTGTTGCCGAACAAAGCATCTGAACTCACGGAAAAAAATTCAACTATATAAGAAAATAAATATTATGTTAGTAATGCAATAATGAAAAAAATTAAAACAGTAATATGAAAAAATACATTAATATGGAAATGTGAAACTAAAAGATGAAATTTTAAACTCAAATGTTTTCATTATGATAACAATGAAAGTGAATAATGTAAAATCAATATGTTTTTGGATGATTTATCTCATTTAATAAATACTGATTCTTTATCTAATGAAAAGCTTTACCGGTCACACCCTGCATCGGATTGAGGTGCGGTCATTTAGTACATGTTACAAATGACTCATGGATCATTTTCATAAAGTATCAAAACAATCAGAACACGTTTTCTCAGTATTCCGTATGTCAGTAATGTTGTTTTCTAAAGTTTATGTCATTTTGAAACTGATATCAGACACTTTTAGCAATACCGGTCACACCGTACATCAGATTGAGGTGTCGTCGATTTGTACACGTCAAAAATGACTCTCGGATCATTGTCCTAAAGTATCAAAACAATCCAAATGTGTTTGCTCGGTATTCCGTATGTCAGTAGTGTTGTTTTCTAAAAATTATCTCAATTTGAAAATGATATCAGTCACTTTTAGCCATACCAGTCACACTGTGTGTCGGATTGAGGTGCATTCGATTCGTACACGTCACAAATGACTAATGGATCGTTTTCCTAACGTATCAAAACAATCTGAAATCATTTGCTCTATATTCAATATGTCAGTAGTTTTGTTTTCTAAATTTATCTCAATTTGAAACTGATATTAGACACTTTTAGAAATACCGGTCACACCATGAATCATATTGAGGTGCAGTCAATTTGTACATGTCAAAAAGGACTCAGGGATCATTTTCCTAAAGTTTCAAAACAATCCGAATATGTTTGCTCAGTTTTCCATAAGTCACTTGTGTTGTTTTCTAAATTTATGTCAATTTCAAACTGATATCAGACACTATTAGCCATGACGGTCACACCGTGCATCGGATTGAGGTGTGGTCGATTCCTACATGTCACAAATGACTAATGGATCGTTGTACGAATGTATCAAAACAATCCAAACTTATTTTCATGGTAATTTGTATGTCACTTGTGTTTTTTTCTAAATTTATGTCAATTTCAAACTGATATCAGACACTATTAGTTAGGACGATCACACCGTGCATCGGATTGAGGTGTGGTCGATTCGTATGCATCAAAAATGAAAGCTGTATCATTGTACTAAAGTATCAAAACAATCCGAACGTGTTTTCTCTGTATTCCGTATGCCACTTGTGTTGTTTTCTAAATTTATGTCATTTTGAAACTGATATCAGACACTATTAGCCATGCCAGTCACACCGTGCGTCAGATTGAGGTGCGGTCAATTTGTACACGTTAAAAATGGGTCTTGGATTGTTGTCCTAAAGTTTCAAAACAATCCGAATGCGTTTACTCAGTATTCTGTATGTCAGTAGTGTTGTTTTCTAAAGTTTATCTAAATTTGAAATTGATATCAGACACTTTTAGCCATACCGGTCACACCATGCATCATATTGAGGTGCGGTTGATTGTTACACGTCACAAATGACTCATGTATCATTTTCTTAATGTATCAAAACAATCCGAATGTTCTTTCTCAGTATTCCGTATGTCAGTAGTGTTGTTTTTTATAGTTTATCTCAATTTGAAACTGATATCAGACACTTTTATCAATATCGGTCACACCATGGGTCGGATTGAGATGCGGTCGATTCATACACATCACAAATGACTCAGGGATCGTTGTCTTAATGTATCAGAACAATCCGAATGCTTTTGATCGGTTTTCCGTATGTCACATGTGTTGTTTTCTAAAGTTATGTCAATTTGAAACTAATATCAGACACAATTATCCATGCCGGTCACACCGTGCGTCGGATTGAGGTGTGGTCTATTCATACACATCACAAATGACTAATAGATCTTTGTACTAAAGTATCAAAAAAATCCAAACGTGTTTTCTTGGTATTCCATATGTCACTTGTGTTGTTTTCTAAAGTTATGTCAATTTCAAACTGATATCAGATACTATTAGCCATGCCAGTCACATTGTGCGTCATATTGAGGTGCGGTCAATTCGTACACGTCACAAATGACTCATGGATCGTTTTCCTAAAGTATCAAAACAATACGAACGCGTCTGATCAGTTTTCCGTATGTCACTTGTGTTGTTTTCTAAAGTTATGTCAATTTCAAACTGATATCAGACACAATTAGCCATGATGGTCACACCGTGCGTCGGATTGAAGTGCGGTCGATTCGTAAACGTCACAGAAAACTAATGGACTATTGTCCTAAAGTATAAAAACAATCCGAATGCATTTGTTCAGTATTCCATATGTCACTTTTGTTGTCTTCTAAATTTATGTCAATTTCAAACTGATATCAGACACTATTATCCATGTCGGTCACACCGTGCGTCAGATTGAGGTGCAGTCGATTCGTAAACATTAAAATTGACTCGTGGATTATTTTCTTAAAGATTAAAAACAATCCGAATGCATTTTCTTGGTATTCCGTATGTCATTAGTGTTGTTTTCTAAAGTTTATGTCATTTCTAAACTGATATCAGACACCTTTAGCCATTCCGGTCACACCGTGCCTTAGATTGAGGTGCAGTCAATTTGTACACATCAAAAATTACTCATGGATTTTTTTCATAAAGTATCAAAACAATCCGAATGTGTTTGATTGGTATTTTGTATGTCACTAGTGTTGTTTTCTAAATTTTATCTCAATTGGAAACTGTTATCAGACATGTTTAGCCATACCAGTCACACCGTGCGTCGGATTGAGGTGTGGTCAATTCTTACACATCACAAATGACTCATGGATTGTTATCCTGAAGTATCAAGACAATCTGAACACATTTTCTAGGTATTCCGTATGTCAGTAGTGTTGTTTTCTAAAGTTTATCTCAATTGGAAACTGATATCAGAGACATTTAGCCATACCGGTCACACCGTGTGTCAGATTGAGGTGTGGTTTATTCGTACATTCCAGAAATGACTCATGGATCGTTTTCCTAAAGTATCAAAACAATCCGAATGTGTTTTCTTGGTATTCCATATGTTAGTAGTGTTGTTTTCCAAAGTTTATCTCATTTTGAAACTGATATCAGACACTTTTAGCCATACCGGTCACACCGTGGGTCAGATTGAGGTGCGGCCAATTCATACACATCACACATGACTCATGGATCTTTGTCCTAAAGTATCAAAACAATCCGAATGTGTTTTCTCGATATTCCGTATGTCAGTAGTGTTGTTTTATAAAGTTTATCTCAATTGTAAACTGATATAAGACACGTTTAGCCATACCTGTCACACCGTGCGTCAGATTGAGGTGAGGTCGATTCGTACACGTCAAAAATGACTCATGGATCATTTTCCTAAAGTATCAAAACAATCCAAACATTTTTTCTTGGTATTCCGTATGTCAGTAGTGTTGTTTTCTAAAGTTTATCTCAGTTTGAAAATGATATCAGACACTTTTAGCCAGACTGGTCACACCGTGCATCATATTGATCTGCGGTCATTTCGTACACATCAAAAATGACTCATGGATCGTTTTCCTAAAGTATAAAAACAATACGAAAACGTTTTCTCGGTATTCCATATGTCAGTAGTTTTTTTTTCTAAATTTTATCTCAATTTGAAACTGATATCAGATACATTTAGCCACACCGGTCACACCGTGCATTGGATTGAGGTACGATCAATTTTTACATGTCACAAATGACACATGGATCCTTTTCCTAAAGTATCAAAACAATCCAAATGCGTTCTCTTGGTATTTCGTATGTCACTTGTGTTGTTTTCTAAAGTTTATGTCAATTTCAAACTGATATCAGACACATTTAGCCATACCGGTCACACCGTACATCGGATTTAGCTACAGTCAATTCGTACACGTCACAAATGACTCATGGATCGTTGTATGAAAGTATAAAAACAATCCAAACACATTTTCTCGGTTTGCTGTATGTTACCTGTGTTGTTTTCTAAATTTTATGTCAATTTGAAACTGATATCAGACACTTTTATCCATACCAGTCACACCGTGCATCAAATTGATGTGCGGTCAATTCATACACGTCACAAATGACTCAGGGATCGTTGTTCTAAAGTATCAAAACAATCTGAATGCGTTTTCTCAGTTTGTTGTATGTCACTTGTGTTGTTTTCTAAAGTTATGTCAATTTTAAACTGAGTAGTATAAATTTTCTAATCTAAGGATATGAAACAAAATAAAGGGAGATAATAGATTATAAATAAGTTTAAAGGGATATATAAATGACCATATAAAGATAACATATGTATTAGGAATTAACCTTCATTGTTCTATTTGTTTACATTCTTCCATCAGGTACGCTACCCATTCGTTTCTAAACACATTTATATCATCGTATGAAAAGGAGTTTTTGCGACAGTCATAGTAGTATTGAAAAAATATAAATACACAAAGGATTAATAATTATTTTAAATGAAGTAGTAATTATTTTCAAAAATACTTCTTCAGGGATGCTAGTTTGTTTATGAAATATGATCTCTTTCATAAATTTACAAACATAATAACCGCAATCCATGTCGTTTTATTATTTCGGACACTGCAGAAAGATCATGAAAAATAAGTAATTCGTTTTGATATGTATTTGGATAGTGAAATATAATTATATATACCCAGATACTTCTCCATTTGTAGATCTTGTGGGCATTTTCATGCTTATGCACTGGATTCTTTCCATCCTTTAGATGATATTCATACACCGCCCTATCATAAAAAAATCCCCATTAAAAGATAATATAAATTATATAGATAGATATTTATTTCTAAAAAGATGGATCTAATGTATTAAAAATTGAAAATCGCCATCATGTGTGGTCGGTTTGTTGGATATCCATGCATTGAATCCAAAAAATAAATATTTGGAGTATCCAAATTGACTGCAATGAGCATCCAATGATCCCTAAAAACACAGAAAGGAATAAGTACTGATAGAAATGAAAATATAATTGACATGATTAAAATGTAGAGTTTTACCCCTTCAATGTTGGTATTAAAAAGAATCTGTCAGTTGTAATTCTGCTTTGAAACGTTTTGAGTAGATTTGACATTAATTCAGCCTAAAAATCAGAATCTATTTTTTCTCATTGTGTAGAAATGGTGTGAGTACTAACGAGTCCAAATTTTAATTCATGGGAAAATCCCTTCAATTGTTTTTCATATATATCCCTGTGAAATATATGAGATGTATTTCGCCATAATTATAAAAGTATATCAGCTTCTGTAAAATCAAATCATGAAAACATACCTCATGTATACATTTATAACTGAGGCGCCTAGCCACTCGTATGTGATGATCTCAGCAACAATGTATGCACTAATGAAATATAATGTTTCCACTCCATACATATATTTTTCACAAACAATTGTGTGTCTCATTCCAGCTATCATTTTGTTATCCACATGAACTTGAAATGATATTAAATGTGGATATAGAACGGGAGGGGTGAACACACTCTCATTAGATAGATTTGATTGGTTGGTTGATCCTTTGGAGTCTCTCACTTGTTTTAGCTCCTCCATTTTTTCCTTCTGTAATAACATTCATCGGTTCATCCATTTTCTAATTTAATGTTAAAGGTTCTGCTTGAAAAATTAATTGGAAATGAATACCTCCTGGCCGATATGTTTTTTTACAAGATTCGACGACCATGAAACGAATGTTCCAACCGCGTTTTCCACCATATGAATTTCGTCATGATCATTTGGCACGAGTAGCTCGGTGCTCGGATCATGAGCTACATTAATCGACACTTCGACATGACCGGTTGGAAGTGTTCTGGAGTGTAGCATGTCATTCTGCATATTTAACACTGTAACCCTTGCTGCAAGGCGATGGGTGGGAGTTGACAGATATAAATCACAGTAATTTACCCCTTGTAGAATATCATTACATGAAATGTATCAGTGTCTATGTGATTAAAATTTCACAGAAACGAATATTAGAACATTTATTACCTCGGTTAAGTCAGGTCTTTGAGTGTAATGGCTCACCTCAAAGCTGGTGGGGGGGTGGGGCGAGATCTTCTCGTGTGGGTTGTTCTGATTTGTTTGTTCTCTTCGCCTCTCCTCCATCAAACATTCTAGCATCTCTCCCTGTACTTGGAATTTTTCACCAAGGGTAGTTACTCTACCTCTCATTACTTTAAATTCTTTAGTTTGTTTATCCTCTTGTTTATTTTTTCTGAAAATATGCCCGGGGTGACTCCCTAAAACCCACACCTCTGACGCGGCCATACTGTTCTGGCTGTTTCAAGGCCGCTGAAAGTATGGCTGCATCTGGTGTGGGTGTTGTTGATTCCAATGACTATGTCAAATAGAAAATATGGAAAAATAAGTAATCATCATTATGTAATAGTTATTTAATACCAAACAATTTTATATTATGTCATACTTACACATGTTTCCCACACTTTTTGTGTGTTTTCATCTACCAGCTTCCCCTATTTATTAACACAAGCCTTTTGCATAGCACATGGAGTGGAATGGAAGTGGCTTGTGATTTTTATTCATCAATATGTTGATAAATAGAGAAACATGGCTACATTGTAGTTTTATGTCACGTAAAATTATTAGAGTACTTTTAAAATACGTACCAATTGTTTTTCAATTGAAGAGTACCCCAGCCTTGCTTTATGGTAGGGGTACGCTGATTTTTCTCCCGTTCTTTATTTTCAGCACTCAGTTGCCGTTTCATAAATAAAAACCTGTCAATCAATGTGATGAATACAAGCAATGTTACACAATTTGTAACCAAACACAATGTTCCTGAAAAGTTTGTTCAGCACGACGGTTGGAAAATGCATCCCACGTTCCTTGGGATATCAAGTGTGAATAAAGAGGAGTCAGGTGAGGATTTATTTTCCCTTCAGCATCTTTCAGATGATGTTTCGTCAAAATGTTGCAAAATCCTCTATGAATCCTTCCTTCCAGTCTTAATACATATTCTTTGTGTGAAACATCTACTATAAATGCACTTTGCAAGAGATGATGAAGAGTTAGTCAATATTTCAGTATTTTATTTTATTTTATTTTAATAAATTAAATAGATGATATTGTAATGTTACCGTAATCTCTTTCCACATTAATGTTTTCAACCCACTGACAACCTGGTGCCACGACTCTATATCAATCGGCACGCGTTTTCGAGTGATGATTCCAATGTTTCTACTAAACATGGCTTTGTTGGGGTTTACATTCTGGCCTCGTTTATTCCACCCCACCTCATATTTGATGCCTTTTGCTTTTTTCTTAAGTATTTTGGCTAAAACTGTCAAACTACGGCACACCTGTTTTTTTTGTGTCGTCGGGGTGTCATCCCCTACCATTTCCTCGGTTTCTCCATCATAATTATGTTTCTCTAAAGCGCTAGCATCGGCACTGGGACCAGCTGCAACAGGTTGAGAAACCTATAGTTCCTCAGCAGTGGGACTAGCTAAAACAGGTTGAGAGACCTATTGTCTCTTAGCAGTAGGACCAGCTGCAACAGGTTGAGAGACCTGTTGTGTCTCGGGATTGGGTGCATCAGCTGGTGAAGAAGTCATTATCTGCAGAGCGAGTTTAACATTTAATTTAGATCAAATAAAAGGAACAACGAAAAAATGATAACATAATGTAACACAATCTATATTACAATAAAAAATTAACTTGATTATTGAACTCTCTATTTTTTAAAGGTTGAAGGGATTTGACCCCTCTATCAACAAACCATATCCCTTCATTGTGGTATCCTCTAACATAAAAAAGCCGTCTACATTGGGACCACTGCAAAATGATTTCACTGTCCCAATGAAAGGGTCATTTTCCGTTGAATTTTCATCTGACCCTTCAGCTGTTTTGGTCGATAACAGAACGATTGACCAATTTCGGTTTGCGGGATCTGAAACATAAAATACTTGCAATGCCTATGATGCCATTATAAACAGTTCGTCTTTTTCCCCTTCCTTACTGAAATCAACTTTCATGAATCACAAATCATCTATTTTAACAACACTCCTATTATCAACCCACTTGCATTGAAATATCGGAACTTTAAATTCCATATATTCCAACTCCCATATTTGTTTGATGATGCCAAAGTATTATATATTCACATAAATTGTATTTCAATCCTTAGCACTGGAAACATGCATCGCTTTATCCACAAGTGTAACCCCACTATTCTGCATGGTACTATCTTCATCATGTTCATTAGTATAAAATGTATAACCATTAATTACATAATCATTGTAAGATAATGCATACACACTTGGTCCTCCGGCTAGCCATTGAAGTCATTTCAAAATTGACTATGGATTTTCATTTGACTTCTTAAAAATATGATCTTGAAACCATCCTATAAACCATCGATTATGTGTATCTGATATCCATTTTTCATTCCTAGATGGATTCAAATGCCTAAGAAATTTTTTTGGATTTCAACATATGGGTCAACGTCGAAACTGTTATGAAAAACATAAAGGTGGGCCTGCTCCAGATCTATAATATTGATTGTGACAACATGTCTTCCAGAAATTCCTTCACCCTCAAGCCGCCCAATGTGACGAGATTTCGGTAGGCCAATGCTTTCCACACCAGACAAGTATTCAGTACCGAATTCAATGGCTTCCTCAACAATATATCGCTCTACAATACAACCCTCTGGCCGACTTCGATTTTTGACATTCCCTTTCAAAATCTTTATATACCGTTCAATGGGGCACATCCATCTGTAATGTGCATGACCACATAGTCAAATCTCTCTCACCAAGTGGACCATCAAATGAACTATCATATCAAAAAATGAAGGAGGGAAGAACATTTTTAATTCACATAATATGGCGGAAATTTCTTTTTCTATAGCTAGAAATTTTGATAGGGTCTATAACTTTGCTGCATATAGCTCTAAAGAAGAAACACAGTTTTGTTAATGTATGGTGGACATTCTTGGGAAAAATGCAATGTAAAGCAATTGGAATGAGATCATTCATCAAAACATGACAATCATGTGATTTCAGACCTTTTAACTTCAAGTCTCTCATTGACACGAGGTTACTAATATTTGACAAATACCCCTCTGGAACCATTACGTCATTCAAGAAGTTGCAAAACTGATATCTCTCCTGCCGGGAAAGAGTGTAAGCAGTAGGGGGAAGAAATGTTCATTTTTCACCTTTCAATAGTGTCAACTCTTCTCATATCCCCATCTCAACCATGTACAACCTAGCCTTAATTCCATCTTTTTTTTTCAGATGTATTTAGCAACGTGTCGATGACACTATCAAATAAATTTTTTTGTACAAGCATATCGTCAAGAAAATTTCTTACATACAGACAATTCCAGTATTGTAATTAAAAAAAACTGATCTCTTTTTCCAACCAATTTTCATATCGTTTTTCGAAGCCGGTTTACCAAAAGTAGTGTCCACATTTTTAACTTTCTCAAACAATTGATCGCCTGTTAGTGGAGACAATGCTGTACATTTTTCTGAACATCCATCGAATGATGTCGTCCAAGAATGGTACTTATGTCATCATGGTAGAAATATGTGTTGTCCTAGAAACTAGGGTTTTGATGAATGTTTCAACCTAATTGATTGTGTACCTTCTTCACAAATGGGACAAACTTGAGTTACTTTAATGCTATATCCTGAAAAAGTTCCTGAAGTAGGGATGTCATTTATCCTCCCAGACAACATGACTCTCAATGTGAAATCTTTCTTTCTGTAAGCATCATACAATGTAACACCCGAATCCCACAATAATTTCAAATTTTCGATCAATGGAGCTAAATAAACATCAATATCATTACCCGGTTGTTTTGGTCCTGATATAAGCATAGATAACATGATCTATTTTCGTTTCATGCATAACCACGGTGGTAAGTTATAATTCATCAACATAACCGGCCATGTACTGTGACTGTTGCTTTGAAAACCAAAAGGATTCACTCCCTCGTAGATAATGCAAGATGAAGGTTTCTCGACTCGTTTCCAAATTCAGGATACTCATGATCGATTCTATTTCACTGAGGAGAGTATGTCGGGTGACATAGTATCCCTACTTTAATTCTTGTATCTGCATCCCATGTTAATTGTTCTGCAGTCTTCTCACTTTTATATAGGCGTCTAAACCTTGGAATGATTGGAATGTACCATAAAACTTTAGTAGGACATGATTCATCTTTCATGTATCGAGAAGAACCACACTTTTAGCATTCTTTAAGTGATTTGTGGTCCTTGAGAAACAGTATACAGTCATTTGGGCAGGTGTGTATTCTTTTAGAGATCATACCCATCGAGCATAGCATTCGTTTGGCATCGTATGTTCGGCTCGAAATATCATTGTCTTCTGGGTGCATGCCATTCATGAGAGAAAGTAGTTTCGTAAAACTGGTGTCACTCAACCCGTTTTCTGCTTTCAAATTATACAGCTTCATTACGGCTGACAATGCTATATATTTAGTGCAACCAGCATACAATGGCGTTTTCGCACAACTTTATAACTTCTCAAACAATTTTGGGCAATCACGAAGTTCATCATCGACAGTCCTTTTCATTTTCTCAATATGATCATTATCATCATTCACATCTGTAATCAAATACTCCATATGGTCATATTCATTTTTCATGTTTGTAATCATATCAGATGATCCATAAAACACATTGTCATCCCAGTCACTACCTACATTCGTTGTTTCCCCGTGTTTAGTTTAACATGTATAACTCTGATCTATTCCGTGACAGATCAAGAGTTCTTCAAACTCCTCTGGACTAATTTTTTTTGAATAAAAACAGTGTAAACACGGACAAAGGATTTGAGAAGAGTCACAAGGATGATCTTTTTCAAACTTGATAAACTCTTTCACGCCTTCTTCATACTCTTTTTTCAACTGATTGGCATTCATCCATTCTTTATTTGTATTCATCCTATTTGAAATCCATAGGATGAGTATATAGGTTAGGGGAGAAGGAATATGAGTATAATTAAATAAAAATCTAGATACTTCAAAAATGGTATGGGGTGTGCTCATTAATAGAAAATCTTGGGTGGTTCTTGGGATTCATCCAATCTCTTCCTCCCTTCGATCCCCCCTGACGAGGGGTGGTTCTTGGGAGTTTTTTATAGTGTGTTAGTGAGTTTTCCCATCATAATTCCTCTATTACTATTATGATTTATTTTCCTATGATTTGGGATGATTTTAAATAGTATTTGTGTGATGATTTCACTATATCATCTTCAAATCAATTTAGGTGATGTAGATTTTTATTGTATTGGCTAGAGGTTATCCTTGTATGATGAACAGACCATGTTTTGTGTGGTTTAGGTGGTGTTGTGTTTCCCAGTAAGTTTTTAAAAGATTATTCCTAATGATATTAAGGTGAATTATTAATTATATGTTTCTATAATTAATTATTTGGGAATTGTGCCTAAATATTGGGTCTCAATCATTGGTGGAAGATTAGATAAGGCATGTATAGTCTTGGTTGAGGATGAGTTGATCTTGGCGAGAGGGTTACTCCATTTTTTGAGGTAGGTGGACCCTATAATACAAAACTATGTTCCCATTTATTCATGATTGTGCATTCATGCATGAGTATATTTGTTCTAGTGAAAATGATAGAAATCAAGAGCAACCAAGGTAAATAAATAGGGTGTTTTTGATCCACCAAGAGATAGAGTGAGGGTTCTATTGAATGTTTGTGATTTTGTGATCATCTAGAGATTACGTCTCCATGGATTAGTTGTATTTATGAAAGGATCATGTTTTCTATGAGTTTTTTATAGCCTAGTTAGGTTTTCTAAGGTTATTTGATTAGAGTCTTAGGCCTAAAGAAGATGGATCATATAGTTTTGTATATCATGTATGATGAGGAACACCCTTTTAAGGATATATAAGAGTCATGATGTGATAATATGATGTGAGATATAGAAATGGGGATATATATAAACCAAATAGAGCACACAAAAAAACCAATAGGATCCATAAGCATAGAACATAAAGAATACATAAACCTGATCCATATACAACGTCAACTGAACAAAAAAGAAACTAAAAACAGAGATAGAATAAATCAGAACCCGACCAGATATCCTCGTGACCTTTGGGTTACCACTAACTATAAGACCAACCTACTTTAAAGTAATCCTATACAAGAAACCCAAACCTAAAAGTAACTTGGGTCTACTTATGCTAAGTGTCACAAGTAGGGTGTGAGCATAAAACAACTTAGTAGGTAAGCACCGCAGAATCCATACATTACCTTTCCTGAAGTAATATAAAAACACTAGTTTGAAATAAAATTATAAAATAGGTTTTTATCATTTAATGAACCACCACATATTTTTTAGAAAATACATTTTTAGAACGAATCACGACTTCCATTTTTAAAATAGATATCTAGTTTAAAAAATGATTTAAAAATTCAATATAGGAATCCAAACAAGGGGATCACAGAGCCATGATGAAAGTAATTAAAATAATAAAAGCAGAAAAATACTGGAAAATTATATAACCAAAGTGCAGAAAAATAAAGAAGAACATATAGACAGGTAATAATTAGAATTACTTAAACATACCTAGAAGAAATCCCTAGACTTACTAGGTTCAGACTCACCTTCCGACATATGGTGTACCTCCATAGTAAACAACCAATGTTGATGCTCCATTATAGTAGTATACCAGAGAATGAAGACTTTATCACATGCACAGTATAAACCAATAACACACAAGTGACAACCGGGCCTATACATCACATGAGTTTCAAAACCAATTTCCAAAACACCACAAAATACCAATAGATATTTAAAATTTAAAAATCAAATTCCATTTTCAAAACCAAAGGGAAAACACCATGTAAGATCTAAAGATTACAAACGGGCCTTTATGCCATTTTTGAAACCAAACCACACCTCAAGAAGCCAAACATACCAAGATTAAGGGAACACATTTGAAACTAAAATTGATATTTTGGAACCAAGGCTCCATTTCTAAAACATTAGGGTTTTATAAGAACCATTTGAAAGGAGGAGGGATGAGGAAAATAAGGAATAAAAAAGGGAAATTGTTTTGAAATCTAGAGTTTAAAGTGAGCATCATTTTATAAATCCATTATCATTTGTGTATCAATCCATATTTTAACCCTGTGCACATATGAATATGCCTACATCCCATAATTCACTTATGGAGGCTAGAATAATACAAGAAATTCTAAATAAATAAACACAAGGGGAATTATAATTAACCACAAGGGTTCACACAAGGAACCAAAACATAAAAGGCACCAAAACCCACTCAAAAAGATCAATTCAGTAGTAAACCAACCGTAAGTGGGGAGAGCTAATCAAGACCAAACAAGTAACCAACCACATATACATGTGTCACACACACAATAATCACGCCAAATCATAATTAATCTCAATATTGATGATAAATGATAACATAATTATTTCATGAAAATTCAATTTTTCTCACCTTAAAGAGGAGGACCTGGTGGCGGAGGAGAAGGAGGCGTCGATAGCGGAGGCACCAGAGGTAGAGGAGGCAGCATGGAGGCAACACAGAGGCACGACAGAGGCACGTCGGAGGTTGCGAAAGAAGCTCAGAGGCAGTAGAAGAAGCTCAGAGGTAGAAGAAGCAGCTCAGAGGCAGCTCAGAGGAGGTGGAAGATGAGGAGGAGGTCGTGGTGGAGGACCCGCGGTGGAGAGGAGGTAGTAGAGTAGACGGAGGAGGAGGAGGAGGAGGCGCCGGTGGAGGAGGAGGAGGAAGAGGCCGTGGTGGAGGAGGAGTAGGAGGAGGAGGAGTAGAAGAGGAGGAGGAGGCAGCGGCCGGAGGAGGAGGAGGAGGTGGCTGGAGGAGGAGGACAAGGAGAAGGAGGCGGTGGCCACAACAGAGGAGGAGGAGAAGGAGGCGATGACAGTGGCAACAGCGGCGGAGTGGAGGCAACGGTAGAGAGGAGGGCTTCCGTGAAAGCTTGACAGGGTGTGGGGAGGAGGAAGAGGACACAATGGATTTTATAAATCCTGCATGGACCTTTATCAGTGATAGTAAAAAAGCGCTGATAAACAGCGTATTTATCAACACTAAAATGAAATGCGATGATAAATACCACCTTTATCATCTCATATAAAAGCACTGATAAATGTATCAATTTAAGAGTTTCTTTATATTATTATATATTTATTTATCTCTAAATATTTATATATATATATATATCTATTTAAGCTTATAAAATTATTTTAAAGGTATATTTATATATATATCATTGAAAATATAATAAAATATATTTTTATTTTTGAAATATAATTTAATTGTAATTATAAGTGTACATTTTTTATAACATATATATTATATGGGTAACATAATGAATTATAATCTATAAATGAAAATTATTCAATATGCACATATGTATACGCATGAATGATATATTCATTGGAAAAGACATATATATACAGGCATGTATGATATTCATTGACCCCAATTCTTTGGAAAACACACATATATATATTCAATAATTTCATAGTACATATATATTAGAACAAATTATATATTTATAAATAAAAAATACATTAAATACAATGAAATATAATAATAAATATATATTAAATATAATGAATTGATAAATATAATAAATATAATGAATTAATAAATCTAATAAATTAATATATAATGAATTAATAAATCTAATAAATATATAATGAATTAACAAATCTAATAAATATATTTATTATTAATCGTATAATTATTTAATTATATATATATATATATAATTATTTAATTATATATATATACGTAGTTTATCAGCGCTGAAAAATGTATAAATTTAAGAATTTATTTATATTTTTATACATTTATTTAACTCTAAATATTTATATCTCTACTTATACTTATAAAATTATTTGAAAGGTATATTTATATATATATCATTGAAAATATAATAAAATATATATTTATTTTTTAAATATAATTTAATTTTAAGTGTAAATTTAATATATATATATATATATTATATGGGTAACAAAATCAATTATAATCTATAAATGAACATTGTTCAATATGCACATATATATACACATGTATGATATATTCCTTGACCCCAATTCATTGAAAAACACATATATATAGACGCGTGCATGTATGATATTGATCGATCCCAATTCTTTGGAAAACACATATATATTCAATAATTTCAATTATACATATATATTAGAATGCATTATATATATATAAATAAAACAAATACATTAAATATAAAGAAATATAATAAATATAATTAATAAATATAATTAATTAATAAATCTAATAAATATATAATGAATTAATAAAACTAATAAATATATAATGAATTAATAAATCTAATAAATATATAATGAATTAATAAATCTAATAAATATATTTAGTATTAATATTATAATTATTTAATATATATATATATATATATTTATAACATGTGTTTTTTATTTAATGTATAGAAAAAATATTATCAGCGCTAAGAAAAGCGCTGATAAATGTTACATTTATCAGAGCTATTAAAAGCGCTGATAATGGGATATTTAAAGCGATGATAAATGTACACTTTATTAGTGCTAAAAATCACAGATAAAGGGTACAACCTTATCAGCACTTTTTTTAGCACTGATAAAGGCCCACCTCTTTATCAGCGCTTTTCCATTAGCGCTGATAAAGGCAGGCGCATGCCTGGCCCATTTTTATGGTAGTGCAAATACATTTATGAAAAAGAGTTTATGATTAGTAGATGTTATTTGGAGTTAACTACTAAGATATATAGTGGAAGACTATGTGATCAGATCCTTCTGAATTTTTGGTTTCAATATATGTTTGGATTACCCTTAAAAATTTTAAGGAAAATTGTTTATTGAATGGTCTTTGTTGAAATTTGGGTATTTTTTTGAATTTTGGAGATCAAGAGTATTATTTTTTAATGAATTATTTTTCTTTTCTGGGATTATCTAATATTGTACTAACCATTTTTATTTTGGTAAATATATAGATAAAAGGGAAATATATATTTCCTAGTTTTTGGATTATTTGATTCCCTATAAGTTGATTCTAGAACCTAAAAGTGTGACCACATCATCATGAATAGTCATCGTTTGTATAAAGGATGAGTTTGTGGTAGAAATTTATTAAATGATGAAACTATACATTAATAGTAAGTATATTTCCTTATGTTTTTAGTAAATATCATAAATAAATTATTCATCTTTATGAAAAGGACCTTAGAAAAAAAATTGTTTAATTTTTATACTATGAAATCAATGACCGTTTACCCCATCACAAGTTTATGGTTTTCAGGTTGTTATGTTTCACCTCATTATGTTTTATTTCACTCTCTATCAGAACATTACACTTAGTTTTTCTTCCATATCCATGAGTTCCTACATGGAATAATAATATGTGTTACCATGGGTGAACTATTTACTTAACTTTAGATATTTTAATATGGTAGTTTCATAGATTCTTTTTTCCGATGTGGTATTTTAAATGATGTTTCCAAGCCCAATTATTAAATAATGGGGATGTAATTTCTAAAGTAAGAAATGATGTAATTACAAAGGTATTTATAGAATAATAAATTCAATTTCAATTTTTATTTATGAACAATATAATAATTTTATGTTAAAGGGGACACTTTTTCCAATAGTATACTCGATATGCAACAACGAGTTTCTACGAAATCTTTCATTGCACATAACATTGTGTTATACTGAAAAATGATACAGTAATAATATTATTATTTTAAATAGTAATTAACCCATAGAAATTGGGATGAAATGAATAAATATGATCAGCTTAATTATGAAAATATGGTTTACATGTCTTTATATAACGATTCATTGTTTACAAAATTTTGTAAATATGGAAATAAAAACAAATTCAATATAAAGGATGTGTTTTTAAAAAAACATATTTTCAATGAGAATAATTGTGTTTATAAAATCATATCAAACATTATGGATTTTTGATTAATGAAAAGAAATATATATTATATATTAAATTCAATGTTTTATATTCATATTATATGTTTTCTAGATATGATGTAAGAAAAAATTAAATTTTTCAGATAAAATATTTATTTATCTAAAAATGCAGTTTTACTACCTTTTAATGGAGAACCCTTTTTAAATTTGGTTTTCGTAAATTTTAAATATCATATTTTAAAAAATAAAATTATTATTTAGAATTGGGAAATCAAAATTTACTTTGGATGAAATTTTGGTATTTTCTGATAAAGTACATTTGTTAATGAATAGTGAAAAAATACTTCATTTTTATTCAAAACTACCATTTAATCAAATTTTTTAATATAGTTGGATTGTATATTTAATTTGTTTTATTGTTAAATTGGATTAAAATTTTATCATTTAATCCAATTATGTTCATTGGAAGTAATTTCACTTTTAAATTAGGCATAAACACATGCCAATCTTTTGATAGTTATTACTTCTTAACAACACACTTTTTTGTTTTAACAATGAAAATTAATTACTCCAACTTATGTGTTTTTAATTTGGAAGAATGGATTCTAAATTTGGAATCATGAGGTCCATATTATATAAATAGTTACCTTCTTTTTGTATATTATGAATAGTGCATTTAGTAATTATTTTATCTACCAAGGTAAAAGAGTAATTATGGTAAATAAGTGTAAACAAATAATAATATAATAATAATAAACTACAAAAAAACATGTCCTAATCCTATTGGATGAGATATGTCCGATGATTTGTATACTTGGGTCAATTTAGGGATCTCATGGATCCACTAAGGAGTGATAACGACATTTTATAACAATTAATTTAAAATATAGAGAAAAATAACATAAACATGTAATTTTTACTAATTTTCTTCATATGGGGTTATACAAGATATATATTATACTATAAATGGTTATTATAAATATATATATATATCATACATCATGATATATTATTTATTATTTGTAGACATTAAATAAATTTATTTAATTATGACACAATGACGATGAAATGATTGATTCATTAATAAAAGATTCAGATAAATGATATTATAAATATTAAAATAAATTTAATTTGGTGACATAGATTTTATACATGAATTTTATGCAAGATATTTTCATTTTATAGTATTGTTAATTACTTTGGTTTGGAGGAATCAAGTATTTACAACTTTATCAAAAATCAATTACTTTATAGTGTAAAATTAATCATAAATGAGTTTTTAAAACAAAAGTTATTTTATGAAATGATATAATTGTCCCAAGAAACTAAATTTTTTCAAAATAACTTATATAATTTAAAAATGTTATTAATGATCCAATTATTGTTATCTTGTCATTTTACAATAACTTTAGTAACCATATATTGTGAAAATGCAAGAAGATATGGTAAGAGTTAATGTTTTTAACTAAGGGTTAAAGATTAATGATAAGGTTAATTTTGTGTTTCAAACTTGTCTAAAACCTATTGATTGCGATTTTTTCAACAAAAAAAATATTATATTTTAAATAAATATTTTTTAGACTATTTAAACTGAAAATCATTTTATAATAAAATAATACTTCAAAAGATCCCTAAAGTGCACCTCCTACTACTTAGGAAAAGACATCACCTCTACCCACATACTCACACCTCTCAAGCCCCTTGGACCATCCAAATAATACATAAATATTTTCCCAAAATTCCATTTTTTCATCCTAGAAGCCTTATATTTGGTATAAGGAAATTCAAGAAAGCCTTTTGTCTCAAATAAAAAGAAGTTACCTGATTTGAGGATAACATCTGCACTCAGATTCCTTTCCTTTATTTTCCTTCTCCACTCCCAATTCTATTATAATTATTTTATTACCTAAAAAATACATATCAATATACTAGAATGTTTTTATGAGAAGGATTTGAACTGCACTTACACCCACCTTCGTCTATTATATATGAACATACTATTTCTGGGTACGGAGAACTACTGCCTCACGAAATGACGATTGTTCAATTTTCTTCTACACAACTTATGGTGGCCATTATAAAGGAAATATATTTATATATGATATGTATTATATTTATATTTTATCTATTCTTATTAATTTTTCATTTACATCATACCTTTATTCTTTCCATAATGTGTAAATATGGTAATTTTATTTGCAGATGTGCGGACTAGTTCCCCCTCAAAGTGATATGACTCGTTCGTACCATACATGGATCATATAAAGGATGAATTTGATGAAATTGTGTAAAATATATAAAATATTATATTATATTTAATTATTATATAACTATGTATCATTTATCTTTCATTCCATTAAATATGAAAAATAAATGAAAGCATCATTCTGGCGTAGATACGGCTTACCGTCTCCCTGAAGAGTGCATTTCATTTATTATCTCCAAACGTTATAAAATATTATAAATAAATATAATAGGGATATATATGATATTTATTATGTTTAAACCAAGAATAATATTTTTGAGATAAGGGAATTTTGACAACCTGAACAATTTTAATTATAGCAACTTCATATTTGACTCAAGTACCGAACATTGACAAAATGACCAATATGAATGTGATTAATTATATGATTATTATAATAAGTTATAAGTGATATAAAAAGAATAATATAATTTCGAATTCTTATGAATCAAATATAAATTAAATTATGTTTATTTTTCAGGGAGATAATAAAGGAAGATAAAAAGTTGGACTCAAGTTAAGGGAACCTTTCACCCTCATCTGTTTGTCAAATACTTCATTTAAATTATGTATATAAATTTTCATTTTATTATGTTAGTATATGTTATTATTTATCCTTATTTCTATCCATTTTATGTAAAAGTTAGGAGAGAACCATGTCACTATCATCAAATCATTTTTTTAATTTTTACATGATGCTGTTAGGATGCCGATTTTTTGTAAGGGAACTTCTTAACCCAATTTCGACTCGTTGGGTTTTATGTATACATAGTTGATTATATTATTCCATGATTATTAATTGAATCAATATTTATTTCTTTATTTTATTATTTCCACTTATTTTTTGTGTACATACTATTGTTATACATAATCACCCCATTTATAAGTTCTTACGTCATTTATATGAAATTTTTAAGGGAAATCATAACTCAATTTCCATTAATTGAGTTAAATATCCATGTCATTGGTTTGGATTTTTTCTAAGAATACGTGTGAATGATATTTGTTTGTTTTTTAATAAATACCCACTTATATTGGGTGTATTCATATTTTTCACACATAATTATTTAATTTATTTATCCTTAATCTAATGATATGATATTTGTAAGGTATTTCATCTCAATTTACATTCCATTGAGAATTATTTGTTGTTACGAACCAATTAATATTTATATGGTGTATATACTTCCCATTTATATATTATATCATGAATTTCTTTATTCTATTTATATTATTTGTTTTTTTAATGTTACTTTCTAATTATTTTTATTCTTGTATTTTATTAAGAGGTAAGGGAATCTTTAACAAAAATATTTTTTTATGTGTTTTCTATATTGAATATTTTAAATATTTCTCATAAATGTCCATGTTTTAAAAATGGATTTATGTATTTATTTATTTGACAATAAGGTTTTAAAATGTTAATTTCTTTCAATGATTTAATTTGGTATGAGACACTTTGATTAAAAAATCTCTTTTTAAATAATTTAAATGGGTTTTGAAACTTTATATTGACTTGATTTATTGTGATTGATGTGTAAAATGATGATATTTGCAACCTTTTTTGTGATATGATTATGTAATTATACATAGAAAATTGATGGGTGGTTATATGACAAAACAAATACTTGTGGTTCCATGATAGACCTGGGGTGGGTGATCCTAAGATAGCTCTCCAATGTATTGGGTAATGTGATAGAAGTAAATGTTAATGTTTCTCCAAAGAGATTTAGGGAATATACTGTGTTGGATATTCCAAATGTAACTCTCTATGTAACTGTGAAGATATAATGTAAGTATTTTATGGATTCCATGAGTTACCTTGTCGATTTATGATTTCTATGTGTTATTCATTAATCTTATTATTTAATGAGGTATGTTAATGAAATTATGTTTTAAAATTGAAAAGTATGATTTTATTGATTTGTTTGTATTGATGGAAAAATGTTTTGTTTAATTATTTTATAACCCTTACTGATATTTTTATGCTCATCCCAATTTTTTGAAAAGTTTTTCTCATGGAATAAAGAAGTGAAATAAAAATGAATAATTCAAGAAGATTTATATGCAGAAATGAGTGGTTGATTAATTTAAGGAGCATTATTCTAGTGAAAAAACTGGATGTATTAAAAGTTTCTTAATTTTAATATTTGATAAGTAATGTAATAGTGACGAAAAAATTATCTAAAACTCTGAACCTGAAAAGATCGTCAATGTGATTTTTTTTGAAAAAACTGATGACTATGTAATGTTTAATGTTGGGGAATTTTAGAATCATGGTCCGATTTTTGTTCAATTTCTAAGCATCAGGGATATTCGAGTACAACCTGTCATAAAGGGTATAAGAATATCAATAAAGAGATTCATGACGATATGAAGTTGAGTGAATTCATTGGTAAGGGAATGAAGTCCAGTGTAGAGGTAGGCTTATCTAGACATGAGTTGGAGGGCATGGATAATATGATTAAATCAGCAATGTATGTGAATAATGGGTCTCTGGAAGTGATTCCACCAGTGGCCGACTTATTTATTCACATGATGAGGGATCTTGGTGAATCTTAGGATCCTCTACCCATTCCACTGGGAAAAAAATCTATTATATGAATTAGGAGATACATAAAAACGATCTTATCTAAGTCATTCTAAAACATGTGGGTAAAGGAGGATCCAATACTCCCGTGACTGATTCATAAGTTTAAGTAGTGAACTTGGGAACTAGATCAAGTGCCAATGGTATAGAAAAAGGGTTATCACTCAGATGGTTGAGGAAGAAGATAGATAATCCCCAGACTTTATTGATATCCTTATAGGTGAAAACGTTTTCATAGGTAGAGATATCTACTAGTGCTTCAGACCCTCCTATTCAAGGTACCCATAGTGTTCGTGAGCAAAACTCTAAAATGGAACCAAAAATGGTGGATGAGGGAGTTCCCAAGACTCCCACGGATAGAAAAAATGTCTTAGAATATGTGTTATATGGTGAATCCTTGACTAGAAGGATCCTAAGGGATGTTTAAGGTCTTGTGATTTGAAACCACTTTGATCTTTTGTCCTATGAAAATCCAGTCCTAAATTAAGAAAAAAATCCTATAAGAATATTTATAAACGGGCATAAGGACCAAGGGAATGTGAATATTTATGAATGATCTATCCATTTAGTAGGTGATATAGAGGATTATGTACAATTTTTCAGGTATCCAAGCTAGAAGAGAAGTAAGATATGGAGGGGAAACCATAAACAGAAGAAATATTATTCATATTTACCTCTACCAATAGAGAGTAGATCTGTGAAGAAGGTTAAAGCCAAATAGATAGACATGGATTCTCACTTATCTATGTTTACCTATTAGTATTAGGAATATTATTCTATGATAAAATTTCATTTTTAAATTTCTTCTGATTTCCGAAGAGGTAATGGTTGAAACTGTCCAAACAATTAATGTTCCTGATGCAGATCTAGAAAGAATGGTGAAAATGACTCTATGGGTGCCTCCCAATGAGGATAATGTAACCTAGATTGATAATAAGGACCTAATATTTATAATATGATTCAAAAAAGTGAATATAATCATAGGGGAGTATATCCAGTACTAGGAAAATATGTTGTTTAGGTTTCAAAGATCTTATGATGGAGTAACCAAAAAATTAGGTAAAAAATATCTCATGGAATCTTTTTAGGGAGATTAAAACTACTAGGATGTTGTTTTAATTTAATGGATTAGTTTTTTTATGTTCATGAACCATTGGTTTCTCAATTTTTCTGCAAAAGTGATTGATAATAAAAATTTAACTTTGAGTAATAAATTCTCAACCATGATACCTTCCACACATTGAGAATAAAGGAAATATCATATTCTTCTATCAATGGTTTTTAGAATTTACTTTTAATTAGATATATTATTTCTCATTCAAACCAAGATATTGATGAGTAAATAAAATGTCAATATATTTATTTATGTAACATAGAACAATTTATTTATAGCTACTAATGTCCCGTATGGCTAATGCTCTTTTGAGGCATAGTTTTAATTCACTAAAGATTTGTTCGAAATTTCTTTTAGGTTAGATTATAATGTATGATGAATACCTAGTAAGTCTTGTAATATTTTTCTCATATTTTACAATAGATTCATTATCCATATATTTAAGTTTATATAATTACTTATCCATTTTCATGCAAAGAATATTAAGAAGTAATTAAAGAAAAATTGTATCTTAAACTCATCCCACTCTATGGATTCCATTTCTTCCCATTTCCTCTTGTTTATGATAAAATTCCACCATTGAACTTCTTCATCTTATAAATTATAAACAACTATAATACCATTATCATTATCTAAACATTGGAGAATATAAAGATCATTTTAATGGTACAAATCCATTTCTCTATAACTAGTGGATTAGCATAAAAAATAAAAGAAGGTTGAAATTTCCTCATGATTGACTCGGTAGAATGTTGTTCACATTTTTTTTCATTTGGATGATTTTAATGATTTATAGCATGAGAATGTTGTGTGATCATGGTAAACATATTTTTCATCCCTTAAACCATAAAATTTGGTATCTCATGTGGACAATCATTTCTTTTTCCATTTCTTTTAGCATTAACATGATTACAATAGTTTACAACCATAGAATAAAACCAAAAGGAAAGTTGTGAGAAACTATAATCATACTGTAATACCACATAACCATGAAAAATAATTTATAGAATTACTATATCATGAAACTTTATATATGACATCTTAAGTATAACCTAGTTCATTTATTATTGTTACCAAAACATTGAGATATTGTCTTAAATTTAGACGTACCCCATCAGTTCTTACTAATGCTTTATCATCCCAGTTTCTATTGGGTAAATATTCAATGAATTGATTCCAACTATAGAAATGAATAATGGTAATTATTCACCTATCATAGAAGATTATTATAAAATGGGTGAACTTCTTGGAAAAGTGCTCATCAATGAACTCCATCTTCACCAACATAATTCGGGAGGCCAACCAACATGATGATGGCCTTTCAAACAAAGGTGTACTTGAGGTGGGACACATAATCCTTACTACCCTAAATTTTTATCTCTCTCTAACCCATTTAGGGAAAAATGAAAAATTCCCTCATTCTGAATCATGTAACTCTTATTTATATTTAATAAAGATCCCTTGTTCTCAGCTTTTATAAAAAAATCATAAATGTAAAATAATATTCGAAACATGGAAACAAAAAAATTTTAGATTAGAAAGGATCTAAATTATATCTCAGTATTTTATTAAAAACCATCAACATTATTTGACATATCATACATAGTACCATTCTTTATAACATGGGGATTAATAAATTAATAAAAGGGTGATCTTGGATGCTCAATAAGGGTAAATGAGGGATATATCAGCGATCACATGATCATAAAAGGACCTTATATATATGATAATTTGATGATAAAATTTTAAAATCATACCCCACATATAATAAAACATAATATTGAGTCAAGCAATAAATCATGGTAGTTAATAAGACATGAATCATAAAGGAATCAAAGAACATTAGACAAGGAAGCAAAACATTTTTATAATACATGGAATTATGAAATATACATAATTATATAACATAAATTCTTTACTAGTCAATAATAATTTTCAAGACTATCATTGTGGATTTGATTCACTCCCAAAACAATAATAATAGTCATGGTTCACTCCCAAGACTAAAATTATGGATTTACCTCACACCCATAACCATCATAGTAGTCATGGTTCACCCCCATGACTATCATCGTGGAAATATTAGCTTACTAAAATTGGTTCACTCCCTATTTAAGTCATTTAAATATCATAATATACTGTCTTTTCCCAACTAATTTGGTAGGTGAAATAGGTCCCACCCAACCTAAGATATAACAGGACCACTGTCCATAGTTATAATGTAACCACCATCCTTATTTAAAACATAGAAAAAGTAACATAAGAAAAAGAAGCACATTTTTTCCATAAAAAAATTTAAAAATCATCATAAAATAAAATATTAAAAATGGGGTTCGCAAACATTTTAGTATAGCATAACCCATGTAAAATTAATATGTTTTGTATACCATTTACCATTTCATCACAGCATATCCCATGGGAATGGAATGAGTTTCATAAACATATTTTAATCATAACCATAAACCATCCAATGAATGAATAAGTATGGTATCCTTGGATCATATCCCATGTAAATTATATGATAAATCTAGGGTTATTTTCTTTGATGAAGAGAAATACTGTTAATATATCATTAAAGCTGTCTTGAGGAAAATATTCTCTATATTTTGAAATCACACCATTAAAATAATTTTTTTGAAAATATTATAGAAATTATTTATTTTAAAATAACAATGGAAAAATATAAATTACTATTTAAATAATTCAGTGGTAATGACAATGGAAATTTCAATTCACACAATATAAGATAAAAATAACATTCCATTTACACTTTTGAAGAAAAATAAAAAAGTTCCTCATTCATAAAATGATAAGAAGATTAAACATTAACCATTTTGTTTAAAGTAAAACATTAGTAAAAAATTATTAAAATAATTAATAGATAATATTAAAACCTTTAAATGATTTTTATAAAACTAATATTTGGATGAAAGTTTTTTCATCCAAAGAGAGAAATAAAGTTGTTTTTCTTCAAACAAAATTTTGATCTCTTGAGAATTTAGGATGAAGAAAATAAAAGTAAAATTATTTTTTATAGAAAGAACCATTGGAGAATAAAATTCTTAATATTATTGAGATATAAATCGTTTGATATTGTCATCAATAAATTAATAATATAAAATCACCATAAATAATGAGATTGTAACATAAAATCATTACCACATTGGTGAAATTTAAATCATAAGACTTATGAAATATGTAAACATATATAAATATATAAATCCCAATAAAATTCATAATATGAATAATATAATACATTCATGTGCAATATATACGTGACATAAAAAATGGCTAATATAACATGTGTCCCATGAAAATAATATCAAGACGAAATTACCTTAACTTAGAATAGACATCATCAATATGAATTTGAAAATCTTGTATAATAAATATTGATTTATAATAAATCTATTACATACCCCTACATAAATATATATCAGAAAATATATGATTTACTTATAACCATTATTGTATGTTTTTATCAATGCATTATTGAAATCCCTATTCCATGTGATAGATGCTTCATTTTTCAAGTATGTTTTGGTTTTTTAGGTTTGGTACAAGTATTTTTATCATGGATCCATCATCTCCATGATTTTAATTATGGATTTAATATAATACATAATCATTATATAAATTTATAAATTCATTCATAAAATATTGTAATAGAAAAATAAATCACACAATTAATGGTTAAAGTATGTCATACTTACACATGAAAATTGTTTCTATTATTAGATGGATTGAATGAATGAAAGGTAAAAAATAAATAAACTTAATATGACTATTATATAATATATATATATACATATAATTAGTATTCCTTAAATCTATCCTCATTAACATCAAATAAAATATATATGAAAAATGAATTGCATCTCTTTTTGGATGTGGTAGTCCACACACACGCACGATTGGCGTTATCGTTTTCCAACAGGTTTAAAGGTAAGAAGGTAGATATGATATTATCTTAAAAGAAGAATAATTATTTCTTATTTTAAATTTAAAAACATCAAGCACTTCATAATTCCAGTTTATAAAATATGGTTATAAAATATAAATTGTACCGTGATGTGCATACGGTAAGACGTACATATGCACGGGTGACATTTTTACTTTTTATTTGATGTAAAAAGGGTGAATGAAAGTTTTTAATAATAATAATAAAATTAAAATACATTTTATATACATATTTTATCACTTCATAAATAATGTAACATATTTAGAGTAGGTAAAATAATAATAAAAAAGAAAGTGATCGATTAAGGAGATTACCTCTCCTTTGAAATAACTCATTCAGATATCTTATTAAGGGATATAGGGTTGGTTAATGGGATAAAAACACATAATTAATTTTTCTAGTGTATATGAGAAGATAACTTAGTAGAGGTTGGTTGAGTATGAAGGATGAAAGTGGTTTGATGAAATGAAAGGTGGTGTTCCCTTTTATAATTTAAGGGAAGTGTACTCTTGATTTTTTAGAATATTAACATATATAAAATTTATTCTAAATTAAAATGTTTCAAAATATACTAAAAATATAAAATATATAACTTGAGTACCATATCTTATACTCTGGTCCACTTTTAATAATTATATAACATTAGTTTGTAATATATTAAAATACTATATTTATAAAATATCATTATTTCCAATTTATAATCAATTAATTTAATTTGATATAAAAAATAAGGATAATATTTGAATACCACTATAAATATTTTAAATATCCCTAATATTTAATATTCATGAAAAAATTATTTGGACAACATAACTCACGTAAATCATATTATTTTCAATATTTCTATAATCATTTATTATATATTTTAATTAATTGTATAAATACTTCATCAGTGCTACATAAGTATTTAATTTTTTTATAATTACTAAAAAATAAATATAAATTTATATAATAAAACTAATTTCATTAAACATAATATAGATACTTATATTTTATCATAAATTTATTATATCCCTACGTGTCTATGTAAGTGATATTTAAAACTAAGAGAGTGACATTTGGTAACTTCATTTTCCTTAAATATTATATAGGTCATATTCATGTACAAGTGTCCATTAAAAAACACTATTTTGAGATTAAGGTTATAAAGGTCTAATTTTATTCATCCAATAATAATTATGTTGAAAAATTAGGGCCATGTCAATTATTTTTATCCATGTTTGACATGATTTACATTTTAGAGATCTGATAAATTTTAACGCTATTACTACTCAAATTTACCAAAAATAAAAGTTATATATTTACAAAATTTTGAACTTAATAAATCAAAATATGGAAACTAATTTATCATATTCAATTTATATAAGTGGAATATAATAATTTTGAAAAATAATTTAACCCGCAATAAAAACCTTTTAAAAAAATATTTGTAAGAATAAAACATTGTTTATTCTTATACCATTTCTATAAAAAATATTAAATTAATGTTAATTTTTTATTAAATATATAATATATAGTTTTCAGGCAAGTATTTCAGAAATATTTATTTATTTAATTTCTTATGATATAAATACATTTTAGGAATAAAAATATATTTTTTCAAATAATTTATCTTTTACATTCAAAATATTTTAAATTTTATTTATAATTAATTGATACAAAAATAAATCGTTTATAAAAATAAAAAAATGTTTTTTTATAATTTAGTTTTTACTTTTTGAACCATATATTACAATAGATAGGTGATAACAATAATTTAATATTATATCACAGTTCGTTTAAACTAGATGATGCATGTAACAAAATAAATCGATTAAATAAAATTTATTCGAAAAAAAATATTTCATAAAATATTAGGGTGATACCTGATTTAAGTTACAAATAGAAGAATATTTGGGTGAAAATATATAACATACTTAAATATCATTATGGAAATGAAATAGATCTAGTTTATAAATGGAGAGATATAATATTCCTTCAATGAAAATATAAGAAATCACTAATAAAAATGAGATTGTAAAACAAATTCTTATCTATTTACTATCATTTAGATTATAAACCCATGGAAGAGAAATTTTAAATGAAAAAAATAATCATCATGAATTAATATACATTCATGTTAAATAAATAAATATTGTAGTATATACACCACATAAAAATAAGCAGGTTCATAGTACTAAAAATTTCTCAATAGAGTGAAAATTGTGATTAAATCTGAAAAAAATATTATATCATTGAATTTAGGATTAATAGATTGATATATTAGGTGTGAAAAATAAAATTTTCATAAAAAATTAAATAAAACATAATTCAATCAAATTTAATTTCACACAAAATCATTCCATATTTTATTATAGAAAGATGTGAAAGATCTAAATAAAATGAAATTTTGTTATAAAACCCCTTATGATGGTCATACCATTGATGTGGGATTTAATAAATAAAGTTATTGTGTGTATCCAATGTAAATATACATAAATCGTTTTTAAAAACAATATAAATAATAAAATATCATGAATCAAGCAATATTTTCATATTAAATCTAATGGATATGTAATATTATGTAACAAAAATAAATAGAGTTATGAAACCCCTTACCATTATCATAACATTGAATTGAGAATTAAAATAATGAAGTGATTCTATGTATAAAATTGAAATCATAATAAATGAAATATTTATGTGAAATAAAAAAATCAAATGTCATTATGCACATAATCGTAGCATGTTAAAGACAATAAAGAGGTAATATTACCCAATGAAAAGAAATTATGTTATGAAATCTCTTACAATGATTATAAAATTAAAGTGATAATTGATATTTGAATTGATTACGTGTATCAAATTTAAATTCGCATATATCAAGTGAAAATTAACACTAAAATAATACTAGGACATTATATACATAATCATATGATATTGAAGAGAATTAATAAGTAATATAACCTAATGAAAGGAAACTGAGTTACGAAACCCCTTACATCATGTTTCTCCTTATATTAATAGTATTTACCCTCATTTATATAAGGTTTAAACAAATTATCAATTTACAATATAACTATTTTAATATTTATAATATCTTATAATATCTTTTTATAATATATTATCACATGTTCATCAATAATATGTCATTGTTAAAGTTAATGTTGGTGTTCTTTTCATTATTTACTCATGCATTTTTTGTCATGGATGTTTTAGTCCTAATAGTTTATTATTTTTCAATAATCTCAATAACGTTAATCAAGATATATATTAATCATATATATTCATTAAATGGTTCTTTATTTTTATTCATTTAATGTGGAAATGAAAAACGGATCACATCACTTCATTGAGGTGGTTGTCCACACATATGCACGAGGGACATTGTGGTTTTCCATTGGATCTGAAGTTAGGAATGTATATTTTAAATTAAAATAAAATTATAATTATTAATTCCTAAATATAATATATAATAAATTGTTCCATATTTATAACCATCCATGTAAATGGTGAATGAAAAAAATTTAACACCACTACGCTGAGATGGTAAATAGCATGTTTGAACGAGAGATTCTTTTACTCTATGTTGGATGAAAAATATATGGAAAATGGTTGTCCCATAATCATAATAATATCTCATTATATATATGATACATTTTTAATTATTTTATAATGGGTGCAATATATTTTTAAGATGAATAAAATGAAATAATGACGAAAGAGTTGGTATAGACGATTGACTTTTCTCTAGTAGAATTACTTTTGATCTCCTCTTAAGTCACCTAGGGTTGGTATTTGGGAAGGGAAAAAGCACCAGAACATTCTTATGGCTATTTATAAGAGATTTTTATAGTTTTTTTCTAGGGTCTTAAATATTGTGTAAATAAAAAAACATAATGTGTGTCTTATTATAAGTAACGTGAGGGGAAATCTTGGAATTACATAATGTAATAATTAATATAAATTATATTTCATGTACTAATGTAACCAAATTTATATATTTATTGATAAAATGAGGGTGAATTTAAATAATATCATACAATAAAATTGTGATATATGTTAGTTTATTTTTTAACCCTTATCTATTTGTTTTAACTGCCAGTTAACCCTTTTGACAATTAGCGCAATATATAAGTATTATACACATTATGGGAAAATGAATTTTACCATAAAACAAAATGGACCATAAATGGACTATAGATGTCATTATAGACCATATATTATCTCAATTATACTATTTTTTTAATTATATGATTTTTAAATAATTTAATAAATTATTAACTTAATAAAATATCTTTAATGTAATTTTTGGAACTATTAATTTAATTTGAATTTAAAAACAACAAGATAAATTTGGAATTATGATATAATTTATTAAAAAATCACTAATTTTCTATATTTTTCTATAAAATTATTTTGATAAAATAATTCATCAAAATTGTGTTACTTTAAATATTTTTGAAATTCTTTATTTTATTTTTCTATTTGTTGACTAAATACTGTGTCTTTGTTGCACACGAATTTAAGATAATAATAAATTAATATAATTTTAAAAATTACATGATATAAATAAATTTATTTTTTTAAAAAATAGCTTTCTATATTCATAAAATATAATTTAGTGTCATTTTTAAACAAAAAAAATAAGTTAAAATCAAGAGACTAACATTTCAGAATTTTGTTAACTTAAAATAGGATAATGTCATTATTATTGTAAAATAGAACTAATTTTATCTATTTTTGAATTTGGAAAGAAAATTGAAAAATGATTCTCATATATTTAAATAAATCGATTTTCTCAGTTTATTTTTAACTCCATATCACATAATTATTAACATTAATTTCCTAAATTACACTTTAGTGATGTGAAAATTTTAACTAATATTGATATTCATAATTACAAAATGTAAAACAAACCTATTAAAAAAAATAAATTCTCAGATTAAAATATAGTCTACATTCCCCTATATTATGTTTTTTAAGGTTTTTAAATTAATTTTAATATAAATGCATAAAACTCAACAAATATTTTTTATAGAAAATATGGGGTTTTAAGCCTAAAAATTAACTTATATCAAAATCATGAAAATTATTAATTAAAATTTCATTGTTGGAAATAAAATTCATCATATGATACAGTAATACTAAATCAAAAATATAATCATACTTTTAATTTTATTAATTTAATGAAAAAACGATAATATTTGAAAAATCTATATTTGCTACCATTCACTGCAAAATAAGTCATTTAAGAAAAATTCCAGAATTTCACCCTAAGATAATTTTGATATTCTGATTTAGAAAATGATAACTTTAAATGAAATTTATAAATTATCTATAAATTAACAATATTAATAATTTGTGAAAAACATATTTTGAATAATAAAATGCCCTTACCAAAAAATGGTTGTTTTTTTCATAAGTTTAATTAGTACATTTTAGTTGAGCGGGAACATTAAAAATAAATTTCATAATGTGATTACTAATATTCATTCACACTATTTAAAAACTATGTGAGGGCATCTATATTTATATAATTATATTTTTATCATATTTCTTAATTCCTTAAATAATTGGTGATACATGTTAAGAATGATATAATGTTTACTATTTTTTTGAAAAAATATTATTGGCGTTTCATTCTACCCACACAAATAAATTTGGCCATATCAGTTTTATTTCTGTTATAAAAGTTTTAAGAATTGTTTATAATTCACATCGTAAATTAGGATAAAAAATGAAAAGTGAAAGTTGGAGATATAAATGTTACCTAATATATCACTTATTTGGGTTCCCAAATTAATAGAACATTGGTAAGAAGATAAAATATTGAAATGTAAGAGAATGATAACAATTATGGACTAACATATAGTGATATATAACATGGTCATGAAATAGTTAACGACTAAAAACATATAAATCATTGTAGGGTAAAAATACCATTAACTTATAAAAAATGATGTAAAATGAATAGTTTTTTATTTTAAGATCACTTCCCTTAAGTTGATTAATTATTTTAATGCCATCATAGAAAACATTTGCAAATGTACTTTATTAGTTTCCATTTTGATAGTATAATTTCATCCTTTGGTGTTCATTCATTAATTCCATATCATCTCTAATCTAAGAATGGAATATTTAAGATGAATTTTTTATCACTGAAGAACTAAAACTAACAATTAACATATCACAAGATCTGTAAAAAGATAGAATGTGATTCCCCATGACATTAAATATTTAAAAAATATTAAATGTTAGATCTATGGAGGATAATATAATAATTTATAAAGATTAATATGAATAATTTTTACATCAAAATATTCATAATTACACTAATAATTAAAATTATATTATTTAAAAAATATAAAAAAATCAATCAAATTAAACTCAATAACCTTGATGTTTATCAAATGCATTTTAATTTACATCACTAAAAATTACACTTTATTCAACCTAAAAACACTTTTATGTTAACCCACATGTTAAGTCTAAAGGAAACATATACCTCAACAAAATTAATCATCCCCCAAAAAATATTAATCACCAGGATAAATCACAATAAAATATTCTAATGTAGTGAAATTCATAAGAAATAATATTGAATAAAAACTTGATACTGACTTGAATTGTAATTCCTAGGTTGACTATAAATATCTTTAAAGATATCACCTTTTAAAGGAATACATTTTTTTCATCAATATTTTCTACATCCCACTATCTAATAAAACGTAATTTACTAAAAATAATGTCACATACCAACAAAAATGATTATTTAGACCATAATAGTGTGTTCTTCCAATAACCAAGTGAGAGTTTCAAAACAACAAAAAATATGATCACTGAAAAACCGTAAAATCAGTAACTATGATTTTAAATTTTTAATCCACCTTAAACATATAAACCAATGATGGTATCTATAACTATTAAGTTATCCTCATATGAAAACGTATGTTCCACCAAAAGCTAACAGAATCCTTATTCCTAAACTAAAATCATATATCGTATCCATAAATCTAGTAAATGAAATAAATATCACCAAATTTGATATAGATCACCTTATTATTAAATTTATAAAAAATATCAGGGTTACAAATATTACCCAATATACTTCAATACCAATAATCATTTAATCCAAAATATACATTATCACATTACCACTAAATCAATTTTCATGGACATCAATACCTTTCAACATATGTTTTAAAATACATAATGAACATATACCCTAGAAGTATTCTTATAGGTATCAATATTATTATGTTAAAAATATAATTTAAATAACACATTTATAGAGTAATTTCTAAAATCCGAAAACATAAATTCTTCAAGGATTGACATAGCATTGACCCTTATTGGGTTTAGGAGTCAACCCTTGGATTAGAGAATTAGTGATTATATTTTTCAATATTCCCCACAAATAGTATATTGAACTAAAAAGGGTAAAATATGATGAAATTCCTATTTCTCTATTGAAATATTCAGTTTACCTCTATAATTCACTGATCCATACCCTTGTTTTCTAAAAAAACATTTCATCATTCCATTGATACATTCATTGGGCTGTCTTTTTAAAAAATTATTAAATGATAGAAATTGACATTTCTTTCCTTCTAGTCCCCAACACCAAAGATCTAATAAAACCAAAATCATATTTAATTTTGAGAGTATAAGTGTTTGTTAAGGTGTACATTTTGAATCATAAACAATAATAAATGGTTAGTCATAATCACAACCTCTTTCACTGTATTCATATACCAATTCAGTTACTCAGAATCGCTGCATTATAAATCAAATTAATTGTTATCAAGATTTTTCTTGGTTATAGATATTTACTATAACCAAAAAGAATTTTATAAGAAAAAATAATCATAGTGATAAACAACATAACCATAAAAAACATTTTTATAATGTTTAAATCACACCTAATATTTTCAATATAAGAAACATTATGTTTATAATAGCTCATTAATGGTTCTAATCTATTCAAATACTTCATAATAGTTCATAATGAATTTGTGAATTTGACCAAGAATATCCCCTGAGAGTGTAAAAACCATTTAATAGTTTATGAACACTCAAAGTGAAACAGATTGATAGCCCAGATATTCCCAACAAACTCTTTTAGCGGTTATTACCCTTAGTTTCATCTGTTACAAATCAATGTCAAATTATAGCATCTGGGCATGGATTCCTGTCATGTAATAATATATAATCTCTACCTTATAAAAAATATAAGATTTTTTCAATACGTAGACTTGTAATCAATTTTCTTTATAAGGTTATGTTTCAGAATATATGTTTTCTTAAACAGAGTTCTCGATGTTTCTATGAAATGTCCTCTAATACTGAGTGTAAATACCCCAACATCATTAACCTAGGGCCATTTCCTAATTTATAATATAGGGATAATATAAAATATAGCTCATTCTAAATTTATAATAATTTTAGTATTCATGGAGAACCATACACACACATAATTCCCATTTTTTATTTTGAAATAAAAAAAATTAAAAGAAAAATTGCAATCATAGAAACTCATTTAGATATTACTTCATAATATCAAGCGAAAAGGAATGAAATAAGGGTGATCTGAAATCCATAATAATGGTTATGTGCAATGGAATTTTTTATGTATAAATAAATAATAATAAATAAGGTAAGGTAAGTAATTGTAAACACGTTCCATTTAATCAATATATATTACATGAAATAAATCCATGGATAATATAAAATTTAATAATATCCTAGATAATAGTTTCAAAATCCCTAATGTGGAAAATGAATAATGTTATACATATTGATATCAAAAATCAGGATATCATTACTGATAAGGCCTTGTGCTAAGACAGTTTAAACTATGGGTAAACATACACGAAAAACCCATTTAATAAGTCGATCCAATTGGTTTGTCCCGTGATCTCTATCAATGCATTAAAGGGATATATAATCATGGGCCCCACCTATCACTTCATGTCCAATGCATTCCTTGTATATTGAATATTAAATTTATTTTTTAAATAATATTTCTTATTATAAAATATATGTATTTATAAACTAATAAGTAATATCAATATTTTCCCAGCTAATCAATTAATATTCAAAGTAAAACAACATATACAGAAATAGTGTATGGTTTGAGAAATAATCTTATACATGGTACAAAAAATACATAATTAAAAGGGAAATTTAATGTATAACAACCTCAAGAATGTAAATATTTCAAGAGAAATTAAATTACCATAAAATTAATAAGAGATAAATGATGACTATGAATTAATCAGAAATATATTTTTTCCAACAACACCACATCATTTGGAGAAATAATAAAAATGGAGGAATCCATTGAAAATATTTTTTAAATATTTTTCATTTGTAATACCATTTAAAAAATTTAGAAGAAGATAATTAACATAAAACCATTACAGTGTTGGTTAAATCCATTAATGCCGTATATGTAAAAAACCAACAGTCCTTTTGACTTTTTGTAAAGAAAGAACCTGATCCTTTCATAAAACATTATAAATATTACATTTAATCATTTTTAAAATTAAAATATAACATGTAATATCCTTAATAAATCAATTGAATTTATAAAATTGAATTTTCTAAAATGATTTTAAAAAATATAGACATTGAAGAAAAATATACCCTATCAAAATGAGAAATAAGATCAATTTTTTTATAAATAATAATTCATGATTAAAGTACCAAAGAGTTGATAACTAGGAAGAAAATATTAAAAGTACTTATATATAAATAAAATACTTAAATATATGGATTTTATGAAGGATATATTATATGATTATTTCAATGAAATATTTAACAATCCCAAAAGTAAGGGATACTATAAAATAAAATACCATCTCTATTTTATCTTTCCAATTATAACCTATTTACAGGGAAATATGAATGGAAACATTAGTAATTATGAATATATATATATATATATATATTATTTTTAAATACATAAAAATGTCAATATATACACAATATAAAAGTAATAAACATCATTATACAAAATATGTCCCAATGGAGGGAAAATTTAAATGAAATCCCTTATAGAAATTACATCTTTAATTTGATAATTAATTGATGGGGAGGTAATGTGTAGTAGATTTAAATCAATGCAAAACATGTTGAAATAAAAAAAAATCTAAAAAATTTATATTTTACATATAATCATGGAGTATTATAATCAATTAATAATATATATAACCTAATGAATGTAAATTTAGTTAAGGAACCCATTACAATGATAATAACATTGAAGTGAGAATTAATAAATGGAGTGATTATATGTATCAAATTTCAATTTACATAAATCAAGTGTATAAAAACATAATATAATAAAAGTTTATTATACACATAATCATATAAGTTAAACACAATGAAGAAGTAATGTAAAGTTTTGAAAATAAATTTTCTTTTGAAATCCCGAAAGATGATCGTAACAATAAACTAAGAATTAATCAATTAGGTGATTATGTGTGTCTATTTTAAATTCAAATAAATCATATATAAATAAGGGATAAAATAAACAGTGGGCATTACACATATAATCTTAACATGTTAAACAAAATGACAAAGTAATTAAACCCAATGAGAGGAAATTGAGTAAAGAACCCCATTAAGATGATCATAAAATTGCAGTAAGAATTAGTAAATGAAGTGATTATATATATCAAATGTAAGTCCAAATAAATTAATTGTAAATAAAAAATAAAATAATCAAATATTATTAAACACATAATCATATTACATTAAATACAAGGATGATTTAATATAACTCGATGAGAATAAATTGAGTTATGAAACCCTTTACCTAAAATTTCTCCATAGTTGACTGTTCTTCAACTTCCTGAATAATGGATTCAAACATGTTAATAATTTATACCGTAAAAAATAATATTTATAATATCATATATTAATTTTTATTTATATATTATCATCAATTCGTTTAGAATATTTGACTACTATCAGTATTTTGAGGGTTAACTGGTTTCTTTTATCATTCAGGTTTTTTCATGGAAGGTCACCATTTAAATAATTTTAACAATGATATTAATAGAATATATATTTATTAAATCAATCCATATTTCCATCAATTAAAATAAGAAATAAAAAACATTTCACTTTTCATTGTTGAATTGACAATCCACATGTACAATGGTGTGATGTTATCATCATCCAACAGATCATAAGGAAAAAAGGTAGATATAAAACTATAACTCCAAAAGAATAATTATTTCAAAAATATCAGATATAAATATTATTTCCATATTTATAACTATTTATGTAAATTTTTAATGAATATTATATTATATATCTATTTAGAAATGGAAAGTCATGTTTACACACAAGCAATGTTTTCGATATCCATTGGCTGGACAAGAGGTGTAAAAAGGGTTTCCTATAATCATAATAACATCTAGGTATATTTATTATACTTGATTAATTATTTTGGAATGAGTAAAATAGATTTAGAAGAAGTATAAGAAGCAAGAAATTTGAAATTCTTAGTCAACACTATTACCTCTTCTTCATTATAATTCTTTTAGATCTCATAATATGTGACATAGGGACGGTCTTTTAGAAAAACCAAAACGACTAGAACTTGTATAATTATTTTTTTAGGATAAATGGGTAGGTTTCGGTCAGGCTAGGATATTCAATTTTTTTAAAGTAAGATTAAGAATATGAGTCCATTTATAAGTGCGGAGATGGGTTATTTTGCGGATTACTTAAATTATTAAATAATAAAAAATATTTCAAATGAATAATTTGATTTAAATTGATATAATTCATAGGTAATATGAATATGAATATAAATCCTCCAATACAATAAATTTTTTAAATGTTTATGGGATGTTTTAACTATTATCTCTTTCTTTTAACACCTCATTAAAACTTCTGACCATTAAAACATTATTAAAGTTTTATACCCCTTAAGGATAAATAATTATACCATAAAATGATTAGTGGATCATCAATGTACAAGGGATAAGATTTTAGAGAATAAAATATCCACATTATTATCGTTCAATATTTCTATATTTTAAAATAATTTAATAAATTATTATTTTTTTAAAAATATCAATATTGTTATTTTATACACCTTTCATTTAATTTGATATCAAAAAAATAAAGAAATAGATGAAAATAGAATATTATTTCCTAAAAAATAACTAATATTTTTTATTTATCTAATAATTCCTGGGGTACAATTATTCATAAAAAATTATTACTTTTAATATATTTAAACTCATTAATTTAATTTTTTCAATAATTGAATAAATACAATGCTAATGTTGCGTAATAATTTAAGATAATTATTAGACTATTTTTTTTCAAAATAATTAAAATGATAAAAAAATAATTTTAAAAATAAGATTTAATATTTATTCATTAAATATTATTTTCCTTAAGGGATCATATAAAATATGGTAAATGTAAGGGATTTATATTTAGGAATTTTCATGACGAAAAATAAAATAGTTGTTATTTCCAAGGTAAAATAGAACGAAAATGCCATATATTATAATTTTGGATGGAGATGGATTAATTAAACCCATAAAATTAGTTTAAATAATGTTTTGATTTTATTTTTAATTCCTTATGAAATTTTTCATAACATTATTACCCAATTTAACTATTTATGGACATGATAAATTTTACAATGATTACAATTCAAATTGACTAAAAATTAAATGGTCCGATTAAGAAAATATGAAATACATGATTTCATATATGGTATCAATTTTTCAATATTTATTTTTATAATTGTTTGGAATTAATTTTATGATAAATACGTAAAATGCAACGAAAAGATATTTTAAGAAAAAATTGGGTTTTAAGTACAAATTTTAACATATATCAAAATCATGATTTTTTTATTATAATTAGATTAATATAGATAAAATATATAATAAATTTTATTAATACTAAATGAAATATATTATGGGTCTTTTAAATTAAATTATATAATTAAAACAAAAGTTAATATTTGAAAAGCTATATTTTTTTACTATTTATGAAAAAATCATTAATTTATAAAATCCCAAAATTTCCCCCTAACTAAATTTTGATATAAAAATTTACAAAATGATACAATTTTTTATAAAATTAATTTTATAAAAGATGTATGAATTTTAAATAAAAACAATTTTAGAAGAAAATATATTATGAATAACAAAAATTATTTAATAAAAATTGACTGCTTATTTAAAAACATTTAATCTGAAAATTTATATTGAGTAAGAAAAATATAAATATATTCCATAATGAATTTACTCATATTCATACATTCAAATCAAACAAATATGTTATAATGGAATCATTTAAATAATAATATTTCTATATTACATCTCAATTCGTTCAAATCATGGTGTTGTGTGTTAAAAAATATATCAAGCTTATAATTCATTTAACTATTTTTTTAGGGTCAAATATCCATGATTCAATGTATAATTTATAGATTAATTAAATTTTAAAACACACAGGGAACATATATATTTTCCAAAAAATGTTCTTATCCCCAATATTTTGTTTTTCACTAAATATTTTATCTGAGAGTATATTGTCAAACATTATTGCATCGATAGATAATCATAGGTTGATATGAAATGGAATTCACATATCCCATCCATTAAAATCCATTTAATTATAGAGAAAAATAAATTCTAAAAATAGAACTATATGTATCTAAAAGAAGGATAATCGGACCTACATGAATCACAGTACCAAAACCCCTGAAGAATATTCACACACATTGGATAAAACAATGATACCACCAGATGTTTTTAAATCAGTAGCTAATATTTTGTTTAAACATACATGAAATAAGAAATCCAAAATTATATATTGAAAAATTAGTTCACTTAAAACCACTTACATATCTCTATCCATTTCAATAGTAGTTGTTTCATAATACTTTCCTTATTCTTAAGCTCTAGGAGGTTATTGGTATCGATTATATTCTTAATCCCTTCCATTAGTTCACTAGTTTATATAATTTACAAATAAATTCGATATAAAACATCAAATTGGTAGTGGATCTTTAGGGTGAAAACCATTTTTAGTCATTATGTGAACAAAACTCTTCCATTTTCTTTATAAGCCTTCCACTTTATTCCCTCCTTTACCAAAAATCAAATAACTTCATTTTCCTTTGAGACATCCCCCAGGTGTCTCTTCCAAAAAAATTTGCATGATGAATCTTGAATATTATTTAATTTATCATATTAATCACCTTATATTCAATATTAATATATCATTGAATTCAATGATATGTTTGAAATATAAACATTTTCTATGTTGTTAATTATAAATTTTGATTTCTAGTTTGGAATAATCTCATGTGTTCTCACCCTATTTGTTATACCATTAATTTTATTTTTATATTAATATCTACATTATTAATGTAGTCCACTAATTACTTGATTTGCTCAGGCATTATCCATTACTAAATATAAATGGGTTTAATCATGAGTGATGGATAAATAACACTTTATGAGGATTATTGTATCATAATATTATGAAAAATTAATACTTGAAATTTATCAGTCTTTAGAACTGTCACATTAGCTTTAATTTCATCCTAAATAAATCTTCATTAAATCATAGTTTATATTGGTATGGTTATTTCATACCCCATAACAAAACTCATTAATATAACAAGTCATTCATAATGGTTCATAAATAAAATCTGATTGGCCAAATTATACTTCCAGTGAGTGTAAAACCAGGTTTCCATTTAGACCTCATTATCATGAACCATGTGATGATTGAGATAATACTAAATATGAATCTTTTAGGGTGAATACCCTTTGATAAATAATTTTTATACCCTACATCCATTTATAGTATCCTTCTAGGAATATCATTTCTAGTAAAACAATATAATATTAAAATTTCCAAAATTTCACGATGTTATTCTATAAATAGGATTATCCCAAGGTGTCTCACTAATGTTCCCTCATCCTAGTCTCCAAAACTAACTAGACCATGCTATGATAGAAACTATAGTGACCCAAAAAAATAAGTAAACCATATTTCATAACTTATCACATATATTTACAAAAAAATTACAAACCAAGGATCCAGATTATATATATTTGGACGATTATGCACATAAACAAATTGTCAAAAAATTTAAAAACAAAATCATTATTTAAAACTCCTCATAGTTCTTTGAAATACCATATATCACATAAAACTACATAGGATACACTATAGAAAATACATTTTTAAAAGGGTAAGCTATAAATACCAGTAAGGGAAAAAACATGGAAATAATGCATAACATGAGAGTGAAAACACATAACATGATATTTTTAAAACAATGATCATATCCATGGAAACATGGAATAAAGAAATTAAATCATAAAATAGAATAGTAATTGAATATGTGGAAACAACAGAATACATGAAATTCTAAACATATGTCAAGGGTCACCATAAAAACATAATCATAATTTAGAAAAATTCCCATGGTTTTTTAGGTTCACTCCCAAATCTACCATATAACACCTCATGAGATATAAATATTTACACAATGAATTATATGTTAGTATAATTCCAACCCTCTGTCACATAACATTTCCTGCATATGCTGACCCCTTTATGCAACATACATAGAATATTGTGAGATTGAAGCATTAAACACTTCATTGGATGGACATATAATTCCAAGAACACCTATTATATAATTAAATCATACATATAAATCACACATGGGGAAAAGAAACAATATATAAACCATAATAATGATAAAACAAATCATAAGGATGTGGGATTCATAATTATATATCATGAAATTACTGAAGTATAATTCATAAGGATTTAAAAGAGGAAAAATATTTAAATAATTTTTATCATTCATAATTGAATAATGTATATAGTTATTGAAAATGGACATACATTTTTTTAAATTAATGAAATGGATCTAAAAAAAGATACAATAAAAATGAACCACTTAAGTGATTCATTGTGAAATAAGTAATTGATCATTTTAAATAAAGAAGAAGATTATTATTTTTCATAAAACCAAAATTGAACAATGTTCTTTCTACCAAATTTGAATATATATTTTAGAATATTTTTAGGTTTTATAAACTTTTTATAAGGGTTATTATAAACATTATATAAGAAATATGAATGTTTCCTTAATTGAAGTCTACATATAATTGAGAATTTTAAAAAGAACTAAAAAAATTCACAACATAAAGAAAAAAAGGATATTAAAAAATATATACTTAAGGTACATATATATTAAAATGTAATAATTTTTAGAGAATAATATAGTGTTAAAAGGAAAAAATGAAAGAGAACAAGGGAAAAATAAGTAACGAGGATTGTATGGAAGACCCTTACCTCATGTTCAAATTCAATATTCACATGCGATTAACATCCAAAGTAATTAATTTATCTTAATTAAAAATATATCTATAATGCTTATTCATCTATATTAAATTTGATAATTTCCATTTATTATCTTTTTATTATTTCATGTTAATATATTTTATGCTTATATAAATTATTTTTGGGTAGTTTAATTAATTTCCTCGAAACAATTTTTGTTTTCTGAATATGTTCAATGATTTGTTAAAATAACATCATGATCACTATAATTGTGGGTGTCTATATCATTCATTATTCTATAAGGATAATACTTCCATTATTTAAAATATTAACCCATAATATACTAAAATTAACAATGGTTCTTTGAAAAGTCTTTTAGAGGTGGTTAATGTTACTATAACCTTATATTATTAATCACACATGTATAATTCTATATTTCCTCCTTATAAAAGATTAGAAGTGACAAAAAGTTTATTTTTACGTGCTAAATAAATTTTTATATTCATCTATTTTACATTGTCATGGAAAAAAACATATCATTTCGGGGAGTCATTAATCTACACGTATACATGGATGACACATTCATTTTCCATGGAATGAGAAGGGGTATAAAAAATAATTACTATTTTAGAATTATAAGAACATTATATTTAATATTAATTAATTATATTATATTTTTAACTTTATATTTAATGTGGTGATGAAAAATTGAACACATCGTTCATAGAGGAGGTATTCCACACATACATGATGAAATTATCATTTTTTCAATAATTGTGAAGGAAGGTATAAAAGGGATATTAAATTCATATAAAATCACTTAAGCATATAAATTTTTTTATCACAACTTTAACAATAAGGGTTACTATTGGTGTGTAGAAGAGAAGAAGAAATAAAAAACATGGGTTGAGCATTTTAATCCCCCCTTATAAGTTCTCCCATAGGTAACCACATAAGGCATCATAATTTATAAATTTAGTGAGACCAAGGATTCAAGGGATCTTGGATATTATTTAGAAGAGACAATGTTCTATTTTAGAGAAATTTTTAGAATATATAAAAAAATGAAAATGAGGTGATCCAATTTTATAATGGAAGAGTGTTACATTTTTGTACAATGTCTTTACATTTAAAAATTTTCATAGCATAATTCAAGAAAAAATGATCCGAAATTGGCCAATAATGGTGTGGGGAAATAGATAAGGTCAATAATACCTCCAAAATATAATATCATAATATTTTGACATGTTTTTTCCTTGTTTAAAATGTTAAATCGCTTTTACCATATTTTACTATTACCGTGTTAACTCCACTTTCACCCTCAGTAACTAATTTAAATTACCAAAAATAAATTTAAATCATTAAATAATTTAAAAATATTGATTTCAAATATGAAAATAGTTTTAAAAAAATAACATTTTTTTAATTTAGAGAATTTAAATATAGTATTTTCATAAATAACATGTAATAATTATTTCATAGATAGTGTTTTTCTTAATCATAACATTTATGTGTAAGACAAAATTTTCAATGTTATTTATTTTCATGTCATAAATTGGTTAATTTTTTTAAAATATTATTTTATGTGTCTTTCAAGTTAAATAAAAACATAATTTTACAAAATTAATGTTTAATAAAATAAAAATTCCTCAAATTTTTTTTTAAAAGATTTAAAATATTACTTCTGGTTTATATGGTTAAATATAGGTTTCATAAATTTTTAAAAACATATTTTAGAATGCATAAAATTATTATTTAAAAATATATCTGAAATTTTTTAATCTTTTTAAAAATCTATATTTCTCATTTATATATTGATAATGTAATAAATTCAATCTTTAAAATATCTATATTTTTTACAGTCCATATAAAAATTAATTAGTTAAAATAATACCAAAAACCTAAACATATGATAATTTTTATTTTTGGAATTCAAATATTATTTTCATTTTATCAAATTATCATTGTAAATTTTATAAATTTGGATTTTAAATTATTATACCAAGAAAACATAAAACAACTTATATATATAAAAAAGTTATTATCCATTATGTGCTCTAAATATTATTTCACAGTAATTATTAATAAATTAGTGTCAATAGATATCAATGGTAAACCTTGAATTCATTTCAAAATTATATATTTAGTATCTTAAAAAATTCATAACACATGGAAATCTATTTCATAGAAAAATTTATCTTTACGTTTAAAATGATCTTAACCAAACATAATTTTATTTAATTAATCTTATCTGAACTTTTTAATTTTATCAACAAAATGATATTAAAATATTTATTTGAATTTTATTATATAATTATTCTTATAATAATATTTTTTCGCATAAAAATATTTTAAGGAAATATAATATATTTCAGTAATTATTTTTTTATAAAATATATTCTTTAAATTCTTTACAAGAAATAAAAATCTCAAGTATACCAATTTTAACCATTCAAATGCAGTGATAATTTCTAAAAAAACACATTTCAGTGACCATATTTTGTTAAATAATATTCCATTTACTTATATAGGTTTACTAAAATATTTCATTCGATTATCCCTTCTAATGTCAAATTACACAATTCCATAGTTTTTATTATAAATATCAAAAAATTCTTTTTCATTCATTGTATTCATTTTCATTGTAGGTATTACTATAATAATAGTGACTCATAAAGGATAATGTAGTCGAGGGTATTTTCTAGTTCTAATGATATTTTTCGTTTAATGTTATTAACCACTTTTTTATTAATAGATTTAATCCCACTTTATGGGTAATGAATTTTTTGAGATATTTTTTCATATATCTTTATTTTAATATACCATTATAGATAAATAATTCTTCATTATCTTGGATCAAATATTGTATCACCTAGTCTCTAATATAGTAATAAATATTTTTACAAAATAAATAAACATTTTTTATAATTATTGAAAAATATTAATGAATTTTAAAACATTTGGTTTTACAGTAATATTTTTAGAAGTTTATGAGTAATCATATCCTAGAATAATATTGGGAAAAAACAAGAACATAATAATTCCCATAAAAACTCATAAGAAAAATTCTCAATGTGTTCATTTCCATGAACTCTGATGTGATAAAACATATAAATGATCTTTTCCATACAACATCATGTGAATAAAAAATATGAGATCATATCCACAAACTATTATGTGCAAAAATCTGTTTTAATCCTTTCCATGGACCATCATGTGAACAAATCTATATATGACCACATCTATCAACCATCATGTGAATAATGAATAATGAAATCATTCTCACACAATTTTTTTTTGGATAAATCATAACATGATCATGTCCACACAAAATACACACATGAAAAAAGAATAATATGATAATTTATACACAAAACATAACCAATGAATTATTAGTAGAAATTGGATCTGACCATTAATTATTCCATACAAACATGTACCAAAGGAAAAATAGCATTCAACATATCAAAAAAAACTTGGAAATAAAACTTGGTTTTTTTAACATTTCAATATGGAATCACATAAATTAACCTCAAGAATGTAAATGGTTGATACAAAATATTAAATCATACCAAAACAGTATTTTAGAAGTACCATTATAGATATATTTATTAGCAAAAACATCCAATCAATTAAGTCTTTTTAACGTAAAGAGTAATATTTTAGTGAAATCCTGAAACAGTTTTCAGATAAAACATTTTATCTTTGATGAAGTTATATATCACATAGAATAGACACTCTTATAAATCTAACATTAGCTAAATGTAAAACAACGAATTTCAAAAATCATTATTTTAAAATAAATTTCTACAATAAATATTTTACAAATATATAATTTTTTTTAAAATTATTAAGTGAAATTTCATTGTAAAATTTTTACTTTTTTAAATGAATTTTAAATAATGTACCCTTTAAAAAGACATATTGGTTTCAAAATAGTGAATCTATATTTTTTAAAACATTTACTTATATAAATAAAAATAATTAATTGATCCTTTGAAATATACAGTGGCTTTCAAAAATAAATGTGAAATGGAAGATAAAAAACGTGATTTTTAATGGATGGAAAACCATTTTTAAATATTTCAAAATACTTTTGTTGATATCCCATATTGTAAATAGAGTAGAAAAAATATTTTGAAAAGTGAATAAGGTATATATTATGGGAAAATGAGATGAAACATTATTATGTTTAAATTATATTGGATTTTTTGGGAAATTTAAATATGTTCATGGAGTAGAAATCATCTTTAAAGAGGATGATAATTATTTTAAATAATGATATACTTCTTCAAGAATAAATTAATAATGGTAAAGAAATTAAATAAAAAATAATTTTACTGAGATTGTAAGATAATGTATCATGAAATAAAATATTTTGGTAAAATAAACCAATCATGGAAGAAAGAATTTCAAGAAGAATAATTATAACTCAACAAAGGGATCCAAATTGACATAAACCCATACAAATTTGGTATCTATTGGATTGAAAATAATTTATTGAAAGAAAATTTCATATATCTTAAAAACTGATGAATTTTATGAATAAAAAAAAATCATTAAAACATAATCACACAATAAAAAATATAGATGATTCCCAATATCAAATAAATCTCAATAAATTTCATTTAAGATAGAGAGCCCTTATGGAAATGGTCACATAAGAATGATATGAATGATAAGGATACCATGAAATAGAAAATCAATAATCATAAATTAAATTATACTATTCAGACTTCACAGAAACGAAGATGTTAATACACCATATAAATAAAATTTTGGTGTCAAACATCGAACTAGTCTCATGGATTTTAAAATGAGACAATGAAACACTTACCATAATTCTAGAATTCCACTAAAGTGTTTCAAACTCTTATATGACAATAATAAATATATTACCCATAAATTAATAAGATTATTCCGAAATATATATATATATATATATTCGTATGATTTATTCATAATTATTGTATACATGTATATTTTTAGTTATTGTATATAATTTATATCAGGATTATGTAGACATGATTATTTTGAACTAGTTTCGTAATGGAGGTGTTGTTATTCATTATTATCTAAAATTTAATCATTACCTAATCATCTATGTTAGTTTAGTTTATTATTTTTTATAATTGATTTTATTTTCATTTAATTATATTTGATTTTGGTTTTAATATTTAATGATGAAATCAACTATGAAAATTGTTCACAGTTTATTAAGAACTAACCATTTTTTATAAAGGCTGAGGTTCACAGAGCCCTTTTAATGAATAAAAAAGAGAAGAAAAGGAGGAACATAAAATGATTCAATGTTAGAAAATAGATTCCTTCATAGGTTCTATTTTTCAAGATCCTGTACTCATGCTAGGATGGTAAATTCACCCACCCATACCTCATGGATGTCGTCCTCTTCTCCATATCATTACCTGTAACCACGGACCGTCATCATCATCTGAGCATTCGACATTGCTAACCTCCATATTTGTGTTAACTTCTTGCACATGCACATTCCCAACTTCTTCCTCTTCACTACTACTAGAAGAAATTATATAAAATATGTTTTAAGTTCTAACATTAGAATATTTTATATGGTTATCACTGAATGAATAGACATTGACACATCCATCATTGTCTAGTCATTTTTTTCGTTTATCCTTTTTAGTGTCTATGTAGTTCTATACCATGATGATTTTGTTCAATTATAATCCCACTAAATAAATTCCTAATGAGATTATCATACCATGATCTTCCTTTTTATTCCCCAAAACCCCACTGAATTAACCCATGTAACACCCTATAATGAAAATAGTATCATGTTTCATCCAAGACATACTGAATTCCGATTAATTGGATGTGTTCTGCATTGGATTTATTACCTCACTCATTCCATGACCTATGTTTTTGAAACTCCACCACCAAGCTTACACAATATGAGATATGTCTGGTATATTGAATTATATTGAAACAATTTCTTGTAATAATATAATGATAAGAGAGGTGGGGGGAGATATAATTTTTTAATAATTTAAAATAAGTAAGTTATTTAATTATCTAATAAATAATATTATAGAATAATATAAAAAGTAAAGGAGTATATTCATGATGTATATGAATAAAAAGAGAAACAACAATGGAAATAAATAATTCCCTAAAATTTGATAAATGCTTTTAGCAATAATTCACGATGAGTCTCTAAAAACCTGTCGTCAAGAGGATATTAAGGTTTTTATAAATAAATTATCCCTAAAAGAACACAATATTCCAATGAAAGAAAACAAAACATTAATTTTAATGGTTTTAAAGAAAACTAATACAACACATTAGCATAAATAGAGAAAGAAATAAACCCTCACACAATCACACTAGTAGTAGTGAGAAACCACAACTCATCAACATAATGGTATTGAGAACCTAAGAAGAAGAAAAAATAAGAGTTTTTATCTTCAAAAAACCTTTTATATTCTACTCTAATATCTCCATGTAAGAAATGAAAAATAAAAATCATATAAAGGGTGAAAAATTTGGAAGAGAGAGAGATAAAGAGAAAGAATTATAAAAAATAAACAATATAGATCAAGTGTCATGAACCAATCTTCGTCGAACCTAATCCATTCACTAGGGTCAACACATAAAAATGCCTGAACTGTGTTCCTGGTACCTACAGGCTTGAAACTTTTGTCAAGAATCTTCATAGTAACTAAGAGAATGTTTTCACCCCATAAAAATGGATTAACTGAACAATGGAAATAAACAGAGAAACTCAATATATATAAATTACCAAAATATACATAATTTACACATAAATTGTAATAAAATAACTGATAAAACCCAAATTGGACCACATGAATACAATTTCTGCATGTGACCCTGTGGGTCATTTTCTGATATCAAGATCAACCATCACCCGTGACAATCAAAACCAAGAAGGAACATACAGAAATGAAAAAAAACCAGAAATAACTATAAGTGTGAGTTTTAAAACATAGTATTCATGCTCAAATATATATATATTTCCACTATACAAAATTTAAATAAATAAAAAATAACAACATGTTTTAAATACAATATATAAAAGTTATCTTTTCCACATAATTTTCACTTTAAAACAAAACATCATCCATTGACCATTTTCCATTTAAAACTAAAATCTTCCCCAATATGACACCATTATAAATTTAGGATAATGTAAAATTTTTTCATTAAAAAAGAATATAAAGTGAGAAACATGTTTTTAGAAACTTTTTCCATAAACCATTAAAAACCGACAAACAACATTTATCTATGAAGTAAACCATGAATGTAATCCATAACATTGATCACATAATAATTGAAATGAAAATAACCAAACAATTGAATCTAACTAGTAAGTATCACAATCATATTCTATATAAAACATTATTCCAATTGATATGGGATAACCTAGGAGCTTGTGAAATAATACAGAAGAAAATATACTTCTTGACTCATCAAATACAGAATTTATCACTAGATGAATTCAAATTATACCCACACACATGAATATTCCCTAAATGACATAATCCAGGGGTAATATCTTATATAATTAATAAAAAAACATATCATATCCCCTCTTATGATCCACTTCTTAAAGTGTAATTTTAATTACTACAGAAAATCATTCTAAAAAATCACTCGCTATGCTTATTTCCCATGTCAAGAGTACAAAATGGGTTGAGCCAAATGATGTCAACCAAGCATCCAATCACATGATAAAACATAATATATATTTATATATTTATATTATTCTCAAAAAAAAATTCAACTAGAGTGACCCCAAAGATCAATATCTTTCTGTAATAAAAAATAGACCCCAAAGGAGTCCGAACTAAGGATATTCTATTCTACTCAATGTAAATGGGTCCCAAGGAGTCCAAAATGAGGATTACCCACCCATTCACATAATCAATAATGATTATTCCACTGCGAGGACATCCTATCCATTAAATATAAATCAAGAAATAATATTATATTAGGAGGATTTTCATAATAATCATTTCTACTAGTTTAACAAAAGTGCCAAATGGGGCTTAAGCATCCTTTTTAAATATAATAATATAAATATTTCCATAAAGGTGAAAGACATTTTTTATTTCACAATAATTTATAAAATCTCATTTACTATCTATAACCACATATGGAAACCAAATCCACCTTCATCAAAGTACCAATCCTGACACACTTCATCACCACACGCCATTACATTTTTAAAGAACAAAAAAACACCAATTTCAAGTCAAAATCCATTTATAAACCGATTTATGAAACCCAAATAAACCCTTTAGATATCAAAAATATATTTACAAATTGAAACCATGTTTTATATTTCAAAAATCACAGACAAAATCCAACCGAGCATTTTATCAAACACTTGGTATGAACAATCTAACAAAACAACTATATTCTCATCATAACAAGGAAGAAATAACTACTTTTCACACCAAAAAATATTCAAATCATCACACATAAATAATTAACGAATTAAAAAGGTTGGAAAAGACTAAAATAATGAATTCATAAATTAAAAGGTTGGTGCAATGGGAAACCTACATCAAATCTAATGCGCTTAAACAACACCAACTCTAAACCAATCTTTGATGGTTTAAAAATCTAATAACATCCAAGGTGTCACACCCTGACCTATATTTTATTTTATTTTATACTCTTAGTTGAATTTTAAAATCTATTTGGGGTTTAGGATAAGTCCCAGATGAAAAAAATATTGAGTTATATTAAAAAGTGTTCTTTTTTAGCAGATATCGTCGGGCGCATGGGCAGAGCCCATGTGAAAAACCCCACGCGGCTCTCCTTGGGCATTGGCATGATTCGTCTGCCTTTGGAAAATTAAATTGAGTAAATATTGTGGTTTATTTTGTCATTTAAAATTTTTATTATTGCTAATAATTTGATAATTATTCTTTAAAAATAAATGATAATAATAATTATAATTATTAAAAATAATAATAATAATAATATTATTATTATTATTATTATTATTATTTTAGGTCGGTGCGTGGGCACCGCATGACTAACGGAAGTCATGAGGTTAGTTTAGGTACCTTACGGTTTTGGTATTTGAAGCGAGCAAATAAAAATAAATTGGATGAGTTGCAAGTTAAAAATATAGTAAAATAAACACCTTATGGGGTAATGATAATATTATTTGTCACGATTAACAATATTGGATTATAATTAAAAATTATAGTTAATGTTATTGTTCTTTATCATTTCTATATTATTATTGAAGTTGTTATTATTATTTGGTGTATTATTAATATTAATATTATTAGGTTTATCATTAGTTTATATTAAAGTTGTTGTTATTTATTACTATTAAATGTTTTCTTTTCTTTATTATTTTCTTTTCTTTCTTTTTTTTATTGTTTTTTTCCTCTCTAACCCTAGCGCCCCCTTTTATTTTTTTCTCTCACCCGACACATGCAGCGCTTCCACCTATCTCTTCTCCCTCTCCCTCAGCCGCCTTCCCTACCCTCACCCTATCATGCTTCCCTTCCCTGCTCGACCCCATCCGCACTCTCCCATGCTGCCCTCTTCCTCTGGCTGGTCACCAAACTGGCGCCGCCCTCCGGCATGTTCCAGCCAGCCGCCCGCCGCACACCCTTTTTACTAAGCCGCACCAAACTGGAAACCCTCCGGCCTCCAGTGCTTCTCCTACCCTACACCTGCCGAGACGTCGACTTCTGCTCTCAGTGGCACCCGGACACCCGCACCTCCCTCAGCACACCTTCCGTAGGCTACCTGCACCTCCCATCCCTTTCCCGATCTGGTGACCCCCCAACCTCGGCTAGCTTCTCCCCTTGCAACGCCCTCTAGTGCCTCCACGCACCGTGCAGCCCAGCTTTCCATCATCCCTGCACCAGCCTCCCGTAATCCCACTTTTTGTTCTGCTCCACTTGAGCATCCGGACCCCCCACAGCTCTACCTCCATCGGTCATATTCCCTCTTGTCGTGAACTCTCTAGCTACCCAATACCCAGCAGGCATGCCTCCTACCGGAAAATGCCGTCCAACAGGACACTCCCTCATCACCGGCCGAATTGTGCACACCAGGGCTCCTCCCACTGTCTGCATAACTGACACCCAATGCCCGACCAATGTGACGCTGCCCTGCTCTACCCAACGCGACGCTGCCCTACACCATCCAATGGTAGTGTGGCAAGCCCAACAACCTCCTATTTTTGGCCAGCAATTCCCCTACTGGGAAATTTTTTGTCCGGCAATCCCCTGCCCTCCGGTTGTCTCCGACACAACCCCTTTTTGGATGGAGTGAAGCTATTAGACCACACACCCTCCTTTCATCTCACCACGCGCACCTAAGACCAAGAATTCCTTTGTTCATGTAGTGCTTTGCTGTGTGAACCTTTTGTTCAGATGCACATTCCCTGCACAGACCATTTTCCTTTTTGTGCGACCCCGCTATTTGAGTACTCCTGCACACCGGGGTTTGGTTAGTGTTGTTTTTCTCTTGGATAATTAATTTGGCACGTTTGTAATTAATTATTATTTTTCAAAGTTTAGTTTTTATTTTAAATGAACTTTGTTTGAATTTTATATCTTATAGCATGTTCAGTTTAATTAAGATGTGTTTTTTCTAAAATAGTCCTGAGTTATTTAATTGCTTTTTTATAAATTGTGCAAATAGTTTATTTAACGCTTCAAGTGGTGTGTTTTCTATTTTAGTAGAACATAGGTGTTTGTTTGATCAAAAAAATGTTTGTGAATTAGTTTTGTTTGTGTAAAGTTGCGAGTCACTTTTTGAATATTATTTAATAAATTTTATAGTGGTTTAGTAAAAAATATGGATGGTGTGAGTTGTATTTTTAAAACATATCGAGGAGGTTCTTTTGTACTGGTTATCCATTTGAATTGTTTTAAGTCTGTATTTATGTGTTTTTAGTTGTTGTGCATTTGTTTCAGCATGTTGGTGAGGAAAACCCGTCGTACATCGATCATCGTCTTGTTCGTGTAGGCGCGCCTTTGCGAGGTGTGTCGCATCGTCACATTCAAGCTGCAAATCGAGGTAGGTCCCCCACTTCACTCACCTTTAAATTCAATATTTATTAATTTCTCGATATTTTATTAATTTTATTAAGTGGGAAATAATATAAGATAAAAAATTGTTAAATGATTATTTTGTGTAAAAAGAGCCGTTAATTTTATAAACAACACTCGAAATATTTTCATAAGGAGCAGACACCCTATAGTGAAATAATTCCAATTTGGCATTTAAACATAATTCACATAATTTTAAACGTAGTTCTAGTTTATTGATTAATGATTTATTTTTAAGCGCGAGTAAGAGTTTTGGTTCACTTGAGAAATGGGGATTTTCCTTAAAGTTGGTGAAGGCCCATTTGATACTTTAATAAATAAATTATTTTGGAAAACACTATTTGGGGTGACTCATATGTGATATTTGGTGTACGTTGACTACATGATTTGTGTGTAATGTTTGTACTTCTTGATTATAATTGATGACTCTCCCCTTTCCTGTTTACTATATGTCTTGACATGGGAACCTGGCATAGTAAATGAATCTTCTAAGATCAATTACTGCACTAGTTTAGATTATGCACTGGCTAGTGGCCCTTAGTATGGATGACACTCTGCTAGGGTATTGGACCCCTCAGTTAGGCTATGTAGGGAAACACTGGGCATTAGGGCGTTATGAAATCATCGGGAGTAGGCATGCCTTTAGAATGAGTCACATGTATAGTACGTTATGAATTTTTCACGACCTCCTTGGATCGACCCATGCTTTCTTTAGTGTTTATTTGTATGTGTCGGATGATTGAGAGATCTAGTTTGGTTGCTGGACCTTGTGTGACACATTTTTATATTTCCCTTAGTGTGTGTTATGTGTTGTGGGTGGTTTTCCTTTTGACTAAAAACTAAAATTTGGATTTATAAATTGTTCCCCAAAATGTTTGAAGAAGAAATGCACATGTTCCTTTGAAACATTATTTTTTTAAATTAAAAAGGGAAATGAACCATTACTTGTTTTAGAAATGAATGTGTGTGTGTGGAAACCCATATGTTATATAATTTAGTTCAAACCAAGATTTAGTAAATTATTTATTTAAAGGTTGTGCATTGGGAATAGTTTGTTGGGAACACCTACTGAGTTTTAATACTCATGCCTATAGTGTTTTCCTGTTTTTTAGTTTTTGTTGCACGTTTGACATGAGCTTGCTCACCATGTGTGAGAATTGGTTGTGTACTAGTGAGCGACTCTTGGAGTAGCGGGGATTTGAAGTCGTTGTTAGGTTAGTCAGTTGTGTTTGATCGTTTTTTCTTTTCGTGTTGTTTATTTACTTCATGATATTATACTTTTCTGCTACTTTATTTATTTTCACTGGGTGAAATCGTTCCCAATTATCCTCTATTGATGCCTTGGCACTTGTCACCAGTCTGGGAGGATCGAGAATGCCTCTCGGGACATGTCGCTGACCGACTTGGGTGACCGGTTCAAGGACGACTCGGGTTGGTACGTGACAAAATAGTATCAAAGGGGTTGGATCTTGAGCAGACCTTGCTTTTTATAGCTCCCATTATTTTTTGTGTGTTTCATTATAGAAGGAGTATAATTTTTGGGACTCGGGGTGAACAAATAGGAAGGGAATCATGAAATCTTGATCTTTCTGAACCTCTGGTTACCATGGGGTGTTCAGGTGGTCGGTGTCTTTGGATTCTTTTAAATTGTTTTATATTGTTAAATGAAATGGGAGTCGGGGAAGTGACCTCTATGAGCACACATGGCCTGGAAACCCATGTGATTCCAGAGACATTATGCTAGAGTTCTCCTTGTGACGGTGGCATCACAGGAGTGTGGCCACCAACCATATGTCTGAGTCACCCATCGACGCTAGTTTCTCCTTATTGATATTTTGGGGTTTTCATTATTTATAAAAATTGTTTTTTAAAGTTTAATTTTTTAAATTGTGGAAATTTGAGTTTAAAATGGTAATGACCGTGTTTGGATCATATTTTTTTTCTTTCTCCTCAGTGTTATCCCCCACTAAGGTTCGGTGGATGCCCAAGGTTCATCTTCGTGTGGTGTATACTTTGGATATCCTCTAGTTGTTCAGCCTATAGACTATGTTCTAGAATTCCAAAAGTTTAACCCTCCACTATTTTATGGTCAAGAAGATCCACTTGAGGTGGAGGAGTGGTTACACAAGATTGAGAGGAAGTTCAGTTTCATCGGTTTGTCTGAGTCATTAAAGGTGAATTTGGCTACCTTTATGCCTGAAGGCCCATCCTGGAAATGGTGGAAGTCCGTGTCTCAAAATAAACTTTGAAAATATTTAACTTGGTAATTTTATATGTCATCATTCATCCAACAATACTTCTCTGAGTTGAAAAAGATGAGGAAGAGGATGGAGTTGTGTTGTCTTCCGTAGGGTGTTGAATCGGTACCAGAATTCTATCGACGTTTCATAGGCCATGATCTGTATGATCAATGGTTTTTTGATAATGATCCCAGGAAGGCTCAACAATTTGAGTCTGGACTCCGACCTGAGCTGTGATCGAATGTGGAAGAGCTCAACCTAACCACCTTATCAGATACGGTGGGGAAAGCCTTTTTGGATGAAGTTGGGTTAGCAGGAGGACTTGAGGTGGCGAATCCTATAGCTCTGGGAAGCAGTGCAGAGGATGTTGATAATAAGAATGAAAAGACACCTGATGCTGGTGGTGCTGGTAGATGAATCAAGAGGCCTTCATAACTTCAGTCTTCTACTCCACAGCGCAATGCTGAGATCTATCACTAGTGTGTTAGGCAGGGTCACAATAGGCCGACATGTCCAAGTGCTGTGAGCCCCTAACACACCTGTGTATGTTGGAGTCACTTGCAGCGATTTTGCCACGGTTCTTTCAAAAAACATTTTGAAGCTAGACTTGGCTTGTCGAAGGTCACCTCAACCCATCAGAAAAAGTAGGTGATGTTTGGGGACCGGTTTGAGGATCTCTCTTTGTAATGTTTCTTGGGTTTAGTAGTAGTCGCCTGTAGATTATTTTTGTGTTTCTTTCTTTCTGTTGTAATAATGGTTGTGGTTGATCCTCTTTGAAACATTAATTTTATTGGAAATGTGTTTGGTAAAATTTTGGTTTGTGTGTTATGTTTGGGAATTTTGAAGCCTGGATCTATGGTAGGAAATGCTTAAATCATCGGTGCTCCAGCAATAGGTCTTAGAGTGAAGCTGGTGCGTAGTCCAGAACACCCCAGTGGTGAATAAGGGAATCAGTTTAATCATGGTCCATAGTGTGACATGGTTTCTGTTATTCCGAGGGTGTGACATTTTTGAAATGATGATGGTGGTAGTTTTGATGCTCGATCTGTTGGGCCCTTCCCTTCTTCTCCCTTGTGGTATGGGTTTTGGTCCATGCGGAATGTTTTCATGTTTGTTTAATCTCGTCAGTCCTTATGGTCGGGATACCCATAGTGCGTCTCACAAAGTTACACCTGAATTAATTCAGAGTTATCCCAATCCTTATAGTGGGGAGTCCATTCGGGCCTCCCCGTGTAAGTGTCAGTGTATTTTTTCATGTATTGTATGGTGGCAGTTGGTCTTGGGCGGGACCAATTAATTATAAGTTCTAACTTTTGGTTAAATGTCAGGATTGGAGTACACCCAACGGTCCCGTTGGAATAGGATGATGGGAATAAGTGTCAGAGGTTGTTCAAGTTCCTTCGTCCCTTGGTTGAAATGGATGGTTTGGGTTCTGTTCGGTGATGGTTGATGTGATCATGTTTTAAGGATGAGTAGTGTGTCATGGGTTTTTTGTGTTCCTTTGGATAGAACATCTATAGGCGCTTAAACTTTTGGGGGGTGAGTGGCACTTAAGGAGTTTCATCTTTGGGTCTTGATATTATTGTGGCTTTCCGAGGGTGAAAAGCATTATGGTGGGGAGAATTTTTACACCCTGACCTATATTTTATTTTATTTATACTCTTCTTTAACTTTTAAAAATTATTTGGGGTTCATGTTGAGTCCCGGATGAAAAAACATATGAGTTATGTTAAAAAGAGCGCATTTTTCAGCTAACATCACTGTGTGCACTAGCGGAGTGCATGTTGGAAACCCCACACAGCTCCTCTTGGGCATTGGCACAATTCGCCTACCATCATAAAATAAAATAGAGTAAATATTGTGGTTTTTTGTGTTATTTAAATTTTAGTTGTTCTTAATAATTTGATAATTATTCTTAAAAATGAAATTATAATTATAATTATTATTACTACTATTATTACTACTACTATTATTACTATTATTATTATTATTATTATTTTAGGTCGGTGAATGTGCACCACATGACTACCGGAAGCCATTCGGTTAGTCCGGGTACCATACAGTTTCGGTATTTGAATTGAGAAATTAAAAATAAATTAGTTGACTTGCAAGTTAAAAATTTGGTTAAATAAACGACTTATGGGGAAGTGATAATACTATTTGTCATGAATAGTATTATTGGATTATCATTAAAGAATTATTATTAAAGTTATTGTTTTTTATCATTTCAGTATTATTATTGAAGTTGTTATTATTATATGGTGTATTGTTAATATTATAATTATAAGGGTTTTCATTAGTTTATTTTAAAGTTATTGTTATTTATTATTATTATACTTTTTATTTTTCTTTTATTTTTCTTTCTGTTTTTTCCTCTCTAACCAAAGCGCCCCCCCTTTTAATTTTTTTTCTCTCACCTGACACATGAAGCGCTGCCACCTATCTCCTCTCCCTCTCGCTTGACCGCCTTCCATACC